>OX122898.1:7513463-7607606 GCA_944738965.1 Nebria brevicollis | reverse complement strand
GTTGTAGACCTCAATAAATATGTTCAGATATTGATAGAAAATCGTTTTAAATGAGACATATTGCTGTAATATACGCAAATACAAGCGTTAAAAAGCCAATAGCTGAGAAATATATTCCTTGCGTATTTCACTAAAACGTTATAGACCTCAATAAATATGTCAGATATTGATACAAATTCGTTTCGAATGAGACATATTGCTGTAATATACGCAAAAACAAGCGTTAAAATGCCAATAGCAGGGAAATATATTTCCTTGCGTATTTCACTAAAATGTAGTAGACCTCCATTATATATGTTCAGATATTGATACAAATTCGTTTCAAATGAGATATATTGCTGTAATATATGCAAATACAAGCGATTAAATGCAAATATCAGAGCAATATATTTCCTTGCGTATTTCACTAAAATGTTGTAGACCTCCTTAAAATATGTTCAGAGGTTGATACAAAGACGTCTCAAATGAGACATATTTATGTAAGATACGCTAATACAAGCTTTAAAGTTCCAACAGCAGAGAAATATATTTCTTTGCGTATTTCCCTAAAATGTGGTAGACCTCAATAAATATGTTCAGATATAGATACAAATTCGTTTTGAATGAGACATATTGCTGTAATATACGCAAATACAAACGTTAAAATGCCAAAAGCAGAGAAATTTATTTCCTTGCGTATTTCACTAAAATGATGTAGACCTCCAATAAATATGTTCAGATATTGATACAAATTCGTTTCGAATGAGACATATTGATACGATAATATACGCTTATACAAGCTTTAAAATGATAATAGCAGAGAAATATATTTCCTTGCGTATTTCACTAAAATGTTGTATATCTCCATAAAATTTGTTCGGATATTGATACAAATTCGTTTCAAATGAGACATATTGCTGTAATATACTTAAAATCAAGCGTTAAAATGCCAATATCAGAGACATATATTTCCTTGCGTATTTCACTAAAACGTTGTAGACCTCAATAAGTATGTTCAGAAATTGATACAAAATCGTTTCAAATGAGACTTATTGCTGTAATATACGCTAATACAAACGCTAAAATGCCAATAAGAGAGAAATATAATTCCTTGCGTATTTCACTTAAATGTAGACCTCCATAAAATTTTAGCAGATATTGATTTAAATTCGTTTCAAATGAGACATATTGCTGTAATATACGCAAATACAAGCGTTAAAATGCTAATAGCAGAGAAATATATTTCCTTGCGCATTTCACTAAAATGATGTAGACCTCCATTAAATATGTTCAGATATTGATACAAATTCGTTTCAAATGAGACAAATTGATGTAATATACGCTAATACAAGCTTTAAAATGCCAATAGCAGAGAAATATATGTCCTTGCGTATTTCACTAAAATGTTGTAGATCTCCATAAAATTAGTTCAGATATGGATACAAATTCGTTTCAAATGAGACATATTGCTGTAATATACGCAAATACAAGCGTTAAAAAGCCAATAGCAGAGAAATAAATTTCCTTGCGTATTTCACTAAAATGATGTAGACCTCCATTAAATATGTTCAGATATTGATACAAATTCGTGTCAAATGAGACATATTGCAGTAATATACTTAAAAACAAGCGTAAAAATGCCAATGGCAGAGACATATATTTCCTTGCGTATTTCACTAAAACGTTGTAGACCTCAGTAAATATGTTCAAATATTGATACAAAATCGTTTCAAATGAGACATATTGCTGTAAGATACGCAAATACAAGCGTTAAAAAGCCAATAGCAGAGAAATATATTTCCTTGCGTATTTCACTAAAATGTTGTAGACCTCCATTAAATAAGTTCAGATATTGATACAAATTCGTTTCAAATGAGACATATTGCTGTAATACACGCAAATACAAGCGTGAAAATGCCAATGGCAGAGAAATATATTTCATGCGTATTTCACTGAATTGTTGTAGACCTCCCTAAAATTTTTTCAGATATTGATACAAATTCGTTTCAAATGAGATATATTACTGTAATCTACGCAAAGACAAGCGTCAAAATGCCAATAACAGAGAAATATATTTCCTTGTGTATTTCACTAAAATGATGTAGACCACCATTAAATATGTTCAGATATTGATACAAATTCGTTTCAAATGAGACATATTGCTGTAATATACTTAAAAACAAGCGTTAAAATGCCAATAGCAGAGACATATATTTCCTTGCGTATTTCACTAAAACGTTGTAGACCTCACAGACTATTCCCTCTGGCGAGGAACAAAAATCTCAAACAACCGGAACAATCAAATCCACCCTTACTCCTAGCAAATGGTAGCTGGGCCAGAACCGATCAGTCAAAAGCGAACACATTTGCGCAATATTTATCATCAGTATTCCAACCCTTTCCTATTGAAATTTCGGTAGAAGAAGAACAAGAAATCCTGCAGTACCTATAGACCCCCCTACAACTCTTCTTGCCTATAGTCAAATTAAAAACTAGTGAAATAAAAAACGCTATAACGCCTTTACATAAGAAAGGAGAGACGCGAGATTGTAATAATTACCGCGGAATCGCATTACTAAGTACAGCACTAAAAGTATATGAACGAATATTAGAAAGAAGACTGAAGAAAATAATAGAACCAACATTAGAGGAAGCGCAAAGTGGATTTAGAAAGGGAAGAAGCGTACAAGACCATATATTTACAATTAAACAAATAATACAAAAGACTATATTAAGAAAAAACAAAACATTTACAGCATTCATAGATCTAGAAAAAGCTTTTGACAGAGTACAAAGACAGAAGATATGGGATAGCCTCATAGCAAGAAAAGTAAATATAACATTAGTAAACGCAATCAAGAGTTTATATAGCAAAAATCTAAACTATGTAATTAGCAAAAATAGAAAATCAGATATATTTGAAACCAGAGGAGGACTCCGTCAAGAAGGAGTAAAAAGCCCATCTCTTTTCACAGTCCTTATGAATGAAATAATCAAAAAATGTAAACCGGTAATAATGAAATTGGTTGTTGGATATAGAAACTTACAAAGAGTTGAAATTGGAGAATGTGCTTTTGCGGATGATGTAGCCATATTCGCCAATAGTGAAAAAAACTTGCAGCACAATCTAAACATTTGGAACGATGCGCTAAACGAATATGGGATGAAGATAAATGTGAAAACAACAAAAGTGATGGTTATATCTAAGGAAGGGCAAAATATTAATATACAAATTGAGAATAATATGATAGAAGAAGTAAAGAAATTTGAATACTTAGGAGTACTAATAACAAATACGGGCATACAAGACGAAGATATAAACCATAGAATAGATAAAACAGCCAACTCATTCCATATGTTAAATAATAGCTTTAGAAATAAAAGAGAAGTATCAAAGAAAGCAAAAATCTCAGCTTTTAATACAGTTTACCGAGCGGTATTAACTTATGGATGTGAAACATGGATTATTTCGAAAAGACTGAAAAGTAAAATTAAAGCTTTAGAAATGAAGTACTTGCAAAGAGTACAAGGCGTTACCATGCTTGATAGAATAAGAAACCAAGACATAAGAGAAGAACTGGGAACGAAGCCTATACTTGAATTTATTGAGAAGAGACAACTGAGTTGGTGGGGACATCTGGTGAGAATATATGACAAGAGACCTGCCAAGAAAGTCTGGACAGCCAAAATAAAAGAGAAAAGGGAAAGAGGTAGACCAAGGGAAGACTGGGATGTGATCGTGGAGAAGATACTGAAAAACAAGGGAAAAACAGTGCAAGAAGCAAAAATCTGTGCAAGAAACAAAAAACAGTGGGCAAAGTTCGTGCATGAATAAAGACCCTATACCTAACGGTAAAATCTAGAAGAGAAAAAATACTGCTCGGCTGCCTTCTTAGATATAAGTCAAGCTTTCGATAAAGTCTGGTACACCGGGCTATTGTTTAAAATTAAAAGAATCCTACCACATAATTACTACCAAATCCTCAAATCATACATTTCCAACAGATATTTCTATATTATATATAAAGATGAAAAAACCAGTCTCTACCCAATAGAATCCAGTGTCCCACAAGGTAGTGTACTAGGACCCATATTATATCTCCTATACACAGCCGACCTGCCAACATCTGAAATAGCATTCATCGCAACATTCACCGATAATACAGCAATACTTGCCTCTCACGAGGATCACAACGTGGCCACAAGATATCTTCAGGCACATCTGAACAAAATTCAACCATGGTTAACAAAATGGAGAATTAGGGCAAATGAAACCAAATCTACCCATGTCACATTTACGATGAGAAACGAAACCTGTCCTCCTGTGACACTGTATGGCAAGCCCCTCACACAGACAGAAGAAGCGAAATATCTAGACATGCAATTAGATCGTCGTTTAACATGGAAAAAACACACTTGGACAAAAAGAAAACAACTTGGCCTGAAATTCAGTCGCAAGTACAGGCTAATAGGCCGCAAATCTCAACTCGCAACAAAAAACAAAATTCTTTTTTACAAGACAATCCTCAAACCAGTCTGGACATACGGAATCTAACTATGGAGTACCGCCAGTAACTCTAACATTGAAATCCTGCAAAAATTTCAGTCCAAAGTGCTCCGCTCTGTCCTTAATGCACCATGGTTCGTCACCAACGCCATAATTCACCGCGATCTCTCCGTAGTGACAGGAAATATAAAACTCCAATGAAAAATATCATAGCAGATTACGTGCGCATCCAAATACTTTAGCAAGTAATTTGCTGACAGTGAAGATAAAAAAACGCTTAAAACGTGCTAACATACTTGACCTACCTAATAAATAACTAACAATTTCAATGTTTTTAGTGTCATCATACCTGTTATGCAGAGTCAACCGAAAAAAAAGCCACCTAGCAAATTCCGGACCTGTCATGCAGAGTCGACAGAAAAGAAGCCAGTTAGAAAATTCCTACAAGGTGACTAGAAATAGTCACCAACATTGACACAATTAGCACTTAATCTAGAATAAGATGAGGACTATCATAGGATAGCACCCTCTACATGCCAATGTATTTTTTGTACATCTTACTATAAGTTTTACTGACTGTCAGTTATTAAGACAGATTGTAAGTAAAAATGGGTTATAAAAAAAAAAGATATTGATACAAATTCGTTTCAAATGAGACATATAGCTCTAATATACTCAAAAACAAGCAGAGAAATATATTTCCTTGCGTATTTCACTAAAATGTTGTAGACCTCCATTAAATATGTTCAGATATTGACACAAATTTGTTTGAAATGAGACATATTGCTGTAATAAACGTAAAAACAAGCGTTAAAATGCCAATAGCAGAGAAATATATTTCCTTGCGTATTTCACTAAAATGTTAAAGACCTCCATTAAATAAGTTCAGATATTGATACAAATTCGTTTCAAATGAGAAATATTGCTGTAATAAACGCAAAAACAAGCGTTAAAATGCCAATAGCAGAGAAATATATTTCCTTGCGTATTTCACTAAAATGTTGTAGACCTACATAAAATGTGTGAAGATATTGTTACAAATTCGTTTCAAATGAGACATATTGCTATAATTTACGCAAATACAAGCGTTAAAGTGCCAATAGCAGAGCAATATATTTCCTTGCGTATCTCACCAAAATGTTGTAGACCTCCAATAAATATGTTCAGATATTGATACAAATTCGATTCAAATGAGACATATTGCTGTAATATACGCAAATACAAACGCTTAAATGCCAATAGCAGAGAAATATAATTCCTTGCGTATTTCACTAAAATGTTGTAGACATCCATAAAATTTGAGCAGATATTGATACAAATTCGTTTCAAATGAGACATATTGCTGTAATATACGCAAAATAAAGCGTTAAAATGCCCATAGCAGAGAAATATATATCCTTGCGTATTTCACTAAAAGGTTGTAGACCTCCAATAAATAAGTTCAGATATTTATACAAATTAGTTTCAAATGAGACATATTGATGTTATATACGCTTATACAAGCTTTTAAATGCCAATAGCAAAGAAATATATTTCCTTGCGTATTTCACTAAAATGTTGTAGACCTCCTTTAAGTATGTTCAGATATTGATACAAATTTGTTTGAAATGAGACATATTGCTGTAATATACGTAAAACAAGCGTTAAAATGCCAATAGCAGAGAAACATATTTCCTTGCGTATTTCACTAAAATGTTTAAGACCTCCATTAAATAAGTTCAGATATTGATACAAAGTCGTTTCAAATGAGACATATTGATGTAACATCCGCTAATACAAGCGTTAAAGTGCCAATAGCAGAGAAATATATTTGCTTGCGTATTTCACTAAAATGTTGTAGACCACCATTAAATTTGTTCAGATATTGTTACAAATTCGTTTCAAATGAGACATATTGCTGTAATATACGCAAATACAAGCGTTAAAAGGCCAATAGCAGAGAAATATATTTCCTTGCGTATTTCACTAAAATGTTGTAGACCTTGTAACAAACGCGCGTCTTAAGAGAACGTGCACGCGTTTGGCTCCCTCTTAACTATATGCGTGTAGCGATGTTTCTTCTTATACTCACCTGGTGGTTGCGTTTTTAGGTGAGATCTTCTAATACACACTTTAAGGTCCAGACTGGGGTTAGCTCGTGAGAGATTAAATTGGTACAAATAATAAATAACAATTTAATTTAAAACAATAAAAATATAACAAATACGACAACAAAATGAATTTACAAAAAGCCAATAGCATAGAAATATAATTCCTTGCGTATTTCACTTAAATGTTGTAGACCTCCATAAAATTTGAGCAGATATTGATACAAATTAGTTTCGAAAGAGACATATTGCTGTAATATACGCAAATACAAACGTTAAAATGCCAATAGCAGAGAAATATAATTCCTTGCGTATTTCACTAAAATGCTGTAGACCTCCATTAAATATGTTCAGATATTGATACAAATTCGTTTCAAATGAGACATATTGATGTAATATACGCTAATACAAGCGTTAAAAATGCCAATAGCAGAGAAATATATTTCCTTGCGTATTTCACTAAAATGTTGTAGATCTCCATAAAATATGTTCATATATTGATACAAATTCGTTTCAAATGAGACATATTGCTGTAATATACGCAAAAACAAGCGTTAAAATGCCAATAGCAGAGAAATATATTTCCTTGCGTATTTCACTAAAATGTTGTAGACCTTCATTAAATATGTCCAGATATTGACACAAATTTGTTTGAAATGAGACATATTGCTGTAATAAACGTAAAAACAAGCGTTAAAATGCCAATAGCAGAGAAATATATTTCCTTGCGTATTTCACTAAAATGTTAAAGACCTCCATTAAATAAGTTCAGATATTGATACAAATTCGTTTAAAATGAGACATTGCTGTAATATACGCAAAAACAAGCGTTAAAATGCCAATAGCAGAGAAATATATTTCCTTGCGTATTTCGTTAAAATGTTGTAGACCTCCATTAAATATGTTCAGATATTGATACAAATTCGTTTCAAATGAGACATATTGCTGTAATATATGCAAAAACAAGCGTTAAAATGCCAATAGCAGAGATATATATTTCCATGCATATTTCACTAAAATGTTGTAGACCTCCATTAAATATGGTCAAATTTTGATACAAATTCGTTTCAAATGAGACATATTGCAGTTAAATATTTTTCCTTGCGTATTTCCCTAAATTGTTGTAGATCTCCATTAAATATGTTCAGATATTGATACAAATTCGTTTCGAAATGAGACATATTGATGTAATATACGCTAATACATGCGTTAAAATGCCAATAGCAGAGAAATATATTTCCTTGCGTTTTTTACTAAAATGTTGTAGACCTACATTAAATATGTTCAGATAGTGATACAAATTCGATTCAAATGAGACATATTGCTGTAATTTACGCTAATACAAGCTTTAAATTGCCAATAGCAGAGAAATATATTTCCTTGCTTATTTCGCTAAAATGTTGTAGGCCTCCATTAAATATGTTCAGATTATGATACAAATTCGTTTCAAATGAGACATATTGCTGTAATATTCGCAAATACAAGCGTTAAAGTGCCAATAGCAGAGAAATATAGTTCCTTGCGTATTTCACTAAAATGTTGTAGACCTCCTCTAAATATGTTTAGATATTGATACAAATTCGTTTCAAATGAGACATATTGTTGTAATATACGCAAATACATGCGTTAAAATGCCAATAGCAGAGAAATATATTTCCTTGCGTATTTCACTAAATTGTTGTAGACCTCCATTAAATTTGTTCAGATATTGATACAAATTTGTTTCAAATGAGACAAATTGCTGTAATATACGCAAATACCAGCGTCAAAATGCTAATTGCAGAGAAATATATTTCCTTGCGAATTTCACAAAAATGCTGTAGACCTCCATTAAATATGTTCAGATATTGATACAAATTCGTTTCAAATGAGACATATTGCTGTAATATACGCAAATGCAAGCGTTAAAAAGCCAATAGCAGAGAAATATATTTCCTTGCGTATTTCACTAAAATGTTGTAGACCACCATTAAATATGTTCAGATATTGATACAAATTCGATTTGAATGAGACATATTGCTGTAATATACGCAAATACAAACGTTAAAATGCCAATAGCAGAGAAATATAATTCCTTGCGTATTTCACTAAATTGTTGTAGACCTCCATAAAATTTGTTCAGATATTTATACAAATTCGTTTCAAATGAGACATATTGCTGTAATATACGCATATACCAGCGTCAAAATGCCAAAAGCAGAGAAATATATTTCCTTGTGTATTTCACTAAAATGTTGTAGATCTCTATAAAATTTGTTCAGATATTGATACAAATTAGTTTCAAATAAGACATATTGCTGTAATATACGCAAATACAAGCGTTAAAATGCCAATAGCAGAGAAATATATTTCCATGTGTATTTCACTAAAATGTTGAAGACCTCCTTTAAATAATTTCAGGTATTGATACAAATTCGTTACAAAGGAGACATGTTGCTGTAATATACGCAAATACAAGCGTTAAAATGCCAAAAGCAGAGAAATATATTTCCTTGAGTATTTCACTAAAATGTTGTAGACCTCAATAAATATGTTCAGATATTGTTACAAATTCGTTTCGAATGAGACATATTGCTGTAATAAACGCAAATACAAACGTTAAAATGCCAATAGCAGAGAAATATATTTCCTTGTGTATTTCACTAAACTGATGTATATCTCCATAAAATTTGTTCAGATATTGATACAAAATCGTTTCAAATGAGACATATTGCTGTAATATACGCTAATACAAATGCTAAAATGCCAATAGCAGAGAAATATAATTCCTTGCGTATTTCACTAAAATATTGTATATCTCCATAATATTGATACAAATTCGTTTCAAATGAGACATATTGCTGTAATATACGCAAATACCAGCGTTAAAGTGCCAATAGCAGAGAAATATATTTCCTTGCGTATTTCACTGAAATGTTGTACACCTCCATAAAATTTGTTCAGATATTGTTA
Organism: Nebria brevicollis; assembly: GCA_944738965.1. Taxonomy (NCBI): domain Eukaryota; kingdom Metazoa; phylum Arthropoda; class Insecta; order Coleoptera; family Carabidae; genus Nebria; species Nebria brevicollis. Next base: position 7,598,081 of record OX122898.1, on the reverse strand, counting down.
CAAATTCGTTTCAAATGAGACATATTGCTGTAATATACGCAAATAAAAGCGTTTAAGTGCAAATAGCAAAGAAATATATTTCCTTGCGTACTTCACTAAAATGTTGTAGACCTACTTAATATCTGTTCAGAGATTTATACAAATTCGTTTCAAATGAGACATATTGATGTTATATACGCTAATACAAGCTTTAAAATGCCAATAGCAGAGAAAAATATTTCCTTGCGATTTTCACTAAAATGTTGTAGACCTCCTTAAAATATGGTCATAGTTTGATAGAAAGTCGTCTCAAATGAGACATATTGATGTAATATACGCCAATACAAGCTTTTAAATGCAAATAGCAAAGAAATATATTTCCTTGCGTATTTCACTAAAATGTTGAAAACCTCCCTTAAATATGTTCAGATATTGACTCAAATTTGTTTGAAATGAGACATATTGCTGTAATATACGTAAAAACAAGCGTTAAAAAGCCAATAGCAGAGAAATATATTTCCTTGCGTATTTCACTAAAATGTTAAAGACCTCCATTAAATAAGTTAAGATATTGATACAAATTCGTTTCAAATGAGACATATTGCTGTAATATCCGCAAAAACAAGCGTTAAAATGCCAATAGCAGAGAAATATATTTCCTTGCGTATTTCGCTTAAATGTTGAAGACCTCAATAAATATGTTCAGATATTGATACAAATTCGTTTCGAATGAGACATATTGCTGTAATATGCGCAAATACAAACGTAAAATGGCAATAGTAGAGAAATATATTTCCTTGCGTATTTCACTAAAATGATGTAGTACTCCATAAAATTTGTTCAGATAATGATACAAAATCGTTTCAAATGAGACATATTGCTGTAATATACGCTAATACAAACGCTAAAATGCCAATAGCAGAGAAATATAATTTCTTGCGTATTTCACTAAAATGTTGAAGATCTCCATAATATTGATACAAATTCGTTTCAAATGAGACATATTGCTGTAATATACGCAAATACAAGCGTTAAAATGCTAATAGCAGAGAAATATATTTCCTTGCGTATTTCACTAAAATGATGTAGACCTCCATTAAATATGTGCAGATAATGATACAAATTCGTTTCAAATGAGACATATTGCTGTAATATACTTAAAAACAAGCGTTAAAATGCCAATAGCAGAGACATATATTTCCTTGCGTATTTCACTAAAACGTTGTAGACCTCAATAAATATGTTCAGATATTGATACAAATTCGTTTCAAATGAGTCATATTGGTGTAATATACGCTAATACAAACGTTAAATTGCCAATAGCAGAGAAATATAATTCCTTGCTATTTCACTAAATTGTAGTTCACCTCCATAAAATTTGATCAGATTTTGATACAAGTTCGTTTCATATGGACATATTGATGTTATATACGCTAATACAAGCTTAAAAATGCCAATAGCAGAGAAATATATTTCCTTGTGTATTTCGCTAAAATGTTGTAGACCTCCATTAAATATGTTCAGATATTGATACAAATTCGTTTCAAATGAGACATATTGCTGTAATATACGCAAATACAAGCGTTAAAGTGCCAATAGCAGAGAAATATATTTCCTTGCGTATTTCACTAAAATGTTGTAGACCTCCTTAAAATATGTTCAGAGATTGCTACAAAGTCGTCTCAAATGCGACATATTGATGTAATATACGCTAATACAAGCTTTAAAGTTCCAATAGCAGAGAAATATATTTCCTTGCGTATATCCCTAAAATGTTGTAGACCTCCATAAAATTTGATCAGATATTGATACAAATTCATTTCGAATGAGACATATTGCTGTAATATACTTGTGAACAAGCGTTAAAATGTTAATAGCATAGACATATATTTCCTTGCGTATTTCACTAAAACGTTGTAGACCTCAATAAATATGTTCAGATATTGATACAAAATCGTTTCAAATGGAATATATTGCTGTAATATACGCTAATACAAACGCTAAAATGCCAATAGCAGAGAAATATTATTGTTTGCGTATTTCACTAAAATGTTGTAGACCTCCATAAAATTTGAGCAGATATTGATACAAATTCGTTTCAAATGAGACATATTGCTGTAATATACGCAAATACTAGCGTTAAAGTGCCAATAGCAGAGAAATATATTTCCTTGCGTATTTCATTAAATTGTTGTAGACCTCCATTAAATATGTTCAAATATAGATACAAATTCGTTTCAAATGAGACATATTGCTTTAATATTCGCAAATACATGCGTTAAAATGCCAATAGCAGAGAAATATATTTCCTTGCGTATTTCACTAAAATGTTGTAGCCCTCCATTAAATATGTTCAGATATTGATACAAATTCGTCTCAAATGAGCCATATTTATGACATATACGCTAATACAAGCTTTAAAGTGCCAATAGCAGAGAAATATATCTCCTTGCGTTTTTCACTAAATTGTTGTAGACCTCCATAAAATTTGTTCAGATATTGATACAAATTCGTTTCAAATGAGACATATTGCTTTATACGCAATTACAAGCGTTAAAGTGCCAATAGAAGAGAAATATATTTCCTTGCGTATTTCACTAAAATGTTGTAGACCTCCATTAAATAAGTTCAGATATTGATACAAATTCGTTTCAAATGAGACATATTGCTTTATACGCAAATACAAACGTTAAAGTGCCAATAGCAGAGAAATATATTTCCTTGCGTATTTCACTAAAATGTTGTAGACCTCCTTAATATATGTTCAGAGATTGCTACAAAGTCGTCTAAAATGCGACATATTGATGTTATATACGCTAATACAAGCTTTAAAGTTCCAATAGCAGAGATATATATTTCCTTGCGTATATCCCTAAAATGTTGTAGACCTCCATTTGTTCAGATATTGATACAAATTCGTTTCGAATGAGACATATTGCTGTAATATAATTGTAAACAAGCATTAAAATGTTAATAGCAGAGACATATATTTCCTTGCGTATTTCACTAAAACATTGTAGACCTCAATAAATATGTTCAGATATTGATACAAAATCGTTTCAAATGGAACATATTGCTGTAATATACGCTAATACAAACGCTAAAATGCCAATAGCAGAGAAATATTATTGTTTGCGTATTTCACTAAAATGTTGTAGACCTCCATAAAATTTGAGCAGATATTGATACAAATTCGTTTCAAATGAGACATATTGCTGTAATATACGCAAATACTAGCGTTAAAGTGCCAATAGCAGAGCAATATATTTCCTTGCGTATTTCATTAAATTGTTGTAGACCTCCATTAAATATGTTCAAATATAGATACAAATTCGTTTCAAATGAGACATATTGCTGTAATATACGCAAATACAAGCGTTAAAATGCCAATAGCAGAGATATATTTTTCCTTGCGTATTTCACTAAAATGATGTAGACCGCCATTAAATATGTTCAGATATTGATACAAATTCGTTTCAAATGAGACATATTGCTGTAATATACTGTAATGGAACGGAGTTCGGTTTTAAAGGTAGCTACCAAACTATTCCCGATTCCTTATTTTTGATAAAAAAAATATAAATAAATGCCGATGTTGTTGGGTTCTTTGTGGGATAACCAATAATTCTAATACAGATAGAACCGAATTATATTGATAGAAAACTATTATTTATATTAATAAAATTTAAATGATACAAAAAGGTAATAAAAGTATAATTGCTTACCTTCTTTCACACAAAAATAAAAAACACAGCACTTGGAGCGAACGGGCTTTTCACACCGCGAGTTTTATTTTAATTAAATTATTAAATTTCCAAAAAAAATATGAAATGAATTTAAATTAACAAAATTTTACACAAAACCTTTCTGGCTCTTTTAACCAACCAAATAAAAACTACTTTTATTAAACGACAATAAAATTATACGTTAGACCAAAAATTGAACTTGACTGCTAATCGAGTGCCACCCGTCTGACCATTGGTTTTCGAGCGCCTCTTCGCTAAGCCTTCGCGTAACAATTGTTTTTGTAAAGATAAGAGCCCGAGCCAATTACATTCTCGCTCAGGTGAACCCTGGTTCATTACACACCTCCCTCCTTACAAAAAAAATTGATTTTGCTCACAAGCAATTTTTAAAGAAACTCTAGGTGCATTTCACCCGTCCCTTACATAAATCTTGACAATATTTATTTATCTTAAACTAATTCTAACAATAATACAAATACATATTTGAGAGAGAGAGTTTTACGTTTAGAATTTTTTTTTTTTCAAGAATAATCAACTGAAATAGTTATGAATACACAAGAATATTGTACATTATTATTTTGACGAATTGTTTTTTTTTTCACTTGTCACATATTATTTTCGTTCTTCTTTTATTTTCTTTAGCCACTGGTGTGAAATTTTCGAGTCTTTTGAATTGTCTTCCTGGATGTTTATTTTCTGTGCCCATTTTTGATTGTGATTAAATACAGTGAATGTGCATTTTTCGTTCATCTCTCTCCCATGTGGTATTGATATATATATATATATATATATATATATATATATATATATATATATATATATATATATATATATATATATATATATATATATATACATATATATACATATATATATATATATATATATATATAAATATATATATATATATATATATATATATATATATATATATATATATATATATATATATATATATATATATATATATATATATACATATATATATATATTTGGTACATAAAAATTAAAGAAAAGATAATGATTAATATACTAGTAAAATAAAGAATAAAAATATTATATAAAATTTATTCAGATAATTATGGTAATGATCGGTGATGTATATTGAATGGAATACTTCTGTACCTCTTTCTATGTATTTAGCCATGATGGGTCAGTCGAAGTTTCGGGCCGGGGAAGCGAAGGATAAGTGAGAGTGGGAAGATGGTGTTGTTCTGCTGCATTCTCCACGATCTCTGATTCGTCTTTCGTTTGGGCCCTTAGTTGTCGCTGACGGTATATGCAAAACATTGTTACACTGTCCCACAGAGCCCCAATTAATTTTAAGCTCCAACCGAATAAATCGTAAAGCAAAAATCCATGTATGACAGTATCGATAACGAACTTTATACCCTTTCCGATTACGTATATGCCTATAATACTTGAAGTAATATTTCCAATAGTTGTGATCCATGAGATAGCGGAATACCAGACTTGAGTCATCCATTTTTTTAATGTGTTTTCGTTCACAAAACTATCGAAATTGGTTCCTTGTAAATCGGTTTCTAAGCCCATCATTCCTCGTATAACTATGCCCTCAACTGCTTGTCTTTCAGAAGGTAGTATTAAATGTCGCTGCAATTTTTCCATGTCTTGCGGTGAATAAAGTCCTCCCATGAATAAGTTTGATGGACTCTCGTAATTCCATTTTTGGTTGTTTGTTGGTTCTATGATCTGTGGTTCAGGAACCTCGTGTAATTCCTGGGATACCTTATACCATTTCATGTTTAACTTATATTGTGAATATAAGAAAGGATTACATCCTATTTCCGATCCATATTTTAGCAACACGTGATTTCGTGGAGTCATGTACATAGATTTATTGTCATAGCTTACTGGTAGTTCATGATAACAATTTGTTGTTTTCCTAACTGTAACTTCTACTGGTGAGCATTGTATAATATGAACGACTTCTCCGTAGTTGACTGCTGTGTACCCAGGAGTTTGAATTTTGGCATAAGCACATTCGGCTGGTGCTGTTATTGCCAGAGTCTGCAGATTCCTTAATATTTGTTGTTCTAAAGCGCACCTTTGTGCTACTACGTCTTCATATAAAGTGGTGATTTGACTGCTTAAATGTCTTTCTACAAAGACTACTTTTGCACTTGTATAAGCAATTGGGTCGATATTAAAGACATCTATTCCTTTTTTCTGGAAATAGAACCTGCCATTCTCTGATGGTTTTATTATAAAGAATTTTGGGTGATCTGTTTCATATGAGCTTTGGCCACATATCATGGTAGGTTTCGAAATTGGCATTGCAAAAACCGAATCACCATGATTTACAGAGTACATTACGATGTCGTAGTTTTCCCTTGAGACATTTGTTGGAACTAGCTTATTGGCTACTCCCTCGTATAATACTGTATATTTTTTTTCTGAGCATTCGTTCATGTTAACATGGTCCCAGTACGAATATCCGTAATATGAGTCAATACAAAATTTTTCTTTGTAAGGGCAGGTTAGTCCTCCTGGTAATATAATTTTTTCTCGTTTACGTTGGTTGGAGCATACCGATATTGTAGCGTTATTTCTATGGCTGCTTGTACGACGACATTTTGCCATTGTCCTTTGTGATCTTCATAAGTGGCTCCTATACAACTTCCTGTATTACTGATTGAACCAGCCATGATGACATTTGCATGTGTTGTTCCGTTAATTACAAGATTGTCAATATTACTTCCGTAGAATGACATCAACAATCGCGTCCTATGCATTTCTAAACACATTGTGCGGCTTGAAGGATAGATATACGATGATAAGCCGTTAGCTACAGTTGATGCATGAGAATGTAGTCCGCAATATGTTACTAAGCGAGTGATGTGGATTTTGCACTGATGAACTGGCAGAGTTTCTACGTCATTTATTTGTAGGAGTTGTATTATTTCCTCCGATGATGACACTTGTTTTGCGGGAGTCTTGCACTTTCCAATTTCGATAAGGCTAAATGTAGATATATTCATTTGTTGGGCCTGGCAATCGTAGGCGATTATGGCCTCGGTACATCTCCAATATAAATAGATGAATAAAATCCTGATGAATGTTCCCATTTTATTTTATCTGTAAAAGCTATAGTTATGGTGGGTTTAAGTTTTCATTTATCATATTTTAGTATTAATGTTATAAACAGGTTACCAAGTTGCTTTATTACAATAATTTATTCTTATTTATTATTATTTTTATTATATTTCGTTTTTATTATATCCTTTTGGGTAGAACCCATGGTTGTTCCTCCACTGGCCCCCTACTTCGAGTATGATGGTGATCTCTAGAATTATCATGAGATTCCAGTTCAGGGTGAAGAGTATTTTCAATTTCCTCTAATTTTGGTTCTTTATTTCTCTCATTATCCTTCACGTTATCTGTCTCCAAATTTATATTTTCGACCTCTTCTTCGTCGTCTGCTTCTTCATTTTCATCTATATATTCGCTAAATTCATTAGTTAGATCTTTTATTTCTTGATGTTTCTCAATATGAATCGCTTTTTCAATAGGTTCCATATAATTTCCAATATTATTGAAACTTTGATCTTGATTGTCTGCTTTTTCAATATTTATTTCTTCCTCATCTGATGTTTCTAGAGTGGTATCGGTATCGTAACATTTTTTTAAGCGATTAACATGTACTATATGCTCTTTTCTTCCTTTTACCTCAACTATTCGATATGTAACTGGACCTATACATTCCGTTATTCTGTACGGACCTTTCCAAGCTTTAGCTAATTTTTTTGAGACTCCTATTTTTTTCGCTGGATCGTTTAAGTATACTTTGCTTCCTAATTTATATTCAATTGGTTTGCTTTTCTTATTGTAATGATATTCTCTTTTATCAGCCGAAATCTTTAATTTTTCTTGAACTAATTTGAATGTTGAATTTAGTCTCTCTATCAGTTCTTAAGCGTAATTTTCACTATAGTCGTACTTTATTGTGGTTGGCTTAAGGATATCATCATAAGGAAGTTGCATATCACGACCATGCATTAGATAAAAAGGTGTTTCTCCAGTAGATGAGTGTACTGACGCTCGGTATGCCATTAGAACATATGGCAACCATATATCCCAATCTCTTTGTGAGTTAGAAACATAATGGGACAATATGTCTTTAAATACCCTATGAGTCCTTTCTATCATTCCATTGCTCATGGGGTGATAAGGTGTTGTTTGAATTTTTGTTACTCCTAGTAGCTTACAGATGTTTTTCATTAGATTTGAAGTAAAATTTACTCCTTGATCCGTGAGCAATTTTTCTGGTACCCCGTGTCTGCTAAAAATATGCGTCACCAAAGCCTTAGCAACGGTGTCTGCGGTTTGGTCTGGTAGTGGAATTGCTTCTGGATATTTGGTGAAGTAGTCTTGGAACGTAAGAATATATTTGTTTCCACTGTCAGATGTTACCAATGGGCCTACAATATCCATAGCGGTAAGTTCGAATGGACGTCTGATTTCCTCAAATCTTTGTAGTGGAGCTGGACGATTATGAGTGGGTGATTTTCGAGTATTACAAGAATGACATTTTCTGATGTATTCCTTAATATCTGTTCTCATAGTAGGCCAATACATTTTACTTTTTATCAGATTGAATGTTTTAAAATTGCCTTGATGTCCTGCATATGGAAGGTCATGATAATCATGGATGACTTTTTTAATCATTGGCTTTGGAATGTATAACTGATCATAACGCTCCACTTTTTCTTTTGCTTTAAATAATAAACCATCTTCATCCAAGTAAAATGAAATGAAATCCGCTTCTTTTATTATTTTTTTACATATTCTCTTTACATCTTCATCTCTATTTTGTTCTTCTTTAATATGATCCCGATCCCAAGTAGGTAAATAGGGTACATCAATGTTGATAATATTTACAGGAATTCTGCTTAAAGCGTCGGCGTTGTTTTGCTTCTTTCCCGGCCGGTAAATAACTTCAAAATCGTATTCGGATAAGAGTAATGCCCATCTAGCTAATCTAGATGTCGGATCCTTTAACGTTAGTAACCATTTCAAAGATTTATGGTCCGTAATCGCTGAAAATTTTCTTCCATATAAATAGCATCTGAAATGTTTGATGCCCCATACAATGGCAAGACATTCGCGTTCTGTTGGAGAATAGTTTTTTTCAGCCGTGTTTAATTGTCTGCTGGCATACGCTATTGGTCTTTCATGATCTCCATCTTTTTGACTGAGAATTGCCCCAATTGCAACCCCGGATGCATCAGTGGACAAGATAAAGGGTTCGGAAAAATTTGGATATTTTAAAATTGGAGGATGACATAATTTATTTTTTAAATGATTGAAAGAATTTTGTGTTTCGTTGGTCCAGTCAAATTTGGTATTCTTCTTTGTCAGTGCGGTTAATGGTATAGCTTCATGGGAGAATTCTGGTACGAATTTTCGATAAAATCCTACTAATCCCAAAAATGCCCGAATTTCCTTTACTGTTTTAGGTCTAGGATAATTTTTTACAATTTCAATTTTTCCTGGATCTGGTTTCACTCCTTGGACTGAGATTATGTGTCCTAAGTATTTTGCTTCCGTTTTTATAAATTCGCACTTTGACGGCTTCAATTTTAAATTTGCTTCTTGCAGCCTTTGAAATACTTCATCCAATCTCTTCAAATGGTCTTCAAATGTTTTTGAGAATATAATAATATCATCAAGGTACACGAGACAACGTTCACCTGTCATCCCTGATAAAACAGAGTACATCAATCTTTGAAAAGTACTTGGAGCGTTGACTAGCCCGAATGGCATTCGTTTACATTCATAATGTCCATCTGGTGTTGTGAATGCAGTTTTTTCTTGATCTTCTGGGTTAACTTCTACTTGCCAATATCCACTTGCTAAGTCCAGTATTGTAAAATAATTAGCGTTGCCTAACTGATCTAAAGTCTCCTGTAGATTTGGAATGGGAAAGAAATCCCTCTTGGTAATTGTATTCAATTCTCGATAATCAATACAAACTCTTATTTTATTTTCACCCTCGGCTGCCTTTTTAGATACCATAACCACTGGTGCTGACCAGGGCGATTTTGATTCTACGATAACACCTTGCTTCATCATGTCATTTATCTGATTTTTCAATTCTTCCCTTTGACTGTAGGGTATCCTATACGGTGCTTTTGTTATTGGTGGTACATTTTCTGTGATAATGTGATGCTTTACTTGATTAGTGCATCCTAGTTTTGTTCCGTGACTCATAAAAATATGCTGATATTCTTCAAGCAATTTCTCTAACTGTATTCTTTTATTTTCTTCTAAATGCTGAAGAGAGAATTCTAAACTTTTTTCTTCCCTCTCTTCTACATAATTTATATTTTTATTGATTTCAATTTCTGCCGAGTTCATTTTTATTTCTTCGCTGTATCCAATGACGGTGTTCTTAGGTAATTTTACTGTATTGTATGAAACGTTTAAAACACAAACAGTAATTGTCGGTTTTGCTGGTGAAATTAATCTTGCTGCTGTAAGGCCATGAATTAATATTTCAACGGGTTCCACTAGTATATTCTGCACAGGATTCCGGATATCTTGTACAGCTTCGCACACGAACTGACATCTTGGCGGTATATCAATTGAATCTTTTATTCGGACAGAGGATCGGTCAAAACCCCCATCTTTGCTATCAGCCATTATTGACCGTAATGGAGATAACTGTTGATATTTATCGCTTTTGGTTATTTCTTGCTTTAAAACTTTCTTCTGTTCCAATTTCCTTGAAATATTAGCTCTGGGCTTCTCTTGCATCTTCTTTGATTTCTTCGGTTCATCATGTATTTCGGCTTGAACCGTGATTACAGAAAAATCTTCTTCATCGGATTCTACTTCCATTGCTTCTTTTTTCTTCTCATTTTTTTCACAGTTGTTAACTCCGTTTGACTACGTACTTTCTTGTATCGGGTTTGTCATTTGTTCTATATTTTGAATAACTGGCTTTTTAACGTGATAAACTTGTATCACTATATTTATACTTTCAAAAATTATTTGTAATATTTTCTTAACTCTTGACCATTTCAGTTTATCCAGACCACATCCAATTCTAGGTATTGCTAAATGAGACACGTTGTTTTTCATACAATGTTCTTTTAATTTTAGTAATGACCTTTTTAGATCTGTTAATGTAGGTTTTGTGTAACTGAATTTCTTAGTCACCAAATAATAGATGAATCTTCTTTTATTATTGAACATTCCTGAATTATTTAATACAGCTAATCCACCTTTCTGGATCTTTTGATCCTTTAATATTTTCAAATTTCCAAACTTTTTCTTAAAGCAAACCGCTATTCCACGGTTCATTCGCAAATCTTGCGCCACGCAATGCGCCAAACAATACTTTTCTGGTGCATCAAATAGATCACCTACTATTTCTTCCATATTTAATTTCTTACACCCTTCTTCTATTTTCGTTTCAGCTATTTCACTGCTAATTTGATTTTTCTTACTTTCTGTTTTACTATTTTCACTCTTAATTCTGTTTTCTTTATTAACCATTTTTCTCTTTGCTTTGAAATTTTTCTTTTCACCGTTTTGTGAGATATTCTGTTTAATTTCTCTAAATAGAGTACAATCTGATTCTTCAATTGTACCTAATGCATATTCACACATTTTTAGTTTTTCTCCCATTTGAACGACATATCCATCGAAGTTTATAGCGGCATTCAGAGCTTTTAAAACATCCCGACCTAGCAACCCTTCAGTTTGAATTGGTAAGGAATCATCACATACCATACAATCAAATGAATGTTGACTATTCTTTAATTGGAATTGAACGTTAGTAAATCCAATGCAGTTTAACTCTTTTCCCGTGATACCTCTTATGATAGTGTCTGATGATGTAAAAATTTTATATCCCCTATTTCGAATTACTCCTTCTTTAATAATTGTAACTGCCGCGCCAGTGTCCACTAAAAAGGTGACATCTCGATCTTGAATTCGGATTTTAATCACGCATGAACCGGAAATATTATATCCGTTTACATTGACATGGCCAGTTGACAATTTTTTTACTGTTGGTTTGCACGTCCTTCGTTCTGGGGAGCGAGCGAGGGACGTTGCTCGTTTAAATTACTATTCAAATTTTGTTGCAGCCGTCTTTGCGGATAATATTGCTCATTTGGAGTATACCCTCTCTGGTTTCTATTATAAAAATGGTCTCGCCTATTTTTTGTAAAGCAATCTTTCTCCACGTGGTTTTCTTTTCCACAAAAGTTACATTTGATACGACTTTTCCCCCTACAATCGCGCGCAAAATGTCCCGTATTTCCGCATTTAAAACAATTTAAATCTCTACTTTTATTTTGTAACGAATAATTTTGTGTTTCTAACATAAAAGCATTATTTCCTCTTAACAATCTGCTATTAGCAGTTTCTGCGTGTTGTGCCAATTCGACAACTTCTTCAAATGTATATCTTGGATTTTTGCTGATATCCAAGATAATTAATTTAGCGATGTCTGGATTCACACCCTTTTCAAATTGTTGTATTAAATCGCGATCGTGTCGTTGTTTTATTAAAATTTTTTCTTGATCATTAGTAGCAAAACTTAAATTTTCCATTAGTAAATATTTTCCCGCTATTTTTAATCTAGTGGCGTATTGATCTACTGTTTCTTTTGTAATCTGAATGCATTTCGATAAAATAAGTATCCCTTGGCCTGGTATAATTTTTTTGAGTATTTTTTTATAACTATCTTTTTAAATTCTGAATAAGAAATTGTATCACTATTTAAAATTGGTTCAGATTCCTAAAATAGAAACGCATCTCCCGTCAAATGATATCTAGCGACAGCTAAAGTCTGTTGTTCTGTCCAAGCGTCGATAGTTGCACGTTGACATAATTTTGAAAAGAATTCATTAACATTTTCATTATGGTGTCCCGAAAATTGTGGAATTCCTACTAATGTCTGTCCGATAGTTCTCACAGATGGTATTAATGTTTGACCTTCAGACCCTTGTGAGACTGACGATGTTGGTAAAGATATTTTTTTTGTTTTTATATGAAACAGTAGTATAACTTTTGATATGAATTAAATTAAATTTGAAAATAAAAGTGTTATGAAATTTAACGAATATTTATGTTTACTAAATTCTTGATATACAGATCTTAAACAGCAAATGTAATATGATTCTTTTTGTGTTATGGATATTTGATACCATCAAAATTATCTCGTCGTTCACACAGTTCTCTTATACAAAAATAACGATAATATATTACTCACATAGCAACTCAATTCAAAATAATATGCGTTCAACTAAATATTTTTTTCTTCAATCACACACAATTAGCTTAGTTAATTTTGAAAAGATTAAGTATTTAGTTTCTATGAAATAATTTGGTTCAACAAAGTAATATAATTTTTAATATTTATCCCAATTCGCTGCCACCAATGTAATGGAACGGAGTTCGGTTTTAAAGGTAGCTACCAAACTATTCCCGATTCCTTATTTTTGATAAAAAAAATATAAATAAATGCCGATGTTGTTGGGTTCTTTGTGGGATAACCAATAATTCTAATACAGATAGAACCGAATTATATTGATAGAAAACTATTATTTATATTAATAAAATTTAAATGATACAAAAAGGTAATAAAAGTATAATTGCTTACCTTCTTTCACACAAAAATAAAAAACACAGCACTTGGAGCGAACGGGCTTTTCACACCGCGAGTTTTATTTTAATTAAATTATTAAATTTCCAAAAAAAATATGAAATGAATTTAAATTAACAAAATTTTACACAAAACCTTTCTGGCTCTTTTAACCAACCAAATAAAAACTACTTTTATTAAACAACAATAAAATTATACGTTAGACCAAAAATTGAACTTGACTGCTAATCGAGTGCCACCCGTCTGACCATTGGTTTTCGAGCGCCTCTTCGCTAAGCCTTCGCGTAACAATTGTTTTTGTAAAGATAAGAGCCCGAGCCAATTACATTCTCGCTCAGGTGAACCCTGGTTCATTACAATACGCAAAATCAATCGTTTAAATACCCATAACAGAGAAATATATTTCCTTGCGTATTTCACTAAAATGTTGTATACCTCCATTAAATATGTTCAGATATTGATACAAATTCGTTTCAAATGAGACATATTGCTTTAATATACGCAAATACATGCGTTAAAATGCCAATAGCAGAGAAATATATTTCCTTGCGTATTTCACTAAAATGTTGTAGACCTCCTTTAAATATGTTCAGATATTGATACAAATTCGTTTCAAATGAGACATATTGCAGTAATATACGCAAATACAACCGTAAAAGTGCCAATAGCAGAGAAATATATTTCCTTAGGTATTTCATTAAAAAGTTGTAGACCTCCATTAAATATGTTAAGATATTGATACAAATTCGTTTCAAATGAGACATATTGCTGTAATATACGCTAATACAAACGTTAAAATGCCTAAAGCAGAGAAATATAATTCCTTGCGTATTTCACCAAAATGTAGTAGACCTCCATAAAACTTGATCAGATATTGATACAAATTCGTTTCAAATGGACACATCGATGATATATACGCTAATACAAGCTTTAAAATGCCCATAACAGAGAAATATATTTCCTTGCGTTTTTCACTAAAATGTTGTAGACCTCCATTAAATATGTTCAGATTTTGATACAAATTCGTTTCAAATAAGATATATTGCTGTAATATACGCAAATACAAGCGTGAAAATATAAATTCCAGAGAAATATATTTCCTTGCGTATTTCACTAAAATGTTGTAGACCTCCAAAAAATTTGTTTAGATATTGATACAAATTCGTTTCAAAGGAGACATGTTGCTGTAATATACGCAAATACAAGCGTTAAAATGCCAATAGCAGAGCAATATATTTCCTTGCGTATTTCGCTCAAATGATGTAGACCTCCATTAAATGTGTTCAGTTATTGATACCAGTCTGACGTAACCTTTTGTCCGGGCTAGACGTGCGGTTCTTCGCTCATGCGAGTTGTATTGCTTACATTGCAAATAGCTAATTACACATACCTCAATTTGTGTATTACTTAATTATGCAAATGCAGCAAATTTAAATCGCGAGTGTAATAGTTTTATTTTATATACGTAACTGGGTCACCATGAAAGGTGACCCAAAGCCATTGCTAAAATTATACAAAGAAGCGACGGAAAATATTCAATAATTTCACCATCAGGGAAGAAAGCTATACCAGCTGAATTAAAGAACTTGGGATTTATCCCACCAACGCCTCGGTTGCCATCCACCGAGCACGCACGAGCGAAGTCGGCCACTCAACTCTACGCACAGGCTTCAACATCTCACGCACTCCAACAAACGACCAGCATAATGGATACCGAAGGATCGCCCGCCTTCTCAAAAAGCGCAAAAATAGTAAGATCTCCCATTTTTACTAGGAAACTATCAAACTTCGAATCTAACATAGTACCACCAACACCCCCACCACGAGAGCAAATAACAACCCCTACAGGAAGTCTAAATGAACAAGAAATCGCTTCGACCCTAAACACCCAGTCGATCTCGGAACCTGCAGTACTAGATAAAACTGAAGACAGCTGGACAGATATCAATTCCAGAAAGAGCAAAGGATCCAGCCCGGAAGAGAATAGAAACGTAAGACAGAAAACCCTAACAGATTACTGGCTCAATGGACAAGAAACCTCAAATAAATTCGAAAAACTAAATGTAGAAGAATTAATTGAAGAAGATATTAGTCCTGAAATTATTAAACCTCCACCAATTTTCGTACACGGCATAGGAAACATAAAGCCTCTGACTGACCTCTTGAACCTCCACGCAAAAGACAATTACGTAATTAAGCTTATTGGAAGTACGCAAGCAAAAATCCAACTGACCGAGCCTAGATTTCATCGTGTCATAACGAAAGAACTAGAAGAAAAGAAAACAGAAATCCATTCATTTCAATCAGAATCGGAAAGAAAATTCAAAGTTGTACTACGTGATCTTCACCACACTGCTGACATCGAAGAATTAAAGAAAGAAATACACTCAGATGGACATAATTCATTAAATATATGGAACATTAAGCATAAAATAACAAAAGCCCCTCTACCTATGTTCTTTATTGAGTTGCAACAAAAGGACAATAATAAAGAAATTTACGACACTAAATACCTTATGCACTTGAAAATCAAATTTGATCCTCCACGCCAAAAAAGAGAAATACCTCAATGTACAAGATGCCAAAGATTTAACCATACAAAAAATTTCTGCAACCTTTCACCACGTTGCGTGAAGTGCACTGGTGATAATCTGACTAGAGACTGCCCCAAACAAGATAAAAGTACTGCCGCAACCTGCACCAACTGTGGACGAAACCACCCAGCGAACTACAAAGGCTGTAGTGTCTTTAAAGAAATACAGTCACGTAAGTTCCCAGCCCTTAGACAAAAACAGAATACAGTCAACCGTAAAATAACCGCAAATCCAACACAACCAGGCGTATCATACGCCCAAAAGACAAGAGCTAATGTCCAACAGACACAAGAAGAACATAACATACAACAAAATTTAAATCATATTTCCGACAAACAGCAAAATAGTAAACTAGAAGCTATGATGATCAAACTGATGGAGCGCATGGACACCATGCTAAATCTCCTCACTACCCTTGTGGCTAAACTGAAATATTGCCCCAGCTCCTAAAAATCGCTCTCTGGAACGCCAATGGTCTTGGACAACACAGCCAAGAAGTAAAAATATTTATAGCAGAACACAACATAGATGTGATGCTCATTTCCGAAACTCACTTTACAAATAAGACGTATCTGAAGATACCAGGATACTCAATATACAATACTCAACACCCAGACAGTACTGCCTATGGAGGCACTGCCGTAATCATCCGACAGCAAATTAAACACCATGAACTAAATAAATACCAGCACGAACACCTTCAAGCTACTAGCATTGTAATTAACGAAGAGACAACAGTACCTCTAACTATCTCAGATGTCTACTGTCCACCTAGACACACAATTAACAAAGCACAATTTAAAGACTTTTATAACACTCTGGGGTCTAGATTTATAGCTGGAGGTGACTACAATGCGAAACATCCATACTGGGGTTCATGACTGACCACCCCTAAAGGTAAACAACTCTACCAAGCAATGCAAGAGAATAATCTACATCATTTATCTACTGTCCAACCTACATACTGGCCTAGCGACAGAAGAAAAGTTCCGGATCTCATAGACTTTTGTGTAGTAAAAGGCGTGTCATCACATTATCTAAATGCCGAAAGTTGCTTAGATCTATCATCGGACCACTCTCCAGTCATAATTACTGTAAATAGGCAAATAACAATAAAACAAAAACCTCCATCACTCATTAGTAAAAAAACAGATTGGCACACATTCAGAAATCTGTTGGACAACAAGCTTTCGCTCGAAATTTCACTCAAAACCGAACACGAAATAGACGAAGCCATAGAATTCCTAAATGACGCAATACAAGAATCTGCATGGGGCGCAACACCGGTACAAAACGCCAATCAAAAACGAGAAAATTGTCCAAAAATCGTTAGGGACATCGTCGCTGAAAAACGGAAGCTACGCAAACATTGGCAAATAACAAGATCACCACAGGACAAAACAAAACTCAACCAGGCAATTAAAGCAGTCAAAAAGTTACTAAGCAACCTGCGAAATAAATCTGTCGAAGAATACTTAGAAAATCTCACTCCGTCAACATCCACAGACTATTCCCTCTGGCGAGCAACAAAAAGCTCAAACAACCGGAACAGTCAAATCCACCCTTACTCCTAGCAAATGGTAGCTGGGCCAGAACCGATCAGTCAAAAGCAAACACATTTGCGCAACATTTATCATCAGTATTCCAACCCTTTCCTAGTGAAATTTCGGTAGAAGAAGAACAAGAAATCCTGCAGTACCTAGAGACCCCCCTACAACTCTGCTTGCATATAGTCAAATTAAAAACTAGTGAAATAAAAAACGCTATAAAAAATCTTGACCCCAGAAAAGCTTCAGGATATGACCTAATAACAGGAAGGATTCTACAAGAACATTCTTCTAAAGGAATCAAGCTGATAACAATGATCTGTAACTCAGTTCTTAGATTAGAATACTTTCCCTCTCAGTGGAAAGTAGCCCAAATTATCCCTATACCCAAGCCAGGAAAACCACCACAAGAAGTAAGCTCCTACAGACCCATCAGTCTCCTTCCTATAATCTCCAAACTTTTCGAAAAGTGCTTGCTTAAGCGCCTAAAGCCAGTTCTAGAAGAAAAATACATAACTCCAAACCACCAATTCAGATTTCGTACGCAACACGCAACGATTGAACAAATCCACAGAGTCGTGAACGAAATACGCAAAAATCTTGAAGAGAAAAACTACTGCTCAGCTGCCTTCTTAGATATAAGTCAAGCTTTCGATAAAGTCTGGCACACCGGGCTATTGTTTAAAATTAAAAGAATCCTACCACATAATTACTACCAAATCCTCAAATCATATCTTTCCAACAGATATTTCTATATTAAATATAAAGATGAAAAAACCAGACTCTACCCAATAGAATCCAGTGTCCCACAAGGTAGTGTACTAGGACCCATATTATATCTCCTATACACAGCCGACCTGCCAACATCTGAAATAGCATTCATCGCAACATTCACCGATAATACAGCAATACTTGCCTCTCACGAGGATCACAACGTGGCCACAAGATATCTTCAGGCACACTGAACAAAATTCAACCATGGTTAACAAAATGGAGAATTAGGGCAAATGAAACCAAATCTACCCATGTCACATTTACGATGAGAAACGAAACCTGTCCTCCTGTGACACTGTATGGCAAGCCCCTCACACAGACTGAAGAAGCGAAATATCTAGACATGCAATTAGATCGTCGTTTAACATGGAAAAAACACATTTGGACAAAAAGAAAACAACTTGGCCTGAAATTCAGTCGCAAGTACTGGCTAATAGGCCGCAAATCTCAACTCGCAACACAAAACAAAATTCTTTTTTACAAGACAATCCTCAAACCAGTCTGGACATACGGAATCTAACTATGGAGTACCGCCAGTAACTCTAACAATGAAATCCTGCAAAAATTTCAGTCCAAAGTGCTCCGCTCTGTCCTTAATGCACCATGGTTCGTCACCAACGCCATAATTCACCGCGATCTCTCCGTAGTGACATTGAAAAAAGAAATATAAAACTCCAATGAAAAATATCATAGCAGATTACGTGCGCATCCAAATACTTTAGCAAGTAATTTGCTGACAGTGAAGATAAAAAAACGCTTAAAACTTGATAACATACTTGACCTACCTAATAAATAACTAACAATTTCAATGTTTTTAGTGTCATCATACCTGTTATGCAGAGTAAACAGAAAAAAAAAGCCACCTAGCAAATTCCGGACCTATCATGCAGAGTCGACAGAAAAGAAGCCAGTTAGCAAATTCCCGACAAGGTGACTAGAAATAGTCACCAACATTGACACAATTAGCACTTAATCTAGAATTAGAAGAGGACTATCACAGGATAGCACCCTCTACATGCCAATGTATTTTTTGTACATCTTACTATAAGTTTTACTGAATGTCAGTTATAAGGACAGATTATAAAAAAAAAAAAGATATTGATACAAATTCGTTTCAAATGAGACATATTGCTGTAATATACGCAAAAACAAGCGTTAAAATGCCAATAGCAGAGAAATATATTTCCTTGCGTATTTCACTAAAATGTTGTAGACCTCCATTAAATATGTTCAGATATTGACACAAATTTGTTTGAAATGAGACATATTGAAGTAATAAACGTAAAAACAAGCGTTAAAATGCCAATAGCAGAGAAATATATTTCCTTGCGTATTTCACTAAAATGTTAAAGACCTCCATTAAATAAGTTCAGATATTGATACAAATTCGTTTCAAATGAGACATATTGCTGTAATATACGCAAAAACAAGCGTTAAAATGCCAATAGCAGAGAAATATATTTCCTTGCGTATTTCGTTAAAATGTTGTAGACCTCCATTAAATATGTTCAGATATTGATACAAATTCGTTTCATATGAGACATATTACTGTAATATATGCAAAAACAAGCGTTAAAATGCCAATAGCAGATAAATATATTTCCTTGCATATTTCACTAAAATGTTGTAGACCTCCATTAAATATGTTCAGATTTTGATACAAATTCGTTTCAAATGAGACATATTGCTGTAATATACGCAAATACAAGCGTTAAAGTGCCAATAGCAGAGAAATATATTTCCGTGCGTATTTCACTAAAATGTTGTAGACCACCATAAAATTTGTTCAGATATTGTTAAAAATTCGTTTCTAATGAGACATATTGCTGTAATATACGCAAATACAAGCGTTAAAGTGCCAATAGCTGAAATATATATATAGCCTTGCGTATTTTACTAAAATGTTGAAGTCCTACATTAAATGTGTTCAGATTTTGATACAAATTCGTTTCAAATGAGATATATTGCTGTAATATACACAAATACAAGCGTTAAAATGCCAATAGCAGAGAAATATATATCATTGCGAATTTTACTAAAATGTTGTAGACCTCTTTAAAATAGGTTCAGAGATTGATACAAATTCGTTTCAAATGAGACATATTGATGTAATATACGCTAATACAAGCTTTAAAATGACAATAGCTGAGATATATACTTCCTTGCGTATTTCCCTAAATTGTTGTAGATCTATATTAAATATGTTCAGATATTGATACAAATTCGATTCAAATGAGACATATTGATGTAATATACGCTAATACAAGCGTTAAAATGACAATAACAGAGAAATATATTTACTTCCGTATTTCACTAAATTGTTGTAGACTTCCATAAAATTTGTTCAGATATTGATACAAATTCGTTTCAAATGAGACATATTGCTGTAATATACGCTAATACTAGCGTCAAAATGCCAATAGCAGAGAAATATATTTCCTGGCGTATTTCACTAAAATGTTGTAGACCTCCATTAAATATGTTCAGATATTGATACAAATTCGTTTCAAATGAGACATATTGCCAAAATATACGCTTATACCAGCGTCAAAATGCCAATAGCAGAGAAATATATTTCCTTGCGTATTTACCTAAAATGTTGTAGACCTCTATTAAATATGTTCAGATATTGATACAAATTCGTTTCAAATGAGACATATTGCTGTAATATACGCAAAAACAAGCGTTAAAATGCCAATAGCAGAGAAATATAATTCCTTCTGTATTTCACTAAATTGTTGTTGACCTCCATAAAATTTGTTCAGATATTGTTACAAATTCGTTTCAAATGAGTCATATTGATGTAATATACGCTAATACAAGCTTTAAAATGACAAAAGCAGAGAAATATTTTTCCTTGCGTATTTCCCTAAATTGTTGTAGATCTCCATTAAATATGTTCAGATATTGATACAAATTCGTTTCAAATGAGACATATTGATGTAATATACGCTAATACAAGCGTTAAAATGCCAATAGCAGAGAAATATATTTCCTTGCGTATTTCACTAAATTGTTGTAGACCTCCATACAATTTGTTCAGATATTGATACAAAATCGTTTCAAATGAGACATATTGCTGTAATATACGCCAATACATGCGTTAAAATGCCAATAGCAGAGTAATATATTTCTTTGCGTTTTTCACTAAAATGTTGTAGACCTACATTAAATATGTTCAGATAGTGATACAAATTCGTTTCAAATGAAACATATTGCTGTAATATCCTTAAAAACAAGCGTAAAAATGCCAATAGCAGAGACATATATTTCCTAGCGTATTTCACTAAAACATTGTAGACCTCAATAAATATGTTCAGATATTGATACAAAATCGTTTCAAATGAGACATAATGCTGTAATATACGCAAATACAAGCGTTAAAGTGCCAATAGCTGAGAAATATATTTCCTTGCGTATTTTACTAAAATGTTGTAGACCTCCATTCAATTTGTTCAGATATTGATACAAATTCGTTTCAAATGAGACATATTGAGGTAATATACGCCAATACAAGCTTTAAAATGCCAATAGCAAAGAAATATATTTCCTTGCGTATTTCACTAAAATGTAGTAGACCTCCATTATATATGTTCAGATATTGATACAAATTCGTTTCAAATGAGATATAATGCTGTAATATACGCAAATACAAGCGTTAAAATGCCAATAGCAGAGAAATATATTTCCTTGCGTATTTCACTAAAATTTTGTAGACCTCCTTTAAATATGTTCAGAGATTGATACAAATTCGTTTCAAATGAGACATATTGATACGATAATATACGCAAATACAAACGTTTAAATGCCAATAGCAGAGAAATATAATTCCTTGCGTATTTCACTAAATTGTTGTAGACCTCCATAAAATTTGTTCAGATATTGATACAAATTCGTTTCAAATGAGATATATTGCTGTAACATACACAAATACAAGCGTTAAAATGCACATAGCAGAGAAATATATTTCCTTGCGTATTTCACTAAAATGTTGTAGACCTCCATTAAATTTGTTCAGATATTAATACAAATTCGTTTCAAATGAGACATTTTGATGTAATATACGCTAATACAAGCTTTAAAATGCCAATAGCAAAGAAATATATTTCCTTGCGTATTTCACTAAAATGTTGTAGATCTCCATTAAATATGTTCATATATTGATACAAATTCGGTTCAAATGAGATATATTGCTGTAATATACGCATATACAAGCGCTAAAATGCCAATAGCAGAGAAATATATTTCCTTGCGTATTTCACTAAAATGTTGTAGACCTCCATTAAATATGTTCAGAGATTGATACAAATTCATTGCAAATGAGACATATTGATTCGATAATATACGCTAATACAAGCTTTAAAATTCCAATAGCAGAGAAATATATTTCCTTGCGTTTTTCACTAAAATGTTGTAGACCTCCATTAAATTTGTTCAGATATTGATACAAATTCGTTTCAAATGAGACATATTGATGTAATATACGCTAATACAAGCTTTAAAATGCCAATAGCAAAGAAATATATTTCCTTGCGTATTTCACTTAAATGTTGTAGACCTCCATAAAATATGTTCAGATATTGACACAAATTCGTTTAAAATGAGATATATTGCTGTAATATACGCAAATACAAGCGTTAAAATGCCAATAGCAGAGAAATATATTTTCTTGCGTATTTCACTAAAATGATGTAGACCACCATTAAATATGTTCAGATATTGATACAAATTCGTTTCGAATGAGACATATTGCTGTAATATACGCAAATACAAACGTTAAAATGCCAATAGCAGAGAAATAAATTTCCTTGCGTATTTCACTAAAATGTTGTAGACCTCAATAAATATGTTCAGATATTGATACAAATTCGTTTCGAAAGAGACATATTGCTGTAATATACGCAAATACAAACGTTAAAATGCCA
Organism: Nebria brevicollis; assembly: GCA_944738965.1. Lineage (NCBI taxonomy): Eukaryota > Metazoa > Arthropoda > Insecta > Coleoptera > Carabidae > Nebria > Nebria brevicollis. The sequence continues at coordinate 7,574,873 of OX122898.1, read as the reverse complement.
ATAGCAGAGAAATATAATTCCTTGCGTATTTCACTAAAATGCTGTAGACCTCCATTAAATATGTTCAGATATTGATACAAATTCGTTTCAAATGAGACATATTGATGTAATATACGCTAATACAAGCGTTAAAAATGCCAATAGCAGAGAAATATATTTCCTTGCGTATTTCACTAAAATGTTGTAGATCTCCATAAAATATGTTCATATATTGATACAAATTCGTTTCAAATGAGACATATTGCTGTAATATACGCAAATACAAGCGTTAAAATATTTGATAAGCGTTAAAATAAAAACCTCTGGCTGTTTCAGAAAGAAGTCTGTTCCTTGGTGGAATGAACACGTTGCTTCCGCTATACGTTCTTAAAAGTGTGCACTAAAAGTTTACCGGAGAAATCCGACACTTCTTAACCAAATTGCTTTCAAAGAAGCCCGTGCGCAATCCAGGTGTTTAATTTTTCAGTCTAAAACTGAGTCTTGGCGCGGATTTGTTTCTTCTATTGGTACTGATTTCGACCAAACTCTGCTTTGGAAGAAAATCAGGTATATGAACGTTTACATATTCCAATGCTCCAGGTAAACGGTCAGGTACACACTGGCCGAGTTGAAATTTGTGATATTCTAGCAAACCAGATTGAGTCCGTTAGTCACTCGGATAATTACTCATTCCATTTTTTGCGCTCAAAAGCGGCTGAAGAGGTTCACCTAAATTTCGAGTGTGATAATTCTGAGAATCATAATGCTATATTCAATCTAGCAGAATTTGAATTTGCACTGAATTGCACAGCAAATGCTTCTGTTGGGTATGATGATATTGCTTACGCAATGTATCGCCATATACCCACCCTATTTAAACTCAGAATAATAGAATTGCTCAACAGGTTTTGGGTTGAAAAGGTCTATCCTGACATCTGGCGCAAAGCGATAATTGTGCCGATACACAAGAAGGGCAAAGACGTGTGTTTTGCATCAAGCTACCGTCCAATATCTTTGACATGTCACCTGTCAAAGTTATATGAACGCATGATCTTTTATCGACTCAACTGGTTTCTAGAATCCTAAAATCTCATCAACCAACACCAATGTGGATCTCGTTAGCACCACTCCACTACTGACCTGCATGTGTATCTGACAAACGCTATTCAATCTAGCATCTTAAAACGCAACCATCTGGTTGCAATGTTTTCTGATCTAGAGAAAGCTTTTGACATGACTTGGAGATACGGAACTCTACGAAAACTGCACAACTGGGGTCTACGAGACCATCTTCCTCAATTCGTAGAAAACTTTCTTTCGAACCGTTCATTTAGAGTTCGAGGTGGACAAACATTCACTTCTGTACGAACGTTGCAAAATGGGATTCCCCAAGGCTCTTCCATAAGTATTATATTATTTTTGATCGCAATCAATGACATTGTGTCCAACCTACCAAATACTGTTGATTATTGTCTATATGTCGATGACCTCACGATCTGCACTTCATCCAAGACTCTCGATCTCTGTCAGGAGAGATTACAGCAGGCTGTTTACTTAGTTTCTTTGGCTGCATCCGACCGTGGTTTTCGTTTCTCTGTAGAAAAAATCTGCGTTATCGACTTCTGTCGACTACGTATAGCACACAACTGTCCTGTTGTTTCGCTTTACGATAGACCAGTGCGGATTGTGGATGAGGTGAAGGTTTTGGGAAAAATTTTCGACCGTCGTCTTTTATGGCTGAGACAAATCACCACAGTTACTGCGCAGTACCGAATGTCAATGAATGCTATCAAGTGTATTGCCTTCACAAAATGGGGATCCGATAGGGACTCTCTGCTGCGCCTTTACGTCAGTCTGGTTCTATCCAGAATAGACTTCTGTGCTACCATTGTGTACACTGCTAGTGCTCCTCACTTGAAGAAGCTAGAAAGCGTACACAATACTGGAATTCGAGCAGTCACCGGTGCGTTCAGGACTACCCCAATTGCAAGCCTTCACTGTGAAGCCGGTGTACCACCACTTCACATAAGGTACATGAAACTTGGTTTGAGGTACGTCTGTAAAGTTCTTTCGCTCACGCAGCATATAAACCATTTTATATTTTCCAATAACCGAGAGTTAAATCAACTATATACTAATACTTCAACTTCTCTCTATCCACTTGCACTGAAACTCCCAAGGTTGTTAAATACAATCATTGACAACCAAGGGCCTGTTTTATCGAGAAATTTTACCAACATCCCGCCATGGGCATCTCTTTCTTTAACGACAAACCTACAGCTGACGAACTTGCCAAAAGATTTTACTCCTACGCCATATACTTGATTGAATTCTTCATTCAATTGCAAACAGTACACAGACTCTCAACACACATATACTGATGGCTCCAAGACAGACTCCGGTACAGGTTGCGCTTTTGTGACCGATGGCTTATCTCAGTCGTTCACACTGTCACCCATATGCTCAGTACAGTTATATAGTATTCTCTACAGTCTTCGACACTCCCGTCAAGCTATCGATGAGCAACGTCACCTGCTCAACTGCACCGATTCCCTGAGTTCTATCTTAGGCATCGGTAGCAGATTCTCCATAGATCCAACCGTTTTGGACATCCGTGGAGAAATCGAAAGATTACGGGAGCTAAAGAGAAATGCCGTTCTCATGTGGATACCCGGATATGCTGGGATACCCGTTAATCACTGTGCTGACTGAGTTGCTCTTGGAGTAGCCAATGGCAACTACGTTGTCTGTCATCCCTTGCGCGCCGATGATGTGTTGAGGTCTGTGGCTGTGCATAGTCTTAAGCTATGGCAGGAGGAGGAATCTTCTAGAAAATTTCGACGTGTAAAGGTGTCAGTGGAGCGCTGGATAGCACCAATGGAAAGTGAGCTGTTTTTGATAAGTAAGGGATACAGATTGGACAGGACGGTGTGGGCTTTCGTTAATGCGTGTTTAATGTGTTGACCGTGTTTAAGTGTTCTGTGTAGATGTATTCCTAAATATTTGACTGTGTTTGTAGGTGTGATTTATGTTAATTTTCCACTTTTGCCAGTATTGTTCTAAAATGTTAATTTGTATTTGTGTTTGTTTTGTAGCTATTTGTGCGTTGAAAGAGTGTGTGTAGATTGCGGTGTCGTCTGCGCATTGTGCTATGCGTGTGTCCGGGAAGGTGGGGATATCACTGATACATAAGTTGAAGAGTTTGGGGCCAAGGACGCTGCCTTGTGGGATTCCTGCTACTATGGGTTTAGGGGTTCAATGTGTGGAGTTAATTTTGGTTGAGAAGGATCGGTTGGAGAGGTATGAGAATATTAGTTTGGTTAATGTGGGAGGGAATTGGAAAGATATGAGTTTGGCCATGAGCCCTACTGTCCAGACCGTATCGAAGGCTTTTTCTATGTCCAATAGAGTCATGACCTAGACTTTATGTTTGTTGAATTGAGTCGCGATATCGGTTGCTATTCTGCACACCTGGTGCACCGTGCAATGTCTGGCTCGAAAGCCAAACTGGTGATATGGTGTGAGATGTAGTCCTGTGTCGATATCGTCGACTCGGGAAAGGATGATTTTTTCGGTAATCTTGGATAAGGTATTTAAAATGCTGATGGGGCGGTAGTTCGTTGGTAGATGGGGATCTTTGCTCGGTTTCAGGATTGGGTGGACTGTAGCAGTTTTCCAGGCAGCTGGGACGTGGTGCAGTTTGATGATGGCGTTAACTATGTAGTGGAGTTGGATAATGGATTTCCTAGACAGGTTTTTAAGGATACGGTTTTCTATTAAGTCTGGGCCGGGGGTTTTTCGGTTAGGTAGGGTTCTGATTATTTTGGTAAGTTCGGATGGGTAAGTAAGGAGTCTGGTAAGCGTTTCTGCGTCAGTGTGATGCGGAGTATTTAAGTATTGTAGTGTGTCTTGTGTGATTTTATCTTATGTGGGTGTATTTGGGGTGTGTGTTACGTGTATTTTCTCAAAGGTGTTTGCAATCATTTTTGATTTTTGTTCGTCTGCGATTGCGGTGTTATTGTTATGTGTTAGTGTTGGTATAGTGTTATTCGCATTTTTAAGTGTTTTTGTCAGCTTCCAGAGTGAGTTAACGTTGGGGTTGAGGGCGGCAAGTTTAAGGGACCAGGTAGTGTTTTTACTTGCTTTTATTTGTTGATTGATTGATTGGGTTAGAAACAACAAACAGAATGGGAGGCACTGGAGAGAGTACGGTAACACTATGAGGTCCAAGAATGACATACGGCATTGTAGCTAACACAGTGGAGCAACTCACAGGGAAAGATACGAGCCAATATTTCGAGAAACTTGAATTCCGAGCAAAGTTAGAAGGTTGGTCAGAACAGCAAACCGTAGCAATATTGCTATTACGCATAGGAGGAGAAGCCTATGATTTCATATCACAACGGCCAGACCTACAAAAAGAGAACGTAAGATACAAAGATATAAAAAAGGCAATATTAATGAGATTTGAACCACCAAGATTACCTGGTCAAATCTACCGGCTAATAGTACAATGTACACATGCGGGAGACGAAACAGTACGAGAATTTGCTGACAAGTTACGGAAGTACAAGGAAGAGCTGAGAAAGGACTTGAAGTCTCAAATAATGGAACAAAACAGCATTGCACCAGAAATAATATCTTCAAATTCAGTATTTACACAATTTAAATCAGGATTGCTCCCACACATCAGAATATACACCAGAACAATAATGGAAGTAACAGCAAGTTTGACATTCGAAGGTGCCGTGGAAATTGCAGAAAGAGAGGAGCGAACACAAATGGCAGAAGCGACGGAATCCATAGAAATCAATGCCGTCAGAAGAACCAAATCTCCAACCACGAATATACAAACATCAAGATACCGAAATCAGGGCAGAAGAGAAATACAATGTTTTAAATGCAAAAAGAGGGGCCACATATAGAAAAATTGTAGGTACAACCAGAACTGTTTTCGCTGCGGTAAATCAGGACACATAGCAGTAAAGTGTCACGCAAGGGTTTTGAATACAGGCGGAAATCAGTACCATAAGCAACGTAATGCATATTACAGGAGTCAAGGAAACAGATATAATTTAAAACACTTAAAGCCTTTCGTCCGGGTACCAACGCGAGGGGTCAACAGATTCACATACAGGAGGAGAATAATAGTACTAAATATAAACGGAATACAACCATTGAAGCTGTTGATTGATACAGGATCAGCCATCTCACTAGTAAAAGGAGCATACGTGGAAAAACATCGGGTAAAAAGACAATGCATAGGCACATTAACTTCAATATCGGGGGAAGAGTTAACGTACAATGGTACATCTAGGGTACATTTTAAAAGAAACAATAGCAATTTTTCATTTGACTGCGTAATTTGTCCTAACGAACTGGCATTGGAAGCAGATGGACTACTCGGCCGAGATTTTTTGAAACAATTCAAAGCAAAAATAAATTACCAAGCAAATTGCATCACGCTTGGAAATACGTTAATAAATTTTTTTGCTGCGCACAGCATAGCGAACATAAACACGGACGTGAAATGTAACATCAGCAAGGTTACTACAGAAATAGCAACGCAGACAGAATATAAAAACAACGTTGATACAGGTCAAGAAATGCACAAGGAATTAACAGTATCAGCAGAAAATAAGGTCAGGGTAAAAGAAGAAATAAAAATTCCTCCAAGAAGTGTATATGTATGCCACGCTACCCAAAAACTTTGCAAACCAGGAAAAGAATTATTAATCGAACCAGAAGAAACAAACATATACGGCCTAATGACAGCCAGGGTATTAACCAAGATCGAGAAGGTGATACCTATTCGATTAATAAACATAACAAACACCACTGTGACAATTCCGAAAATAACTGTAATTGGAAGGGCAGAAATATTCGAGAATAAGACAGAAAATAAGCAAAATCTAACAGAACTCGTAGACAAGAAGCTAAGAGAAATGGAGACCAAGGAAGTAGAATGTTTAGCTAATTTAATCGAAATAATCAACGAATACAGTCAGACAATAGTTTCAAGAAAACAGGATGAAGTACAAGTTAAAAGAATGGAGCTGCAACGTATCAAAGAACGTATAATGAAGATTGCACGCCAGGAAAATAGAAACACGGAAAGACGAGAAGTGCCAGAGGATACAAGGAACCAATTTGATATAATACACAATATATGTAATTGTAATTGGGCTAAACCGACGAAGGGTGAAGAAGATAGCATGCAGGAAAGCGAACCACACAAACTGGAAGACCATTTCGATTTAGAACATCTAGATGAAAATACATAAAGGCAAATGATAAGCATACTAGAGGTGTACAAGGATATTTTTCTACTAAAAGGTACAAAACTGGGGTGCACGCATAAATTAAAACATAAAATAATAACGGAAGAAGTACCACCAATAGCGAAAACGGCATATAGGGTCCCATTCAGCCAAAAAGAACTATTGCAAAAGGAATTAGCAAAAATGTTAGAAGAAGGGGTAATCGAGCCATCGGATTCCCCATGTTCCTCACCAGTAGTAATCGTACCAAAGAAATCGGAAAAGGGAGAAAACAAGATAAGAGTTTGCATAGACTTCAGAGGCCCGAATGAAGTAACAAAGAAAGATCACTTCCCAGTAGCAAACATGCAAGAAACGCTCGACCAACTGGGAAATGCGAATTTATTTACAACGCTGGACTTAGCGTCAGGCTACTGGCAAGTTGAATTAGAAGAGGACGATAAGGAAAAGACGGCATTCACCACAGGAGCGCAACACTACCAGTTTACGAAAATGGCGTTTGGACTAGCAAACGCACAAAGCACATTCCAAAGATTAATGAATAGTGTACTGGCAGGATTAACCGGAGAAAGTTGTTTAGTATACCTGGATGATGTGATTATATTTAACGGAGAAGGCACAGCAGATCACATTGCTAGATTGACTAAAGTTTTCGACCGTCTGCGAAAAGCAAATCTAAAATTACAACCGAATAAACGTAAATTCCTAAAAAATGAAACGAAGTACTTAGGACATGTGATAAGTCAACACGGAATTAAGCCGGAGCCAGAAAAAATTTCTACAATCAGAAACTATCCAACACCGAAATCTGTGAAAGAAATAAGGGCATTCCTAGGACTAGTAGGCTTCTATCGGAGATTCATAACAAGATTTGCTAAAACCGCAGTCCCATTAACTCAATTAACAAAGAAGGATGAAGAATTCACATGAACCAAAGATTGCCAAGAAGCGTTTGAAACATTACGAGAAGCATTATGCACAGAATCACGACTAGCGCACCCAGACTTTAATAAAGAATTCATCTTTTCAACAGACGCAAGTGGATTAGCAGCTAGTGCAAGTCTCAGCCAGAAGCAGAACGGATACGAAAGACCAATTGCATTTGCAAGCAGGCAATTGAACAAAGCGGAAACAAACTACGACACATCAGAAAGAGAGTGTCTAGCAATAATTTGGGGTGTGAAGCACTATCGCTGCTATCTGTACGGACGAAAATTTACCATAATAACCGATCATAAACCACTCAAATGGTTAATGTCTCTAAGAGATCCAAACTTGCGTCGGATGAGATGGGCTCTACTTCTGAGCGAATTCGAATACGAGGTATTGCACAAACCTGGAAAGAAACATATAAACGCAGATGTGCTGTCACGAATACCAATTAATTCAGTGTCAAACACAGATAATATATATTTACCGATCTGGGATAGAGATAAAATTAAGAAGCTGCAAGAAAACGACGAATAAATCAGGAAACTGACATCAAAAGAAGGCTACTTCCAAGACGGAGAAGGTATAAAATTTAAAGAAAAATCAGGAGAAGAGAGAAATCACAAGTTAGTCATACCCAAAGAGATGTCGTTCCAAGTTCTACACGACTATCACAATCTGCCGTATGCAGGCCATCAGGCATACGAGAAAACACTAAAAAGAATTAAAGACAAATTTTGGTGGAAGAATATGAACACGGAGATAAAAGAATATTGTGATAATTGTCATTCATGCAATGAGAGGAAGACACCATCAAACCTAAAACCAGCCCCACTGCAAGTGTTCCAAGAAATAACTGCGCCATTTCAAAGGACGTCAATGGATATTGTAGGTCCATTAGTCACATCCAGGAAATGGAACAAATACATCTTGACGTTCCAAGACCATTTTTCCAAGTATCCAGAAGCATTTGCGATTCCAGACCAAACAGCAGGAACGATAGCAAGGATATTTGCACAAGAGATTATTGCCAGACACGGAGCACCAAGGCAACTTTTAACGGATCAAGGGAAAATTTTTATCTCGAATACTATGAAAGAAGTGTGCAAATTATTCAACGTTGAGAAACTGCAAACATCAGCATACCGCCCTCAAACAAATAGAGTGATCGATAGAAGCCATAGAGTGTTTAAAGATATGTTGTCCCATTTAATAAGCCGAGATCAAACCGATTGGGACGAATGGCTACCATATGTTCTCATGGCATATAGATCAGCAGTACACAAGTCGACAGGGGAGACACCATTCTTCATTATGCATGGCAGAGATATGGAGATGCCCTATGATGACATATCACGACCAAGCACGCTAAGATACGATTATGATGACAACTATGCGGCCGAAGTAAGAAAAAGAATGCGAATTGTGTTTGAACGAGTAAAATCAAAATTGAAGGAAACAACTGAACAGCGAAACAAGCAATTTAATAAAAAAGCCGAACATACAAATTTTGAAATAGGAGACCGAGTATATTTTCATGATCCGACCAAAATACAACTAGCAGGGACATCAAAAAAATTAGTAAAACCGTGGACAGGGCCGTACCAAATAAAAGAAAAACTGAGTGCAGTGAATTACAGAATTGTTGAGGAAACTGGGAAAAGGAATATGGTAGTACATGTGAATAGGTTCAAACCATTTAAAGCAGTTATTGAAGAGGTTCAGGAAGAGGAAATAGGAATGGAGAGCTCAACTCAAATCGAGAAAAGAAAAGCACCAACCACGGTAGAATAAGAAGCAATGCACAGGCAGTTAGAAGCAGAAGAAAGCCATACACTCGCTCCTCAACACTTGTCTCCTAGTAGAATCCATACCCGAAGTAGAGGGCTGGTAACAGAGCAGCCCTAGATATGGTCACCCGCCAATCAATAGGGAAAAGTAACGGGACAATCTACATCAAGTGCCCACTCCAGTATCAGGTGGATTAGAATGAGTAAATTAAGGAAAATAAAACACTGTAAGGGGTTCATATATAGTCCAGCAAAATTGTATCGCGAAATTGTGAGTAAATTGTGCTCCCAAGGGTAGCAAATTTTTAAAGGGGGGAGGAATGTAAGCATTACAAATGCTAATATGCTGAGACAGCATAGTAACATCACCTTCCGTGAAGTTACTACTGCAATGTATAAATAACAATATATCGCATATTGTTATGTCAGCAGTTTGACCGACTATATAAGAACTCTATGTGGACAACGACAAGCAGTTGTTCCACCGCATTGTATCATGGACATTTAATATAAACCAATTACGCTATATCGACACCGTGGTAGTCTAGTGACCACCCCTTTCTCATCCTTACCCTAAACGTCTATTTGGCAAGAACCCGAGTACATAAGAGGAGAAGTGACCACCCCAGTCACCCTCTTACAGTTGTTTATGGGGATGATCGTGTCGACTGTTTTTCTGAAGAGCGCCCAGTTTGTGTGTTTGTATGATGTGATGGTTTTGGAAGTGTATTCAGTGTTGCGGTTATTTAAGTGAAATATGATGGGATTATGATCTGAGTTAAGCACGGGAAGTGAAATGGGGTGAGTGATGTTTTGGCCGTTTTTGTTAATGATGATGTCGATTATGGAAGGTGTACTTCCATTTGCATGGTAGTGTGTAGGTGTATTAGGGCTGAGTATGATAGCGACGTGAGTGTTTATGTATGTTCTGAGTGTGAGGCCATTAGTGTTGTTTCTGTGACAACCCCAGTCCGAGTGTCTGGCGTTAAAGTCACCGATCACTAGTGTTTTATTTTTATGTAATAGTGTTGAAAGGTCTGCGCATGTCATGTTGTTTAGTGGCTTGTTGTAGGCAGCGTAGATTATTGTGTTGTCTTCGAGTGTTATGTTGAGAGTTTCCAGTGAAGTTTGAGGGTTTGGTGTTAGTGAGTGTGGTGTATTGTGTTTGACTAGAATTGCAACGCCTCCCGCGCCGGTCGTACCCTGGTGTGGTCGATCAGCTCTGTAGATTGTGTAATTGTGTATCTTAAATTTGTGTGTGTTGTTGAGTTTAGTTTCATTGACTAAGCAAATATGTATGTTGTGAGTTTGTAGAAAGTGTGAAAGTTCACTTATCTTACCCATAACTTCGTTGGCGTTCCATGAACAGATGTTTAGTGTTGTTTTGTGTTTAAATGTTGTACGTGTGAACATTTTGCGCGAATGATAAGAATATTGTGCAGTGTTCGTTATTGGATTTTGCTTTTGTTTATGCTTTGTTGAGGTCTCTTATGGCTGTTAGCATGTTTGAAATGTTAATCGTCGCGTTCAGTTTAGTCATCTCTGCGAATAACTCTGTTATGTCGTCCATGGGTTGTTGTTGTTGTTGTTGTTGTTGTTGTCGTTGTTGTTGTTGTTGTTGTTGTTGTCGTTGTCGTTGTCGTTGTCGTTGTCGTTGTCGTTGTCGTTGTCGTTGTCGTTGTCGTTGTCGTTGTCGTTGTCGTTGTCGTTGTCGTTGTCGTTGTTGTTGTTGTTGTCGTTGTCGTTGTCGTTGTCGTTGTCGTTGTCGTTGTCGTTGTCGTTGTCGTTGTCGTTGTCGTTGTCGTTGTCGTTGTCGTTGTCGTTGTCGTTGTCGTTGTCGTTGTCGTTGTCGTTGTCGTTGTCGTTGTCGTTGTCGTTGTCGTTGTCGTTGTCGTTGTCGTTGTCGTTGTCGTTGTCGTTGTCGTTGTCGTTGTCGTTGTCGTTGTCGTTGTCGTTGTCGTTGTCGTTGTCGTTGTCGTTGTCGTTGTCGTTGTCGTTGTCGTTGTCGTTGTCGTTGTCGTTGTCGTTGTCGTTGTCGTTGTCGTTGTCGTTGTCGTTGTCGTTGTCGTTGTCGTTGTCGTTGTCGTTGTCGTTGTCGTTGTCGTTGTCGTTGTCGTTGTCGTTGTCGTTGTCGTTGTCGTTGTCGTTGTCGTTGTCGTTGTCGTTGTCGTTGTCGTTGTCGTTGTCGTTGTCGTTGTCGTTGTCGTTGTCGTTGTCGTTGTCGTTGTCGTTGTCGTTGTCGTTGTCGTTGTCGTTGTCGTTGTCGTTGTCGTTGTCGTTGTCGTTGTCGTTGTCGTTGTCGTTGTCGTTGTCGTTGTCGTTGTCGTTGTCGTTGTCGTTGTCGTTGTCGTTGTCGTTGTCGTTGTCGTTGTCGTTGTCGTTGTCGTTGTCGTTGTCGTTGTCGTTGTCGTTGTCGTTGTCGTTGTCGTTGTCGTTGTCGTTGTCGTTGTCGTTGTCGTTGTCGTTGTCGTTGTCGTTGTCGTTGTCGTTGTCGTTGTCGTTGTCGTTGTCGTTGTCGTTGTCGTTGTCGTTGTCGTTGTCGTTGTCGTTGTCGTTGTCGTTGTCGTTGTCGTTGTCGTTGTCGTTGTCGTTGTCGTTGTCGTTGTCGTTGTCGTTGTCGTTGTCGTTGTCGTTGTCGTTGTCGTTGTCGTTGTCGTTGTCGTTGTCGTTGTCGTTGTCGTTGTCGTTGTCGTTGTCGTTGTCGTTGTCGTTGTCGTTGTCGTTGTCGTTGTCGTTGTCGTTGTCGTTGTCGTTGTCGTTGTCGTTGTCGTTGTCGTTGTCGTTGTCGTTGTCGTTGTCGTTGTCGTTGTCGTTGTCGTTGTCGTTGTCGTTGTCGTTGTCGTTGTCGTTGTCGTTGTCGTTGTCGTTGTCGTTGTCGTTGTCGTTGTCGTTGTCGTTGTCGTTGTCGTTGTCGTTGTCGTTGTCGTTGTCGTTTTCGTTGTCGTTGTCGTTGTCGTTGTCGTTGTCGTTGTCGTTGTCGTTGTCGTTGTCGTTGTCGTTGTCGTTGTCGTTGTCGTTGTCGTTGTCGTTGTCGTTGTCGTTGTCGTTGTCGTTGTCGTTGTCGTTGTCGTTGTCGTTGTCGTTGTCGTTGTCGTTTTCGTTGTCGTTTTCGTTGTCGTTGTCGTTGTCGTTGTCGTTGTCGTTGTCGTTGTCGTTGTCGTTGTCGTTGTCGTTGTCGTTGTCGTTGTTGTTGTTGTTGTTGTTGTTGTTGTTGTTGTTGTTTTTCAACTGCTTCAAATGCCAAGTGTTTTCAAATACGTTCGAAGACTTCACACTGTGATATTGACAACGAATAATTGTAACATAGGCTACTTGGTACTTGCATGTACCTCAACGTGTATTTCGTTGAATAGTAATATCTTTATTTCTATTTCATGTACTGTGCGGGTTTCCGTACCTAGAAGCCTACGTTACAATTATTCGTTGTCAATATCACAGTGCGAAGCTTCGAACGTATTTGAAAACACTTGGCATTTGAAGCAGTTGAAAAAGGGACGGTTGTGGTCAGTGGATGCGTAGCTGAGTTGGTTAGAGCGATGGGCGCGAAACCGATAATCGCGGGTTAGATTCCTGCCGTATCCGTTACTTTTTCAACTGCTTAAAATATTATTCTAATATATATATATATATATAGTAATTTAAAAAAGTTTTATTTACAATACAAGATTGTACAATTCTATAGTTGCCAAACTTAATAGACCCTTCCTCGAATTTTGAAAACTAATTTAAAACTAATAAATAACCTAAGATAATCATATTTATAACAAAAATAGCAATTTGTTAATTGTAATTATACTAATTTTACCGAAACTGGGATTCAAAACGTTGCCGAGTACGGGCCATTTACGCGTGACGTGATCATCCAGATTACGCAGTAGTCAATGCATGTGAGCCGGCGTGAAATCCACATTTAGCTAAAAATACGCGGCTCAAATTATTGGTTTGTGCCAAGTCGCAGCTACACTGCATTAAACTATTCCGAACAAATATTTATATCGGTACCAAAAGGCGAAAATCGAGTGAAATGGTTGACTCAAGTGCGACGAAAACCAGGTAACCTGTCTTTGCAGTCAAGAATTTAATGTTATAACAATTAATAATATTCATAATTAATAACAATAGCGTACGACAAAATTGGCATTAACTTTACAATACATTTCATTCTTGTATTTAATTTAATTTTTTTAAAACTGGTTCATCGTCTTTAATTAAGGGGGGAAATACAAGTAAATACCTGAAAACTCGACGTTTTTTGGGAATTTTTTTTGGGAATACGAAACAACATACACTTTCCGGTTTCTGTTATTGCATTTAATATACATTCAGCTTCACTCACAATTTTTTTAAAATATGCGCGACACCTGTGTGGCTTAGACGCTACGCCAAAAGGAGATCGCGTTATGCGTGCGGACCCAACTTGCAGGAACTCTGGGGACCCGCAACATAAATATTATTTACATTTATTAGATAAATCTATATGAACCTCCGAAACTAGAAAAAAACATCTGCAGTGTCATGCACCGAACTTTCTTATACGCATAAGGGTTAAACCATATCGTAGTTACATTATTTTTTAAATTAATAATATTTGTTCTAACCTTTAGATCGCTTTTACAGTAAATATATTTTTTAGAATAAATATAAAATGTCAAACTTCAAATTATTGAAGTCTATTTTGTTAAACAATTGACGCAGATGATACGATTTATGTAAAAATATATATAATAAGCAAAAATTTATTTTGAAAACAGTACTTTTTTTGGAAAATATATTCAAACAAAAGTTGTGCTGAATAAAAATACCTTTAATTTTGGCTCATGCAATTTTTCTATAACTGTAACCAGTTTTGAGTAATTGCAGAAATTGCAAGAAATTACTAGAGTAAACAGGCACTTCCACATTGAATGTTTTTTTCAAAAATAAGAGGTGTACACGTCAAGCATATGCAAATCTTAAGTTTAAAGTTTCATAATTTTAGCTTCGACCGTTTAGGCTATAGAGAACATACGCACACATACAGACACACACACACACACACACACACACGCACACACACACAGACGGATGTCATTACAAAAATAGTCGGAATTGATTCAGGGAAGGTCAAAACGTATATTTCCGTTAAAATCTCGAGATCGAAATTTTTCATGATTACATACTTACTTATACTTCGTATAAGAAAGTTAAAACCGATATTACATAAAAAAAACTTAATCTGAAATAAATAATGAACTTTTCACCTTATTTTTTCGAATTAAAGCACCCCTAAATATTACTTAATGCTAATATTTTCATGATTTTAGTGGTTCATACAGAGAAAAATGTAATGGCCTTTCAATCGCGCTAAGCTACAAGTCATTTAAATCAAAACTTTTGAGTTATTTTTCCCGCCAGTTTGAAAAATACCGTTTCGAGAAAAACGCATTTAAAATTTATGTTAGGTAAGAGTGTATTTTTCGGAAACCTTCGGTTGTTTTAAGTCAATCGGCAACTCCGGGGCCATACAAGGTTTTTTCCTCTTGTACATTGAAATCGTTTAGTTCAGCCTGAGCCGGTTTTCTAGCTGTTCTGGCCTCTTTGCTCTTTACTCAACGATCGGCGCTCCTAGCGAGTGTAGCGGTCCTCGTTGGATATATTGCTGAAAATGTGCGTATTCTTGCCAAAAACGCACTGCAAACCTTCCATAATAACATTTTTTTTATTTTTCTACTTAATATTAATTTACTAAACTTTGGCACCCTTTTTCACTAATTATATTTCTTAAAATAAATACTAAATGTCAAACTTCAAATTATTTAAGTTTTTAATAATTGACATGCATAGTTGATACGATTTATGTGAAAATAATTAAAATAAGAATCAATTTTAAAAGTCATTTTTGTTGCCGGTACCTTATTTGAAAAAAGTTTCAAATAAAGGTTATTCAAAATGCTTATATCTATAATTTTAATTTTATCAATTTTTCTGTAAGTGCTACTATTTCTGAGTAACTGCAGGAACCGCAAAGAAAATGACTAGAGTTAACATGCACTTACGGTTTGAATATTGTTTTCAAAAATAAGAGGTTTTCTATCTAGAAATATACAAATCTTAAGTTTGAAGTTACATAATTTTACCTTCAACCGTACAGGCTGTAGAACGCTCAAACACACGCACGCATACAGACAGACAGACACACACACAGACACACACAGACAGATGTCATTCCAAAAATAGTCGGACTCAAAACATTGAAGGTCAAAACGTATATTTCCGTTAAAATCTCGAGATCGAAATTTTTCATGATTACAATACTTGTACTGCGTATAAGAAATTAAAAATGGTTTTATATCGGTCACTTCATTTCCGATTGCCAAGATATTTTACAGGATAAATCTCAAATATATAGGCAATTGATTTATGTAATAAAAAAAAATCGCTAAAAATTTTATTTAACTTGTATATCCCTTAATTAGTTGTCATAATTTTAAAAATAAAATAAATTGAAAGTAATATAAAGTAATTAGTGTTGAATATAACCAGCTAAATCCAGAATAGCAAAAGAAACAACATTTAAAGGAGTCATATGTAAGCGTTTTACAGTAAACATAAGCATAACCTTTTAAAACAGTCATACAAATGTGGATAAAATCACTCAACATGCTATTAATATTAATCAATATGTAATTTACACATTTTAATATTTTATTTAATGGCATTTGTTGTACTTATTTGTGAAGTTTCACGCCCCTTGTCTCTTCCGCGTCGAAAGACTCGAATGATTACAAAAACCCAGTCACCATATCAACCGAGACCTTCGGCAAATTGGCCGACTGAGTCCTCACAAACCCATTTCGGCTCATTATAGCGAATTCTTTGCGTACAAGCCGATAATTTCGCAAAACGCTCTGACAGGCAATGCAATCTGTGAGCTCAATCTGGATAGCGACGTCATACGGGCGCTTGGACAATCACGTACCGTTTCGGTCACGTGGTCTTAATTCAAATATTTTGTCCGTTTTAATCGATTATTTAGATGACATAAAACATTAAAAAATTGTTTTTTTTTGTACATTTGACGATTATGTGACACAAATTATATATTTAATTAAAAAAAAGACTATTCAATTATTTTGGAAATACCCAATACTGCCTAACTAAGTTATACAATGCTAAAACTATTTTTGTTACATTATGTTACATGATCAGTTTGGAATCTCGCTGAATATTATTATTTGTAATGTAATTTATTTGCCACATAGTTATTTTGTTGTTACATGAGATACATGATAATATATAATATATTTTGGTGGAGCAACAGCCCCAACGGCATCTGATGTTCACCAAGAGTCCTAGACGTCGACAAATTTTTACCATGGTGTCCCTCTGATCTTGCTGCAATAGCATGTTGTCCTGGTAGGTGATACCTAGATACTTGGCTGATGGTTGAGGTCTTACCCTGGAATTCCATAAATTGATTGTAGCGTGCTTTGCGTCGAATATTTTAGCTCTTGCCTTAGAGTGTTTGAACAGCACGACCTGTGTTTTGTTTGGATTTGCATCCAAACTTCTAGGTTGTTGATTTGGGTTTGCAGCAGTTTAGTCGCTATCTCGGCGTTTTGTCCTGATGCGAAATACGTCGTGTCATCAGCATATAGAATAACGCCCGCTGATTGTGCCTACGTTACATTTGGAATGTCTGCACAGTAGATAGAGTACAGAAGAGGGGACAGGGTAGAGCATTGTGGCACTCCTGCTTCTGGGAAAAAGCTGTTCGAGTGCGCACTTCTAACCCGAACGTTATCCTTTCTTTAGAAAGCTTGCGACCCATCTGACCATGATGCTAGGAAAGCCTAGTTGCGCCATTTTGACCAGCAAGCCCTGGTGCCACACCTTGTCAAAACCTCTTTCGATGTCCAAGAAAGCCACTGCTGTGCAGCCTCCTTTTCTAGTAGCTCTCGTGGTCATTTTCATTTTGAATTTTCTTTATTATTTTGATACTAATACATCATTTTTTAAAAATAACTTTTGGACAACATGGCTGATTTTGTAAGAGCTCCTGCTCACTAAGAGAGTGTATATCTGAGTATGTGTGTTTTTTGCGTTGTATGCTTAAACAATGTGTTATTGTGTGTGTTACAGTTTGGTTTACATTTTTTATTTGTTAGGATTGTGTTTTATGGGAAAAGGGGGAACAAAAACCCATTTTAATGCGTGGCATTTTATCTAAAACTTATCAACTAACTAAACTAAATTTAAAAAGTAACATTATTGGTGATTGTATGGACATTAAGTTTATGCGGTATGTTTTGTAGTTGTGGTTGGCTTTATTGTTGGATAGTGATGTGTGATGTGTGTTGCAGTGTTGTTATGTGTGTCTGTGTTATGTGTTCGGCTCATGGAGGCTTTCCGTAAGTATGGGTAGCGTTTGGTAAGGGAGCTTATGTTTTAGTGTTATTGTAGTGTTGTCGTGTCGTAGTTTAGTGATGTGTTTTATAAGAAAGCTTGAATTTAACTGTGTTTTGTAAAATTTTTGTGCTAAATATTCTATATAGTGTTTTACGTATGGTATGTTTGTGATTTCGTGTAGGTGTTGTATGCGTGTGTACCTTTCAGAGCTGGTGGCTGAAGCATTACACCAGACTGGGGCTTCGTATGTAAATATGGGGCGAATAATGGCGGTATATATTAGGATTTTTTTGGTTGAGAGGGAACTGCTTGGCACTAGGAGCGGGTATAGGTGGCATCCAAGAGATGAATTTGGGCGTTATTCGTGCTTCTTACCTTGCGGAATCCATACTGGAAGCATGGAATGACATAATTTAGATCGCGCCAGGCTGATATGTGATTTTTCATCAATCTTTCTAGGATCTTTGCCATTGTTTTCAGTAGCGAAATTGGCCTATAGGATCCTGGGTCGGTTTGATCTTTTCCAGGTTTTGGGATCATTACTAAGGAGGCAATTTTCCATGTTTGTGGGATGTATGCAAGCGTCAGGCAAGATGAGTATATGATAGCCAATTATTTGACTGCTGTCTCCGGTAGTTGTAGACTATCTCGCCTCGTAATAACATCTGGTCCTGGTGCAGTGTTTTTCTTCCTAGTGATGCACAGTTTTTACTCTAGGACTTTGACGTTGTGTGTGTCCTGTGGTCCGTAGTGGTTTGTATTCTCCCCGTTCTTGAGATACATGAGTGTGTCCGAACGTGTAATTTTCATCTTCCAGGAGGTGTTACATTTTTCATCCTGCGGCGTTCGGTGTATTCCTTCCATGCGATTGGCAAAAACTTGTGCCTTTCCCTCAACAGAGGATGCAATCTGGTTGTCTGTTTTTAGAGGTGCATCTTGTTTATTCATCTGCCCTGTGATTATTTGGAACGTCCTCCAAAACTTCCCTCCGTTTCGTTAGTCTAGCTTATACAGGTAGTATTCCACATCCTCTCTTTGTGTCTAGTAATGGCGAGTCGGATAGTAGCGTTTAGGTGATTCCATTCTGTTTTTAGTGCCGGATCCTGGCAGCGCTAAAATTTTCTATAAAGCGATTGTTATTCTTTGATCATGTTTACTATTCCGCAAGGTAGGCGTTGGCGTTTTGTGTCTATTTGGATGGTTTTGGTGGTAATATTGTTTTTGGCTGAGTCTGTTGTGTCAGCACAATAGTGCACCCAGTTTGTCTTGCAGTAGTCCGTGACGTGTTTTGTAATGTACCTACTTTCTTGTACGACGTTGCCCAGCAATGTTGTTTGCATCAAGAGAGGTACGTGATCGCTCGTTACACAAGTACCTATGTAAGGCGTTGAGTCAAAATACCGCAGCAGTGATTCTGTTGTAATTATATGATCCAAGATACTTGTGCCTCTGTTTCTTATGTACGTAGGTTCCGACGAGTCTAGCCATGCCAGAGGAAGTTGAAGGAGAATATATAAACTGTATGGCTAATTTGAAGTTTAGTATAGATCTGAAGATGCTATTGTATAGTGAAACTAAAGTAATCTATAGAATAAATAATTTGTGAAATTATAAACCAAGTGTTGTATTTTATTTTATTATCATGTACAGTATTATTGTCCAGATACTTGGAACGTGAATGTTTACTTGATCTTCTTTAATTACCGTAGATGAATTAGTTATGATGTCTTTTAATTTTCGTGCTTTTAGTTATTGTAAAGTAGGAAATTTTATTTAGTTTTAATTTGAATCGTAGTTCTGGTATCAATATGCGTTTGCCATTTGTTTTAGTTTGATACTTTAGTTTTTGTTGTTGGATGCAAATGTCACAATTATTTTCTTTAATTAAATATATTCCGGTCAATGATCTAATATCGGTTCCTTGAGGACATTTTATGGTACTTTTCTCTTCTGTAAGAAATGTTCCTTAATAGGATGGTTCAGCGGAAGTTGGATAAATGCAGATAATCAGATTACCAAGTTTTCGCTAACGTTTCGGTCATATCATGACCTTCATCAGACCTGTAAGATATTTTAATTTTATGTAATCGTACAAGATATACAGAAATTCATTTATATAAATGTACTTTACATAGTTAAGTTACGAGATTTATAGTAAAACAAGCAAAATAACATAATTAACAAATTTTTCATCATTTTAAAAACAATATAATTAAAAATTGTATAGTATAGTAGCTTACCGCATGGGTTTCTTAAAATTAGTCTGGGTACATTCTTATATTTTACAATTTTGACATTATTTTGTAGTTAAGTCTGATGAAGGTCAGGATATGACCGAAACGTTAGCGAAAACATGGTCATCTGATTATCTGCATTTATCCAACTTCCGATGAACCATCCTATTACATAATTACCTTGGATACGACCAACTACATTTATATTCCTTAATATTAGTTGATTTTTGTTATCACTTCTACGTGGTTATTAATGATATTTATTTTAGTATAATGGCATTTTCTTGAATTTTCTTCTAGTAAGATTTGTTCTTCACAAGTTTCTGTATGGTGTGTGTAGAATCGTATCGGACATTGATATACTTTGTCTCGAGTACAATTGTCGCTCAGAGGTTAAATTTCATTATCTTTTGATTTTAGGAAGTATCTGACATCGGGAATAATTGTTACACTTTCTGATTCTTGCATGGTTGGTAACGGAAATAGGTAGTAAAGTTCGAATTCTTTTACAGTGATTCGTATTATGGTAACTGATTTTTATAATTTAATGATATTTTCTGTAGTTCTACTAATAGTTCGTCATGGTTTATGATACTGGGGTGCAGAATTCTTAAATTGATTTCGGTATAGAGACCGAGGCGGAGAACAGAAAACAATCAGAAAGATGATGTAACTCGACATGTGGATCTGGTGATGGATCAGGAAGCTTAGGGTTGTTCCTAAATGCATTCCAATCCACAAGATCAAACAACCATCTTCTTGTTGATGTTTGAGCATCAGAAACAGTATTAGAAAGAAACGACACAAGAATGGAAACATGGTCACTGTAATGGGCATCGTCAACTGCCTGCCACTGAAGATGGGCACCTAGATATGAAGTAGAAAAAGATAAGTCGATTGCCGAAAAACTACTTGATCTCATATTAATGTACATGGCAGAGCAAGTTTTGAGAAGTGTAACATCATTGTTGACCAAGAAGCTTTCGATAATTCGACCACGGGCATCTGTGCTTACAGAACCCCAGAGTATGTTGTGGGCATTGAAGTCGCCAACAAAAATAAAAGGATTTGGAAGTTGTCGTACCAAATCTACAAGTTCATTAAGGTTCCAGTTGCCGTCTGGAAGGTCGAAGTTGCAGACTGTGATCTTACAAGGAGAGAATACTTGGCATGCTATTGCCTGTAGCCTCGTCCTTATGTTGCAGTCTTTAAAGGGGAGGGAAGACTCTAGGAAAATTGCGACGCCACCATGGGCACGACCAACGTCTTTGCGGAAGATGTTATATCCCCGCAAGTTAAATAAATCAAGAGGAGTAGTAAGAAAACACCATTCCTGAAGCAGTTCCAGGTGTCGCTTCTGATTGGTCGAGAAGTTGTTGACGTCATAGGTGTATGATATTTGGGGTACTTTAAGGTAGCCTAAATACATGAATGTAAGGCGGGTTGTATAATTAAGGGTGTAATTTGTTTACCGGGTAACGTAAATTTAAAGCGGGATGTATGATATTTGGGGTATTTAAAGATACCCTAAATATGTGAATGTAAAGCGGGATGTATGATAATTGGTTTACTTTGCTTATCGGCTTAACGTGAATGTATAGCGGGTTGTATGATGTTTGGGGTATCTTGAAGTACACCAATATAGCAAGAGAGTAACCCAAGTTGCACATTTCTAAATGTAAAGTAGAATGTATGATATTTGGGGTATCTTAACGTACACCAATATAGCAAGAGAGTAACCCAAGTTGCATATTTTGTGTTGTGTACTAACTTTACATGATTGTAAAGCAGGTTGTATGTTGTGTGGGATATATTAAATTAGACCACTAAAGTAAACCACATTGCAGTAAAAAATATTTTTTTTTGTGAATGATGATTACAAGATTGTCAATATTGTCTATAACTAATTAATTTCAACACAAGATTCTTAAGTTGTTCGAGAACACCTATAATCGGACAATTTATATTTAATAAAGAAAGGTTAAATGCTTCTGCTTTAGGCATGGTTTTTAAGAATTCATTATATTCAGAATAATTTTTGTTCTTAAAGAAACAATTATATCGATATAAAAAAAACATACAATGAAAAGATTTTATATATAAGTTATGCTTTAAAAATAAATAAATAAATATAATATAACAGACTATTTAGATTTGATGATTAACAGGATAGGTTTAAGAAGTTATTAAATATAAAAAATATATATATTTAAAAATTTAAAAGTTTATTTAAAATTGTAGTAATAGTAAAAGTACAATTGCATACATGGATGAATTTTAATAGAGTAAAAATGTTATTACAATTTGATTAACGTTATTAAACAATATGTTAGAAAAATGATATCGATTTAACTGATGATGAAATGTTATAATAATTAAAAGAAATCAATCTATATTACATGTACAAGTGGTTGATGAAAACCATTAAATATTTGATTCAAACATACAAAACAATAATTATATTCTTGATTATTTAAGATAGAGTACATTGACACAACACTTGTGATAGAGTTTTAAATGATATATTTAGCGTATACTTGCGCGTGTACAATATCTTGCGTGTTTTAGTGAACTACTCTACTGTCTGTAACAACGCGCCGTCAGGCGTAGAAGGTGTCGTGTTGCCAACCTATATTAGCGCGGGCGGTTTGAAATGTGTCAATCCTGAACAAAATATGGTAATATTGAACTAAAAGATTCATTTGCATCTACATTATTATAATCAATAAATAAATCGCTATTAGCGGACCTACCATCATCAGTTAAATCATCATTGTCGGATGAATCGATATCATTTTCTGGATTTACAACTAATGGAAACTCGGTTGACATATTCCAATTTTCTTGTATCTCTTTAAATAAATATGTAAATTGTGGCGCCATTTTCTCTTTAGGATTAGTTTGTCTCGTAGAATTTTATTTTTGAAAGTGATCTTTTTTAAATACTTTAAAAAATGAACCATTTAATTTTGAAATTTCATTCTCTGTTAGTACATTAAAGCGTCGCGGTAGATACACAATGAAGTCTTCAACTTCTAAGCAAATAGATTTTCCATATATTGTTGTTACCAGCTTTGCCCCATTAATTGCATATTTTTTTGATTCATCTAAATCAAATAACTTTATAATTGTATTTGATTAGACTAAACCAAGTTGGTTAAGATTTTGGAACTCCATGTCTAATATATTTTTTTTTTTTTGAATTAATATATAAAATTTAAATATTATAAGCTTACCAATATTTAATGGAACAGATATGTAGCGACGAGTAATTTTTGTCATATACTGTAATGTTAATAATTTTTTCACCTTATTTATACAATTTAATAACAAAAGTTGTGGTAATGAAAAAAGATAAGATAGCTTGCAACAAAGACCGTTGCCTGTTTTAAGAAACAGAACGAAACAGGATCATGGTTTAGTTTTTATCTTTGCGAACAAAACAGGATGTTGGTATAATGTTTTAAGGAAAATTTTATTTTTTATGTGAACAAACAATTGATATATTGTGTGGTTAATACATATCATGTGAGATAGCTTACAACAAAGACAGTTGTTTTTTATTAAATTGATCGTAGCAGGTCACATTTCCTTACAATTGATATATTGTGTGGTCGATACATTGTCATGTGAGATAGCTTACAACAAAGACAGTTGTTTATATTAAATGGTTTTTGTATAATGATTTAATAAACAAATTATTTTTATCACATTTCCATACAATTGATATATTGTGTGATCAATACATTGTCATGTGAGATAGATTACAACAAAGACAGTTGTATTTTATTAAATAGATCGTAGCAGGATTTGGTAGACTTATTATCTTTCAAGCGAACAAAACAGGATATTGGTGTTTTGTATAATGTTTTAACAAACAATTTATTTTTTATCACATCTCTATATAATATATAAATCAAAAACAGTTTTTGTCATTACTTTATTGTTATTTTCGAAAATGCCTGGGCAATCTCATCGAAATTTGATCACCAGAAAATACTTACAAAATAGAGATATATGTTTAATATGCAAGTGTTTTGAAAGTTCCATAACAAATGGTGGTATAAATTATTTGTGTTATACGTGTGGTCTGCGGGTGATTTTAAATCAATCTGTTGATTTAACACTAGTTGTGATAGAAAAACACAATATAAGTTTCTATACAACGGAAATTGATAGTGAGCAGAAATGCTTTCAATATAATGCGATTGCATCTCTTGTAATGACATAGAAGAGTTCGGACTAAATATGTTCTAAAATTTATACGGATACATTAATTAAATACTTCAATTTTATTTCATTATTCTGTTCTAAAATTTATACGGATACATTAATTAAATACTTTAATTTTATTTCGTTATTCTTAAATAATATTTAATATATAAACTTACATTATGTCTTCTAATAGTGTTAAGTGGACAGATATTAAGAGTGCTTTCAAAAATCGGATGTGTTCTGGTCGAATTGTAAACAGTGATCATATTATTGAACCAATTGACTTTTTAGAACAATAATAATTAATTAATATTTATTGCAAAAATTGGACAATTTATGTTTGAACATCGCTCACCGGTTAAAATTGTTTGTGATTTGTGCTGTGAGTATATTGTGAAGAAAGGTGAACAGGAAATCATAACTAAATCTTTCACACAACTATGATGGCGCACATCACTATTAGTGATGACTTTACAACATGGTTTACAAATAATGAGGTCGGTCCGATTCGTAAAAAAATGGATGAATTTCAAGAACGTGATTTGGGAAAAGCTTTGATTTGTGTGTCAAGCACTTGCAAGTATGTAAATAAAATAAATGTCTTTCAAAATTATATATTAGAAATATGAAAATTTAGGTGAACATCAATAAATTCAATCCAGTAAATGGTGGTTCTTCATACATCGCTCTCCCAAATTCGATTAAAACCCGGAAGGTGGTGGTGAATGTGCATAATAATGATGAGAATTATTATATAAGGTCGCTTCTCTCTGCTATGTTTCCTGTTAATACAAATCCTCACAGACCATCCACATACCTTCAACACCCTTATGAAATTTTCAATTTAACCAATATTCACTTTCCCACAACATTGGCAGATATTCCCAAATTCGAAAAACAAAATGACGTGTCTATTAATGTTTATGGTCTTGAATTTGATGGAAAGAGTAATGATTATAATGTAGTAGGACCGTTACATTATACAAAAAATAAAAAAGACCAACACATCAATCTACTTTATTGGAAACAGGCAAATCAATCACACTTTGCATGGATCAAATGACTATCTCGTCTTCTCAACTCGCAAATTTCAAAACGGAGTCATAAACATTGGATTTGTGATCGATATTTACAATATTCTGGACGAGCAGACTTGTGAAATCGTCATGAAAAAGATTGTATCCTTGCGGAAGCTGTTAGAATTATAATGCCAAGCGAAGATGAAAAGTGGCTTAAATTTAAAAATTATATGCGTAAATAACGTCATCCATTTATAATTTTCGCAGATTTTGAAACTCTGACGGTACTTGTCAACCAGATCCAACAACCTCATACACCAATGAATATCAAAAACATGTAGCATATGCAGTTGCTTATCAATTGGTATGTTCATATGATAATACATATCAATATTTGAATTATATCGTGGAGCAGAACCAGCGAAATGGTTCATGAAAGAATTATATGAGGTTGTGATGAAAGTACATGCATTGTATAAAAACATTGCATCAATAAAAATGTTTGAAGAGGACTATGTTGATTTCACCACCGCTGAAAAATGTCATATTTGTGACAAATTGTTTGGAGTGGATGAGAAAACGAGGAAGGTTCGTGACCACTGTCATTTAGCAGGTAAATTTAATTTCAAAAACATTATATTATACTTTACTTATATTATTTTATGTTCAGGAAAATTTCGTGGTGCCGCTCACAACTCATGTAATTTAAATTATCAATACCCTAACTACATTCCCATATTTTTCCACAATTTAAGTGGTTATGACAGTCACTTTCTCGTGAAGGAACTTGGTGCTACTGAAGAGGAAATAAAATTAATATCTTCCAACGAGGAACGTTATATATCCTATGATCTATGGATCTTAGGTTTCTTTATTCTCTCACGTATATTAATTATAGAAAAGAAAAAATGTAAAATATATGTAAAAAAGCTTTTGTAATATTTCTAGATTTATGAACGGTTCACTAGACAAGCTTGTCAGCTATATGGATGCAAATGCATTTAATATCATGCTGAAGAACTATTCAAACAATGATAAAATTCAACTACTAACTCGAAAGGGTGTGTTTCCCTATGACTATGTGAACTCATAGGATCGGTTTAAAGAAGAACAGTTACCACCAAAAGAGGCTTTTTATTCCAAACTGAGACAAGCTGGTAGAAGTGACACGGATTACTCCCACGCTCAACTTGTATGGAGCACATTCAATCATAAAACAATTGGAGAATACATAGATTTATATCTCAAGACCGATGTGTTACTACTAGCAGACATCTTTGACAATTATAGAGATCTATGCTTGAAATAATATGCTCTAGATCCTGCTCACTACTATACAATACCTGGTAAAAATAAATTAATCTTCTATTAACAATTTGAAATTACTTGAATATTTTTTTATAGGTCTGGCTTGGGATGTTATGTTAAAAATGACTGGTGTGCATTTGGAGCTATTAACTGACATCGATATGCTCTTATTCTTTGAACGAGGTATACGTGGAGGTGTTAGTCAATGTTGTAATCGATATGCCAAAGCCGACAAGCATTACATGACATCATATGAATCAACTAACCCCGAGATGTATATAATGTATTTTGATGCATGTAATTAATATGGTTGGTCAATGATACAATGCTTCCCACATGGAAATTTTGAATGGTTGACTAACGATCAAATTTTTACATTTTAATTATATTCAGTATCTGAGATGGTTCCAATGGGTACATACTTGAAGTTGATTTAGAGTATCCTCAACACCTACACAGCATACATAAAAACTTACCACTACGCCCAGTTCAACAAACACCCCCCAGTTCGAAATTTAAAAAATTATTAACTACCTTACATAATAAGGAAATAAATATAATCCATTATAGGAATTTAAAACAAGCCATAGCATTGGGTATGAAATTAATAAAAATTCATAGAATTATAAAATTTCAACAATCATTTTGGCTCAAAAAGTATATTGACATAAATACAGATTTTCGGAGAATAGCACGAAACGATTTTGAAATTTTTTTTTTTTAAATTAATGAAAAATGCAGTATTTGGAAAAAGCATGGAAAATATAAGAAAATATAGAGATACAAAACTTGTTTCTAAATGGAATGGAACAGGTGGTGCGCGAAAATTAATTGCAAAACCAAATTTCAAGAAATCGACTATATTGGCTTCGAATTTAATTACAATTGAATTAAATAAAGTTAAAATAAAATTCAACAAACCTGTTTACGTGGGCATGGCTATTTTGGATATAAGCAAATATTTAATGTATGATTTTCATTATACTTACACACTTCAAACATTTACACAACCTAAACTTCTATACATGGATACCGATTCACTCATTTATGAATTTAATGAAGATCCATATATACAAATTGAAATGGATATTTATAGATTCGACACTTTAGATTACTCCACAAACAATAGATATGGGATACCTCAAGCTAACAAAAAAGTTGTTGAATTTTTTAAAGATGAAAACGCAGGCATGTTAATGACTGAATTTGCAGGGTTAAGTTCTAAAATGTACTCATTTAAATTGGAATAATGGTAAATCTTATTCTAAGGCAAATTGTGTATCGGGGGTTGTGACAAAGACCCTTACTTTGGATGATTACAAGTGAACACTTTTTGACAAAGCAAAATCACATAAAATGAAAAATAATATTATATCTAAAAAACATGAGATATATACAGATGAACAAAACAAACTTGTACTCAGTGCAGATGATGATAAAAGATATATACATCCAAAGTCTACAGACACACTACCGTGGGGGCACTACAGTATATCTAATGAAAATCGAAGTATCATAATTATATATAATTTTTTTAATTTTATCAGTGTATTTGTTTTTGTTACATTTTAAAAACAATTTTTTATTTTTAAGATTTTTAATTTAATATATATATATATATATATATATATATATATATATATATATATATATATATATATATATATATATATATATATATATATATATATATAAATATATATATATATATATATATTTATTATATATTATATATATATATATATATATATATATATATATATATATATATATATATATATATATATATATAAATATGTATATATTAAATTAAAAATTAAAAAAAAAATTGTTTTAAAAATGTAACAAAAACAAATACACTGATAAAATTAAAAAAATTATATATAATTATGATACTTCAATTTTCATTAGATATACTGTAGTGCCCCCACGGTAGTGTGTCTGTAGACTATATATGTATATATATATATATATATATATATATATATATATATATATATATATATATATATATATATATATATATATATATATATATTTTCATTAGATATACTGTAGTGCCCCCACGGTAGTGTGTCTGTAGACTATATATGTATATATATATATATATATATATATATATATATATATATATATATATATATATATATATATATATATATATATATATATATATATATATATATATATATATATATATATATATATATATATATATATATATATATATATATATATATATATATATATATATATATATATATATATTATATATATA
The DNA here is from genome assembly GCA_944738965.1 of Nebria brevicollis. Taxonomy (NCBI): domain Eukaryota; kingdom Metazoa; phylum Arthropoda; class Insecta; order Coleoptera; family Carabidae; genus Nebria; species Nebria brevicollis. Next base: position 7,546,451 of record OX122898.1, on the reverse strand, counting down.
TATATATATATATATATATATATATATATAAATATATATAATATATATATATATATATATATATATATATATATATATATATATATATATATATATATATATATATATATATATATGATTTTATTAAACAACTTTATTTTTTATCCATGAATTATAACTAGAGTTAAATAAATAAATATATATATATATATATATATATATATATATATATATATATATATATATATATATATGTATATATATATATATATATATATATATTATATATATATATATATATATATATATATAAATATATATATATATATATATATATATATATATATATATATATAAATATATATATATATATATATATATATATATTATATATATATATATATATATATATATATATATATATATATGATTTTATTAAACAACTTTATTTTTTATCCATGAATTATAACTAGAGTCAAAACCTAACCATTTCACGTGACCCTTGGATCCCTTTGTTTTTAAAACCTTTTCCACTAGATAAATATTGGGATGTTTTGTTTTTGTAATTCTAGTTCATAAAATCCACCTTCGATTGGTCGTCCATGCAAGTTTTGGAGCTTATACGTAACAGGGTTTGTTATTTGAATTTTTACTATTTTAAATATTTTACTGGACCAATTAGGAGTATAACCTTTATTGAATACCCCTTTCACTTTGCTTATTCGTACATGATCACCGATTTTTAATTTCGAATGCCCTACACTCTTAATATTACTGTTAACAGTATCCAATAATTTTTTTTCATTATCATGCGTCACATCTTTGGGGCACATTTTTATAGTGCGATGGTTTCTTCCATTCTAATTTTCTAATAATTTTGTTAATATATTGTGCCACTTGTATGACCCGTTTAAATTGAATTCACGCCACATAGTAGCTTTAAGTGTACGATTAAATCTTTCTACTACACTCGCTATGAGATTGCTGTATGTTGAATAATGGTTGATTTTATGTTGTTTCATTAGTTTTTGAAATTCAGAGATGTAGAATTCTTTACCAATATCTGACTGAATATTATATAGCATACGATGTTGACCTAGTATTTTATTCATAGCTCGTGTAACGTCATTAGTAGATTTTGACTTCACAGGCTCTGCCCATGCATACTTTGAAAAAACATCTGTTACAGTTAACAAATATTTATACCCCCTATTCTCTCTTGCATACGGAATCATTTCAACAAGGTCACATTGCCACAAATCGTCAATTCCTTTTGTTATTACTTTACGTCTTAAATAATTTCGACGAGCAGGTTTATGCAATCATTCACTACGTCCGACTTGCTCATCTTCGTTTGTTGGCACTACTAACCTATTTACATTTAAAATTGGTTTTAATTATGACTCTATGTATTTATAAACAAATGGAAGTAAATGGTTTTTAAGTTCATCCAACTCTTTAGTGCATATAGCATGATTAATTGTATTACATTTAGATTCAGTCATTACAGGTGTATAATCAATAACATTTTGAATTTTAGCAGTTAGACCTTTAATCTTTAAATCATTTTGATTATAAAGCTCTTTATGAATTTCATCTGATTTAATTAAATCATCTATCTTTAATTTATTTATATTAATAGGTTCACTTAACCTATTTTTATATTTACTTATAGCATTATCAACATATTTTTTGTTTGCAGCATTAAAATTATTAGTGGGGGAAGCTACATGTGTAATTCTTCTCATTTTAGCATGGTACACATCAAGTCCATCTTCACTCAATACATCTAATGATTTGTTAATCTATTCATTAATGTATAAATCAATATAACCTTTATTTGCAACATGGTTTTCATCTTTTGGCTCGACTATATTTACTATTCGCCGATCTGATGCATCAAACTCACCAACACTATTTGTAGTTAAACTGATTTTATGTTTTAAGCCGTGCGGCTTTAACTGTCTAACGAACTTGTCTACAGATATGTTGGATATGATCATATTATATAATAACATTCTATTATATTTGCCTCTTTAAGCTCTTCAATAATTGACATAATTTCGTTATCATGTCCGGTGTGACCTGCAGTTCGCGAAACCATTAGCAACTTTAATCTTTCAACAAGTTCATTAGGAACATTCCAATAAATGTAATCTCTTTTATAATTAGTTAAAGTCATATTTGATGGGATTAAACCATATTCAGATGTTGATTGTGATCTACCAACTGTTATTGCTGGTCTTATTATATTTAAATACTTCCAGTTGCGTGATCCATTAGGTTGACAAGTGGAACTAAAGTTTCTCGTATGAGCGTTTGTTTGCAATATTATATTTAAATATAATTTTCTATCGTCATTGGTAAATGATGTGGTAGCTGGTATTTTTTTAAATAATAATTCATAAAGGCCTGTTGCTCCTTCATAACATTGAACTCCAATATTTAGGTCGCTATGTTCGATCTCAACTGGCATGTTACCTATTTTAAAAATACCATCACTATCTTTTCTAATTCCATATACTTTATCTGTGTCACTTTCATGTAATGCGAAAAAAAGCATGTACGGGGCTGCAATATCTCCTGTAGATTGCTTTAATTGTTCAAATTCTTCTAGACCTTTTGGGGTATCTAACTGTGTTCTTGGTGAATTTTCTTCATCTTTCACTGCTAAGTTATCGGTTTCCAAAAATGTTGTTGTAAATTTTTGAGGTTTCTCAATTGCTTCTCTACTAGGTGTATCAACCGGTTTGCGATAATATGCAACAGGTGATTCATTATGTCTTTTCTTTTTTTTTTCTTGGTGAATTTTCTTCATCTTTCACTGCTAAGTTATCGGTTTCCAAAAATGTTGTTGTAAATTTTTGAGGTTTCTCAATTGCTTCTCTACTAGGTGTATCAACCGGTTTGCGATAATATGCAACAGGTGATTCATTATGTCTTTTCTTTTTTTTTAATTTCCATAGTATCTGGGGTGTCTTCTTTAATTTTCTTTAATTGTGTTGTTGTATTTGCAGCTATTTCATTTAGAGGTAATGTTAAAGGTTTAAAAGTTTTTTGCAATAATTTTTCTGCATCTGCATGCCCACGTTTAAGTGATTAGTACTTCTTGCGTATAACATCACTTACTTGCAGTATTTCTTTCAATGTTTATTTCTCTATTTTGTTCGCTTTAATTCTATTTAACAACTCTGATGCTGATGTTGAAATTTAAAACAGGTTTCAACACGTTTGTTATAGATAACATACAGATTAATAACAGAATTGAATAGATTTGTTTCCAGTCTGTTGATTAAATGAGGATAAATCTTCAAATGTCTAGTATATATTGATATATTATTATTAGTATTATTACTAAAAACATCATGATTGCAATACAAACACATACAACATATAAGATGTCCATGTTTAATAATTATCAAAACCATTTCGATAATGACCTGTATCAGAGTCTTTATTTATCACTACAACACCATATTTATCCTTCCAACATTTCGCGCAAAACACTTTGAACTTGTTAAATGACATGTCAGTGTTTACATGATCTTTGTACACATGTTTAAGTTTCATATCATCTTGTTTAAATAACACTATTGAATTTGCATTATCTCTTTTGAGATGTTTAGGTATACGAGCGTAAGTTTGACATAAATAAATTGAATCAACTTGTGAGTGTCTCCCCATACTGAAATAACTACGGATACAATCCTGTTTATCACAAGCTACATCATCGAATACAAATACTGAATTGGATCTTGCATCTTGTGGTTTAACACCTCAGAATTTTCATTGTAAGGTAAATAACCCATTCCTTTTACTCTTGATAGACATTTTTCTAAAAACCGATATTTTGGTTGATGAAGAGATTTAGAATATACATACACGTTTGCAAATTTTAATCCATTTCGATGTGTTAACAAACCAAGCATAACATTTGTTTTCCCACAACTTGAAGGTCCACAAATAAGACATCTTATACTGTTGGGAAATAAATCACCATGTCTTTTAAATTTAATATCAGTTGTTACATCAAAGTTTTTAACTTGTAGCTTTTGTTGTTACTTTATAAATTTCATTATGTTACTATACCTATTTAATGTTTGTACCACTATTTATAGTTATCAGTTTACTAATGTAAGTTCATGGAGATGGTCTTATTAACAGTGCTATAAATTCATTACCTGTTGAATTACATATACATGGATATCAGTATTGTGCTCCTGGAACTCATTTAAAGGCACGATTAAACCGAGGTGATCCTGGTATAAATCAATTAGACGTTGCATGCAAACAACACGATATTGAATATTTAAAATCGAGTGAATTATCAAAAAGGCACGAGGCAGACAAAGTATTACAAGAAAAAGCGTGGAATCGGGTTAATTCTCAAGACGCATCTTTTGGGGAAAAAGCAACAGCTTGGACAGTTACAAACATTATGAAAGCAAAACGAAAATTTGGAATGCTTCATAAAAAATCTCGCAAACAAAAACGCAAACCTAAACCCAGGGTAATTCCAACACCTCAGGTTGGAGGATTTTTACCAGCACTTATACCATTGCTATTACCGCTTATAGGTAAAACATTAATAACAGGGGCTGTAAGTGGTGCAGCAGTCTATGGCACCTAGAAAGCATTGGGTGGAGGGTTACATTTAAAACCACATCAAAATGGACGAGGTTTATCCTTAAAAAACTGCCGAAATGGGCGTTAAGCGATGTTGAGTTGAAACAAATCGCATGCAGACTACCATGTTTTCGCGGTGTGTTTATGCGTAACGCCCTACCATCTAAACCTAAAATCAATGAGTGTGCTATAATAAATCTTGATGACAAACAAGGATTAGGAAGTCATTGGGTAGCTTATAAGAAACGTTATAATAAAGTTTCATATTTTGATAGTTTTGGAAATTTACAACCTCCTTTGGAGCTTATAAATTATTTTGGTAAAAATATTAAAATAAACTATAATCATAAACAATTACAAATAATTAATTTTTATAATTGTGGTCATTTATGTTTGAAATTTCTTACAAATAAACAGAACGAATCTAAAACTAATACCACTTTTTATCATGTCTTTGAAGTTAACACTAACTGGTAATACATCTGAATTATGTACTGATTTTTTTCCGCCGATTGATTTAATTGGTGAGCATGTAATTGGTTTAATTGATTTTCACACATACAATTCTATTCCAAACAAAGATGCATTTATTAATAAATTTTAGTATGAAGATAAGGAATTAACTATTCCAGTAGGTTCATATGACATTGATGATAACGATCAATATTTAAAACAGATATTAGGAGATCCTAATGCAGAAGATTTTTCTTTTATGTATAATAATAGAATTGAGAAAGAGAGTAATGTAAGAAATTATATAACTGTACGTCCAAACAACAATACATTAAAATGTGAGATAAAACGCACCCTAAAAATTCACTCTACTAAGCCCAATAATAATGGTTCATTATTAGGATTTAAAGAATGTGTACTAGAACCACATATATTACATGAATCTGATTTACCAGTTAATATTTTAAAAGCAAATACTCTCCTCATAGAATGTAACATAGTAACAGGAGCATATAAAAACGATAAGCATGTACATACAATACATGAGTTTTATCCAACGGTTCCTCTTGGATATAAAATCGTTGAAGTGCCATCTAATATAATTTATTTACCTGTCAACACTCATACAATAAGTATCATTACCCTAACGATTGTTGATCAAGACGGGTGCTTAGTGAATTTTAGAGGTGAAACGATTACTATAAGACTTCTCTTGAAATAACATGGGAATTTGTTATAAAAATATAACAGCTAAGAAAAGCATTACCACTTCTGTATCAACAGTGAAAGGATTAACACAAGAGAATTTAACATTTTTAATATCACAAGAGTTTATAATAAAGAAAAAAAGATTAGTGATGTATTAAACATTTATTCCAATAATGTATTTGATAATACAATAGCACGTATTGAGGTACAGTCATCAGTCATATGTGGCATCAACATTCAACAATAGTGATGAAATTCGGATACCAATACAACAACAGAATATATATAAATTACCTAGTGAAAGTTTTTTGTATATTGCAGGGAAATTAACAAAAAATGATAGTAGTGCTGCTCCAGATGATGCCACAATTACAAATAATGGCATTTCTTATGTTTTTGATGAGATTAGATAAGCATTGAATGGTGTATAAGTTGAGAAAAATAAATCAGTGGGGACTTGAAGTACAATGAAATCATATATTTCTCTAAGCGATTTTGAAAGTTGTGCTTTAGAAAATGCAGGATGGGGTTAAGATGTAAATATTATGAACAGTGGAGGTTATTTTAACGTTTGCATACCATTGAAATCATTATTAGGATTTGCTGAAGATTACAAAAGAATAATTGTAAATGTTAAACAAGAAATAGTTTTAATTCGAGCTCGTAGTGATAATAATGCATACACAAGTTCAACTGAATTGAAATTTAATCTATCAAAAATTCAATGGCAAATGCCACATATTTTTGTTGCTGGTAAAGAAAAAATGAATTTATTGAAAATGACTGAAAGTAATAAGACGTTATTTATGGCATTTAGAAGCTGGGATCTCTACGAATATCCATTATTACCTACAACAATGAAGCAAACATGGCCTGTTAAGCCTTCTACTCAATTGGAAGGACCGCGTTATGTTATTCTAGGTTTTCAATCTGATAGAAAAAATAAAATAAATAAAAATGCTAGTGTTTTCGATCATTGTAAATTAACAAATGTAAAAGTATACTTGAATTCTGTGTGCTATCCATATGATAATTTAAATTTAAATTTTGAAAATAACCAATATGCATTATTGTATGAAATGTACACAAAATTTCAAATTTCTTATTATGGTCGTGATACAGGCTCATTACTTAAAAAAAATTATTTCAAAGATTATGCACCGCTGCCTGTAATTGATTGCTAACATCAAAATGAATCGTTAAAATCAGCATCTGTAGATATTAGGTTCGAATTTGAATAAAGTGAAAATTTTCCAACCAATACGACTGCATACCGTTTAATTTTACATGATCGTATCATTGAATATAATCCGATGTCGGGCGATGTTAAAACGTTAGTCTAACCATGGAACTCATCGCTGATAAGCGTTAGTTTAACCATGGAGCTCATCGTTGATAAACAAGGATTTACTGCCTACTGCTATGATTTGGTACCGAAAGAAGTAGTGATTCTATCTCGAGATAGGTGTAAATTACAACACTTTCTTTTCAAGCGACCATTTCCTTGGAGTGAATTAGAGCGAAAGTATAAGAAACAAGCTATTTGGTTACATAAGAATCATCATGGTCTCAAATGGAGTGATGGATACATTCCATATGAAGAGATGTATAATATAATTAAGAAAATTCTCCAACCAGCACTGCAAATTTATGTGAAAGGATTACAAAAGAAAGAGTTCTTGAACAGGTATGGTTTACCCGCCCAAATATGTGATTTAGAAGAAAATTAGTCAATTAAAAAATGTTTCACAATTCAAACTTGTTTTACACATTCTGCACCAAATATATGTGCACTAAGTAATGTAAATAACATAAAAAAATGGTTGGATAATGATAATAATCGTATATTAAAATATTATTTGTAATTAAATTAAAAAAAATTATGAAAAAGAAAACACAATTAAAAAAAAAAAATTTCTGTAAACTTAATTTAATATTTAATATTCCATAATTTATATTATATACAAAAAATAAATAATAATTTTATATCTATTACATTTTAAATCTTATTAATAAAAAAACATTTTTCTGACCAACGTTTATGTTCGGTAATAGCATCATCACCTTCTATGAAATTATATATAATTCAATATTGCAGAAAGCACAACGAACAACATCTTTGTAATTAATATAATAAAATCCAGCTTTTGCTAAATCTTCTGCTTTAATGAATACATTATTCCATTTCTCAAATGTTAACAATCTATTAGATTCTTCTTTAAAATAATCAAAAATACACAATGGACAATTTTTAACTAGTAAACAATCTGTTATGTGATCACACCGGACTACTCTGTTATCTGGATGTTTAGTGCATCGTTCATACTTCTTGAATTCAGAATCCGTTTGCCATTTTTTTGGTAATTTATCCGTAGCAAAACTAATTTGGCCACACATTCTTAACACAAATTCTTTTGGGAGTACTTCAATTTCTTCACTAGTCAAATCAGAGAGTGGGATAATGGCTCCTTAATTTTTTAGTGTAAGGAGCGTTGCGCATTTAACAAAAACGATACAGTTTGTTTCGTTCACCACAAATCAAAAATAAATATGTGTAGAGTTGATCTTTTGCATAAAAGTAACTACGATACGCGGAGGTTGCAAATGAAGCCAGTTTGATAATTAATGATTTGTAAGAGTACGTGGATGGACGATTTATAATGCCCGAGGAGATGAAGAACGATCCATATACTCTGGAGCATTTCTGAAACATGCTGGCAAGACGATGACGAGATGATCTCGTCGATCAGTCTCGATGAGCTGAAACATGTAAAGAAATGTGTGACCGCACATATTTGGTTGCAACCCCATTCGATCTACCACTCACGGGACCGGCGAGAAAAGCAATGGCGAGCGTGACCATCTCAATATTTTGTTTTAGACTGTCCACAAGTTATTTTACATGCAGGTACAGATTAATCTAGTATGACTTACTATTATGCTACTGTGAAACTTTGTAACGAAATTTGGTGACAATCGAAACTGAATTCTTGGTAGTGGTGCTGCAGCACATTTGCGTAGCGATCTTGCAGTTGTCAGTAAAACAAGTAATTTCAAACTTGGCATTTTGCATCTTGCCAACGACTCATCAATGGAAAAAGCTGCTATAGAAATGCTGTAATGCGAAGCTGACATGCTGTGCGGAAAAAAATATATCCTTCTCGGAAATGCGTTGCACGTCCCGGAACTTATGATAATATTTTATCAGAAAAATAACAAAAAACCGTTACGAAATTTATTTTAAAAAGATTCACGCTTTAGCATTTAATGCAAACGGTGATATAAATCCGAAACAAAAATCGCATCGGTAATCCATTATAAGAATGGACACGATAATTGTAACTCGGCGACTGCGTTGAAATCTGGCTCTGCGACGTTCGAATTTTGATATTAGCAAATGAGCCATGCTAATACAAAAGATAGCTTGTTTGCTGAACGTATCGGAGCGATACAAGTAATTCAACACGAATACCTCGTAAAGATACAATTGCGTTGTTTATTTGAAGGTGAAAATTTTTCGGTAGCCATTTCCTCAAAAGTCGCTCAGGCAAATTTAAATTCTCGATTTAGTTCAAACAGCTGGCTGCGCACTCATGAGACTGGTATCTCTTAGACGTACCACCTGGAGTTCCCTCTATTTGAATGAAGCAAGTAAAAAGCTTGATTCATACACTTTAAAGCGGACGTCTTACTATATCACGTTTATGAAAAACTAAGGAGGAATGTCGACAATACAGACTATACTGAGTAGCGAGTTCACTGCCTACCTAAAGAAATATGGAATAACTATGGGATTAACCTACCCGCATAATCCCGAGCAATACTGTGTTGCCGATAGGAAAATAGATCTCTTGTAGGAACTGCCAGATGTCTCCTCCTGGAATCTTCTTAGTCTGCTTCTTTTTTAGCGGAAGCGATCAACCCGGTTCAACAAGTTTGAATTCTTTTTCTCTCAAAAAGCTTGGGTTTCTAACGAGGAATATATCGGGAAAATACCCTATGTTAGCCAGTTTAAAGTATTAGGCAAGCTGGCTTAATATTTCGACATACCAACTGGAAAAAGTAAGTTTGATCCTTGCGGCAGAAAAGGAATCTTAGAGGCATATGCGGACGAAAGCACAAGCTATTCAATTCTGCTCTATAGAAAGCGAGCAGGTCATTATCTGACAGTCAGTTTTGTAAGAAAGGTTACAAAGAAACAGAGTAAAATAACGAAGTTTTTTATGAAGAAGAGATCGAAGTGAAGAGCGCCGCTTTTGATCTTTATGAATTTCACTATAACTTGAACAGAGGGCTGACTTTGGATGTAGGTGCTAAACAGTCGGTTTCTTTTGACCAAAATACTGTACATTTAGGTGAGGAGGACATTAAAATTGCAAAAAGAAGAATTTTTGGCAGACAGCCTCTCATCCGAACAGGTAAGAGAGGGCAATCTCGTAAAATTTACCAAAAAATCCCTGAAGAATTTGAGATATCTGATAACGATCAGGAAGAATTAGTGTACTTGCCCGAAGTTCGTATGTCAAGTTCCAACACCGATGATTGGTGTAAAGGTGTAAACCGAGAGATTAAGTAGATTATCCGGAACAATAATTGGATATTAGTTGACCACCCAGAGAATAACGTCTTGATAGAAGGTCATAAACTACCTAGTTATTCGTTTAAGTCTGATGGAACAAGAGCGTGCTTGATGGCTCAAGGCTCTATCCCGATGTACAATCTTTGAATCATCCGCAACAGTGACTCACCTTTTGTCAATCAGACTAATGACGTCTTTTGCTGTAGAATATGGTAAGCAGGTAAGTAATCTCGATGTCACTACAGCCTTCTTGAATGGAGAATTAAAAAAGCAATTTTTCTTGGATCCTCCTAGGAGTTCTTCAGATTCAAAGGAAAGAATCTTTGAAGACGAACAAAGTTGTTGTATTGGATCAAAGGATAATGTTGTTTGAACTTCAAAAGAGCAACAAGCTAAGCTGTTTAAATATAGCATTTTACGGTTTTGAATAGGCTGGACTTAGCTTGCACAACGGTCTGGCAAGCTTTGTTGTAGTTCCAACTTATTTTGATTCGAGCTTTTAACACATAAATATAGGAAGATATATGCTCATCTTTACTTTTTATAAGTAAAACCTTTTGTTGGTGTCACGAAGCCTAACGATGATAGGAAATTTTATTTCAGATTTGTCTAGGTTGTCTGAAATAGGAGATGTTGGCTATGTGCTTGGGGTAATGTTTTCAAGCAGGACAAAGGTCAAACAGCATGCACCAGGAAGGTTACATAACTGCCAATTGAGCCGATTTGGTATGACCGATTCAAAATCATTAGTCACGGCGATCGACGAAGGTTCGAAATTGACGCAGATCATATCTAGGAATGACGGAAACAACATGCATAACCGTGGGTTCGCTAGTACACTGACGTACTTAGCTACAACAACTAAACCTGACATCAGTTTTGAAACTTGTTGTTTAGGCCAATTGACTAATTATCATGGTGTTTGACATTAAAAAGATGCGATGCGATTATTGCTTTATTGAAAAGAAGCCAACAATCTTAGATTCATCTTCGGCACCAATATTGAACCCATGATGTGTGTTGATGCAGATTGAAGATGCCACATTTACGACAGGCAATTGCGTGGAATAATTCAAAGTATTGTTGCAGTTCGAGAGAATATGAATCCATAAAATAATTTAAATACATCAAATATTATGTGTTCGAACCGAATGAATGTGGAATTACATATACTGCAGTTGTAAATTAACATCGACTAGTTAGAAAATATGTTTGTATGGAGTTTTTATTCTCCAGGAATGGAGAGCATGATTGCGAAAATGAGAGTAGAGTATCAGTTGCCAGTAAAGTTTAAACATTATTAGCAATGTTGAATGACACGTATCTATCGCCATTATCAGTTATCCATTTTGCCATTCATTTTTGGCTTAAGTTTCGGCTGTGTATATTAAACGTTTTGAGAGTGTCTGAATGACCAGCTCTCTCTCCCGTTTCTTGGCTACAACCATCGCCGTTAAAGAAAGATTTATCGAAGAGCCTGTCGAAAACTGAAAATACTTTTACTATTTTTGGGAAAATATTTGATCGCTAAAATAATTTAAAGTATGTTCTTGAATTGTTATAATTTGAACATCAATATCTTAACAAAATACGTATATGAAAGTTCAGTTCGAGACACCGCAGGTATTTATTAATGAAATAAATATTCTTCTACAAATTAATTCATTTTCAGGGCAACCTCACCGGGATAAATATATGTTTCGATCCAAATTCATTTATCATGTTTCCAATATTTGACGTTCACTGGAAATTTAATGTTTCTATCTATGATGATAACTTGATTTTCGTTTCATTCCTCGGCGAATGTTCTATTATAAGAGTAAGTATATAAATAATGCTATGTACACTCATCTATGAAATAAATGATTCTTATAATATACAACTAAATACAAACGGATTATTTTACATTAGGTTTATGGTTTAACAGGGAAGAAGATAACAAAAGAATATATATATATATATATATATATATATATATATATATATATATATATATATATAGGTATAGGTATATATATATATATATATATATATATATATATATGTATATATATATATATATATATATATATGTATATATATATATATATATATATATATATATATATATATATATATATATATATAAATATATATATATATATATATATAAATATATATATATAAATATATATATATATATATATATATATATATATATATATATATATAAATATATATATATATATATATATATATATATATATATATATATATATAAATATATATATATATATATATATATATATATATATATATATATATTTATACATATATAAATATATATATATATATATATATATATATATATATATATATTATATATATATATATATATATATATATATATATATATATATATATATATATATATATATGCTGTGTTTTTTTATCTAGAAAAAGCGTTCGACATGACCTGGAGATATGGAATACTACGAAAATTACACAACTGGGGTCTACGGGGCCATCTGCCTCAATTTATAGAAAACTTTCTTTGTCGCCGTTCATTTAGGGTCCGAGTTGGAGAAACTCTCTCTTCTACACGACCGTTGCAAAACGGTATTCCCCAAGGCTCTTCCATAAGTGTAACTTTATTCTTGATTGCAATCAATGACATCGTTTCTACCATCCCCAATACCGTTGATTATTGTCTTTATGTCGACGACCTAACCCTCTTCACTTCGTCTCAATCTCTCGCTATCTGCCAGGAGAGATTACAGCAGGCTGTAGACCTTGTTACTCTGGCCGCATCCGACCGTGGTTTCCGTTTCTCTACAGAAAAGACATGTGCTATCGATTTATGTCGACTACGCGAAGCACACAACTGTCCTGTTGTGACGCTTTACAACAGACCAGTGCATATTGTAGATGAGGTGAAGTTTCTGGGTTTAATTTTCGACAAACGTTTCATACTGTTGAAACACATCAACACTGTTTCTGCGCAGTGCAGAATGACATTGAATGCAATCAAGTGTATTGCCTCCACCTAATGGGGAGCCAAAAGGGACTCTTTGCTACGCTTGTACACCAGTCTGGTTTTGTCCAGGGTAGACTACGGTGCCATCATTGTGTATACAGCTAGTTCCCATCACTTGAAGAAGCTAGACAGTGTACACAATGCTGGTATTCGAACTGTCACCGGTGCGTTAAGGACTACGCCAATTCCAAGCCTTCACTGTGAAGCTGGTGTTCCGCCACTTCACATAAGGTACATGAAACTTGGTATGAGGTACGTGTGCAAAATTCAAACGCTCACGCAGCACCTGAACTATACCATATTTTTCCGCAATGCAGAGTTAGACCGTTTGTATAAAAATAGTGCGACTTCCCTATACCCACTCGCATTAAAACGCCCAAGACTGTTGAATACCATCCTCAACAACCAAGGGCATGTATTACCACGGATATATTCCGCAGTACCTCAATGGGCATCTAGAGGCTTATCAACAAATCTTGCGCTGACCAGTAAGCCAAAAGCTTCCACTCCTCATGCCATATACCTAGTCGAATTCTTAATTTAGCTGCAACAGTACACAGATTTTCAACACACTTATACCGATGGCTCCAAGACAGACTCTGGAACTGGCTGTGCTTTCGTGACTGACGGCGTAACCCACTCGTTCACACTGTCACCCATATGCTCGGTGTATACCGCAGAGTTATATGGGATCCTCTACTCTCTTCGACACTCCAGTCGATCTATCGATGAGTGACGTCATTTGCTGGTCTGCACTGATTCGCTGAGTGTCATCTTGGGCATCAGTAGCAGATTTTCATCTGATCCTACTGTAGTGAACATTCGCAGGGAAATCGATAGATTGCGGGAGCTAGAGAGAGATGTCGTACTTATGTGGATACCCGGTCATGTAGGGATACCCGGCAATCACTGTGCCGACCAGGCTGCTCTTGGGGCAGCCAACAGCGACTATCTAGTTCGTCATCCCTTGCGCGCCGATGATGTGTTGATATCTGTGTCTGTCCACTGTCTTAAGACATGGCAAGAGGAGTGGAATAATTCCACTAGCAAATTGCGACGTGTAAAGGTGTCAGTGGAGCGGTGGGTACCACCGCTCCGCCTAACAAGGTGTGAGCAAGTGGCTTTCTCACGTCTGAGACTAGGGCACACTTGTCTCACACACTTGTTCCTGTTACTTAGAGAACAACCACCGCTCTGCTCCACGTGTAACACTAGGCTCACTCTCGAGCATATCTTCGAAGAGTGTCCTAGTTACAATTTGTATCGTTGCAATGCTGGTATTGAGGGTCCCCTGGCGAGCTATTTGCGCAATGATGCGATGCGCATAAGTAAACTGTTAACGTTTCTACGAGCAATTGATATGTTGCATCAAATCTAAATCGTCAATTTCTTTTCGTTCTAGACAGTTAACATTCCAATAGTGTTATTATTTTTCTTTTTTCTCGAACCTTATCACCGTCGGGTCTGTAGTTTTAGGCAGTTCTCGACTGGTTTCTGCACATATCAGCAGTGCAGAGTATGCTTCACATTTGTGAATGCATAATATACTTTCTTTACGTTCTATTTTAGCTACTCTCGGTTTAGTATTTTCTCGACAGTGCTTTTTTGTGTGCTAGTTCCTGCACATTGTACATAAAACATCTTATTAAACGATCATCTATATAAGCGGTAATGACCTTAGTAGTCGATCCGCTATAACAATAAAAATAAAATATGTATATATATATATGTGTATATATATATATAAAAAAAATATATATATATATATATATATATATATATTTTTATATATATATATATACACACATATATATATATATATATATATATATATATATATATATATATATATATATATATATATATACATATATAAATATATATTCAGTCGTGTACTAGACACCAAGGTGAACGGACATTTTCTACGTGAGCTCTGAGTGTATACATTTATTTGTCAGCAAACAAATTTCGTGTTCTAACAGTGGTTGTTTCTCGTTCGTTTGTGTTTGTTTTTATATTTATGTTGATATTTTGCTCGATTTTCGTCTGATTCCATTCGGATTTCGGCTGATATCAGATAAATATCGTGTTTTCCTCGTAGTTTTGGCTACGTGTTTACATATTCAGGTGGGTTATTATACTTTCCTTGTTTCTTTATCTGACCGCGTTGGCGGACGGGGTGTTCGACGGAGGAAGCAACCATTTAGTTACATTAAACCCTGCTAAAAGCAAAAGGTAATGAGCCAGTAGACGGTGTAACAATCTTCCCGGTTTCTAGTCATTAAGTAAAAAGATGGGTCTGATTTCTTCAAGGTCAGCCCGTTTTTAATTAGTAGACAATTGTACAGCTTGGTTGGCGATGTTCGATCTTTGAAAAAATTTAAGGATGGCCTTCTTGTTAAAACTAAATCAGCCATGCAAGCAACACGGTTACTTCAAACTACTACTTTCTCAGATTTTCCTGTTGAGGTGTCATCTCACGCGACCCTCAATACCGTCAAGGGCGTGATCACTTGCCGCGATTTTTTAAATTGCACAACGGATGAGCTCTGCTCAGAGCTTAAATCTCAAGGAGTTTCTGAAGTCAGGCGAATTAACCGCAAGGTCAATGGCGCAGTGGAGAACACTGCGTCCATTATAGTTTCTTCTTCTTTGCATAAGTTGCCAGCAAAAATACGGGTAGCCATGTACAGTTTACCTGTCAGGCCTTACATCCCCAATCCGATGCGCTGCTTTAATTGCCAAATGTTTGGGCAAAGTTCAAAGACGTGTAAGGACACAAAAATATGTATATGTGGTAAAGCATCCCACGAGGAATAGCGCTGTACCAATCCGGTAAAGTGCGTTAATTGTGGAGAAAGTCACCTGGCTTTGTCAAAGAGTTGCCCTAAATTTAAAGAAGAGTATGCCATCATGAAATACAAAACTCTAAATAATTGTAGTTTTCCTGA
The DNA here is from genome assembly GCA_944738965.1 of Nebria brevicollis. Taxonomy (NCBI): domain Eukaryota; kingdom Metazoa; phylum Arthropoda; class Insecta; order Coleoptera; family Carabidae; genus Nebria; species Nebria brevicollis. Next base: position 7,530,139 of record OX122898.1, on the reverse strand, counting down.
AGCTAGAGCTTTTGTGCGTCAGAAATCTGCAGTTCCGACACTGAACTTTGCCAAGGATGCTGTAGCAAAACCTGCTATTTCCGTTTCCTCTGGTAACGACATTCCTGCTCTTCTTTTACCTGAAATCAAAAAAATGATTATGGAGGCGATCTCCACTAATATGGGCGCCATCATTAACGCTGTTCTTTCTAATACCTGTACAACCAGTAACACTACAATGTCACCCACTATTATTCCAGTACCTGTTTTGCCAGGTACATCTCAATCTTTGAATAAGGTGCTTTCTTCAATTATTATGCCATCTCCTGCTCCTGTTCTGTCAGGACAGGATAAAAACCTTTCTTTCTCCGACTCAGAGTCAAGCGCTACGTCGATTGACAATGAGACGTCTAAAAATGCCCGTAAATCCAAAGATAGGCGAGGCTGGCCTAAGGGCAGACTGAGGAACCCGAAACCGTAACACGTTTCGGGTTTACCTCTAGGGTCAGCCTTCACTATCTGACTTTTAGTTTTCTTTTTTCTTTTCATTTGTTATGTCTAATTCATTCATCATTCAATGAAACTGTAATGGAATCGTCAACCACCTAGCTAAGGTTAAACTGTTTATGGCCGAACATAACCCCAGAGTAGTTTGCATCCATGAGAGTCATTTGAAGCATATTGATTCAATTAACTTGCGGGGATATAACATCATCCGCAAAGACGTTGATTCTATTGGTCGTGCCCATGGTGGCGTTGCAATTTTTCTAGAGTCTTCTGTCCCTTTTAAAGACTGCAATATTAGGACTAGGATACAAGCAGTAGCATGCCAAATATTCTCCCCTCGTAAGATCACAATTTGCAACGTCTATCTTCCAGACGGCAATTGGAACTTAAAAGACCTTGAGGATTTGGTACGACAACTTCCGACTCCTTTTATTCTTGTTGTCGACTTCAATTCCCATTACATCCTCTGGGGATCAGTAAGCACAGATGTCCGCGGTCGAATGGTCGAAAGCTTCTCGGACAGCAATGATGTCACGCTTCTCAACACTGGCTCAGCCACGTTCATGAACATGAGATCAAGAAATTTTTTCGGCAATAGACTTGTCTTACTCTAGCCCTACTCTATATGCCCATCTTTAGTGGCAGGTAGTTGACGATGCCCATTGCAGTGGCCATTTTCCCATTCTTCTGTCGTTTCTTGCAAATACTGTTTCTGTTGCACAACAAACAGCACGAAGATGGTTATTTGATCTGGCCGATTGGCAATCTTTAGCCAACAACCTTATGCTTACCGAACCGTAAGCAGATTTAAATATCGAACTGCAACATCTAAACGATTCTATTCTGCTTTCCGCTTCGTTATCAATTCCAAAATCCTCTGGCTGTTTCAGAAAGAAGTCTGTTCCTTGGTGGAATGAACACAATGCTTCCTCTATTCGTTCTTAAAAGCGTGCACTAAAAGTGTACCGGAGAAATCCGACACTTTTAAACCAAATTGCTTTCAAAAAAGCCAATGCGCAATCTAGGCGTTCAATTTTTCAGTCTTAAACTGAGTCTTGGCGCGGATTTGTTTCTTCTATTGGAACAGATTTTGACCAAACTCTGCTTTGGAAGAAATTCAGGTATATCAACGGTTACAAGATAAGTTCCCATATTCCAATGCTCCAGGTCAATGGTCAGGTACACATTGTCAGAGGTGATATTTGTGATATTTTAGCAAACCAGTTTGAATCCGTTAGTCACTCGGATAATTACTCGCTCCATTTTTTGCGCTCAAAAGCGGCTGAAGAGGTTCCCCTAAATTTCGAGTGTGATCATTCTGAGAATCATAATGCAATATTCACTCTAGCAGAATTTGATGATATTGCTTACGCAATGTATCGTCATCTACCCACCCTATTTAAACTCAGAATAGTAGAATTTCTCAACAGGCTTTGGGTTGAAAATGCCTATTCTGACATCTGGCGCGAAGCGATAACTGTGCCGATACACAAGAAGGGCAAAGACGTGTCTTCTGCATCAAGCTACCGTCCAATATCTTTGACATGTCACCTGTCAAAGTTATATGAACGCATGATCAATTATCGACTCAACTGGTTTCTAGAATCCCACAATATCATCAACCAACACCAATGTGGATCTCGTCAGCACCACTCCACTACTGACCTGCATGTGTATCTGACGAACGCTATTCAATCTAGCATCTTAAAACGCAAACATCTGGTTGCAATTTTTTTGATCTAAAGAAAGCTTTTGACATGAACTGGAGATACGGAACTCTACGAAAACTGCACAACTGGGGTCTACGAAGCCATCTGCCTCAATTCGTACAAAACTTTCTTTCGAACCGCTCATTTAGAGTTCGAGTTGGACAAAGGACTGTTGCAAAACGGGATTCCCCAAGGCTCTTCCATTAGTGTTACATTATTTTTGATCGCAATCAATGACATTGTGTACAACCTACCACATACTGTTGATTATTCTCTATATGTAGATGTAGTGATCACGCCCTTGACGGTATTGAGGGTCCAGTAAGATGACACCTCAACAGCAAAATAAAAAAGAGAGTAGTAGTTTGAAGTAACCGAGTTGCTTGCTTGGCTGATTTAGTTTCAAAAAGAAGGCCATCCTAAATTTTTTTCAAAGATTGAACATCGCCAACCAATCTGTACAATTGTTTACTAATTAAAAACGGGATGACCTTGAATAAATCAGACCCATCTTTTTTCTTAATGACCAGAAACCAGGGAGATTGTTCCACGGTCAACTGGCTCATTTCCTTCTGCTTTTTAGCAGGGTTTAATGTAACGGAGGGGTTGCCCCTCCGTAGAACACTCCGTCCGCCGACGCGGACAGTTAAAGAAACAAGGAAAGTATAATAAACTACCTGAATATTTGAAAACGTAGCCAAAACTACGAATAAAACACAATATTTAGCTGATATCGGCCGAAATCCGAATGGAATGAGACGAAATTTGACCAAAATATCAACATAAATATAAAAACAAACACAAACGAACGAGAAAAAAGCTCTGTTAGAACACAAATTTGTTTGCTGACAAATAAATGTATACACACAGAGCTCACGTAGAAAACATCCGTTCACCTTGGTGTCTAGTACAGGACTGAATATATATTTACATATGTATATATATATATATATATATATATATATATATATATATATATATATATATATATATATATACATATATATTTTAATTATTATAGCGGATCGACTGATAAAGTCATTACCGCTTATATAGACGATTGTTTATTATGATGTCAAATGTTCAATGTTCAGGAACTAGCATACAATAAAGCTCTGTCGTGAAATTACTGAAACGAGAGATTTGGCGAAAATAGAACGTAAAGAAAGTATATTATACATTCACAAATGTGAAGCGTACTCTGCACTGCTGATATGTGCAGAAACCTGTCGGGAACTGCCTAAAATCACAGCCCCGAGAGAAAAGAAAAATAATTACAATAACAATAATAGAATGCTAACTGTCGAGAACGAAAAGAAAGTAACGCTTTAGATTTGATGCAACATATTAATTGCACGTAGAAACGTTAGCAGTTTACTTATGTGCATCGCATCATTGCTTAAATAGCTCGCCAAGGGACCCTCAATACCAGCATTGCGACGATGCAAATTGTAACCAGGACACTGCTCGAAGATATGATCGAGAGTGAGCCTAATGTTACAAGTAGAGAAGAGCGGTGGTTGTTCTCCAAGTAACAGGAAAAAGTGTGTGAGACAAGTGTACCCTAGTCTCAGACGTGAGACAGCTACTTGCTCGCACCTTGTTAGGCGGAGCGGTTGTAACCACCGCTCCACTGACACCTTTACACGTCGCAATTTGCTAGTGGAATTATTCCACTCCTCTTGCCATGTCTTAAGAAGAGTTCGAGTCGGACAAACTTTCACTTCTGTACGACCGTTGCAAAATGGGATTCTCCAAGGCTCTTCCATAAGTGTTATATTATTTTTGATCGCAATCAATGACATTGTGTCCAACCTACCAAATACTGTTGATTATTGCCTATATGTAGATGACCTCACGATCTGCACTTCATCCAAGTCTCTCGATCTCTGTCAGGAGAGATTACAGCAGGCTGTTTACTTTGTTTCTTTGGCTGCATCCGACCGTTGTTTTCGTTTGCAGAGAAAACCTGCGTTATCGACTTCTGTCGTCTACGTAAAGCACACAACTGTCCTGTTGTATCGCTTTACGATAGACCAGTGCAGATTTTGGATGAGGTGAAGTTTTTGGGAATAATTTTCGACCGTCGTCTTTTATGGCTGAGACGAATCACCACAGTTTCTGCGCAGTGCCGAATGTCATTGAATGCTATCAAGTGTATTGCCTTCACAAAATGGGGAGCCGATAGGGACTCTCTGCTGCGCCTTTACGTCAGTCTGGTTCTATCCAGAATAGACTTCTGTGCTACCATTGTGTATGCTGCTAGTGCTTCTCACTTGAAGAAGCTAGAAAGCGTACACAATGCTGGAATTCGAGCAGTCACCGGTGCGTTCAGGAATACCCCAATTGCAAGCCTTCACTGTGAAGCCGGTGTACCACAACTTCACATAAGGTACATGAAACTTGGTTTGAGGTACGTCTCTAAAGTTCTTTCGCTCACGCAGCATAGAACCCATTTCATATTTTCCAATAACCGAGAGTTAAATCAACTATATACTTCTCTCTATCCACTTGCACTGAAACTCCCAAGGTTGTTAAATACAATCATTGACAAACAAGGGCCTGTTTTATCGAGAATTTTTACCAACATCCCTCCATGGGCATCTCTTTCTTTAAAGACAAACCTACAGCTGACGAACATGCCAAAAGGTTCTACTCCTAACGCCATATACTTAATTGAATTCATCATTCAATTGCAACAGTACACACATATACTGATGGCTCCAAGACACACTCCGGTACAGGCTGCGTTTTTGTGATCAATGGCACACTGTAACTCATATGCTCAGTATACACTGCTGAGTTATATGGTATTCTCTACAGTCTTCGAAACTCCCGTCAAGTTATCATCTGCACCGATTCCCTGAGTTCTATCTTAGGCATCGGTAGCAGATTCTCCACAGATCCAACCATTTTGGACATCCGTGGAGAAACCGAAAGATTACGAGAGCTAGAGAGAAATGTCGTTCTCATGTGGATACCCGGATATGCTGGGATACCCGTTAATCACTGTGCTGACCGAGCTGCTCTTATAGCAGCCAATGGCAACTACGTTGTCCGTCATCCTTTGCGCGCCGATGATGTGTTGAGGTCTGTGGCTGGGCATAGTCTTAAGCTATGGCAGGAGGAGTGGAATACATCTTCTAGCAAATTTCGACGTGTAAAGGTGTCAGTGGAGCGCTGGATAGCACCAATCCGCTTAACAAGTTGCGAGCAAGTGGTCATCTCTCGTCTGAGAATAGGCCATACTTGTCTCACACACTTGCATGTTTTACTAGGAGACCAACCACCGCTCTGCTCCACTTGTAACACTAGGCTCACTCTAGAACATATTTTCGAGCAGTGTCCTAGTTACAATTTTCATCGTCGCAATGCAGGTATTGAGGGCCCCATGCGTATATCTTTAAGCAATAATGCAAAAAGCATTGCTAAAGTGCTCTTATTTCTCCGGGTAGCTGGTTTGTTTACACAAATCTGAAAGGGTTCTCTTCTTTTCACTCCATAAATGTTAATACTCCAACTATCATTTCTTTTCGTTTTTCTCAGGGCTGTGGTTTTTGTGGTTTCCATAAAAGATTTCAGTTCTTGACTGGTGTTTGCACATTCCAACCTCGCAATGTTCTTTCGCACATGTGAAAGTATAAGTATTAAAGCTTTATTTAAGCTAAAGCTTTTCTCAATTGATACAATCTTTTAATTTTTTTGTTAGTTATTAATCATGTATTTATTTCCCCCTTTATTCCCTCTCGTTATATAGAATCCGGTTTTCCTTCGCATACACTATTTTCCAATTACACTTGCACAAGCGGTAATGACCATAGTAGTCAATCCGCAATTTAAATAAATATATATATATATATATATATATATATAAATATATATATATATATATATATATATATATATATATATATATATATATATATATATATATATATATATATATATATATATATACAGTGAGCTCAAATAATATTAGTACAGTTCAAGTTTTCATAATAAAATTACATTTAAAGAAAAACTGTTGAAGATAGATCAAAAATAAAAATATGTGAAGTTATATGGAGTCATATGTTTATCTTATATACCAAAACGATTCATCAAAAATTGTATAAACGTGGAATTAAAAATTTAAAACCTATATCGCTACCCAATTTAACGCGCAAAAACTATTCGTACATGTAACAAATTGTTATAATATTCTCAAGTTTACACAAATAACCTATATTTTTTTGGATATCTTTTGGCTCATATAATAGTTAGGAGTCTTTTTGGTATTAAATTTACCATATACCTTAAAATATATTGAAATGCTATCCCATTTTTTGTAGTCCTCAATTTTCAAAGAGTTTTTAATATAAATTAGCCGTTTTCTTATTTTTTTTAATCTCAAGTCCATATATATATATATAATATATATATATATATATATATATATATATATATATATAGTCTACAGACACACTATATATATATATATATATATATATATATATATATATATATATATATATATATATATATATATATATATATATATATATATATATATATATATATATATATATATATATATATACGAGGGCTCTTAACAGGATAGGCAACACTCCTCCTGTGAACAAGCATCTATCAGTTGATTTCAGTCAAATTTTGAACAAACCACGTCTTTTAGTTTGTATTTGTAAGCCATTGAAAGGAGACGACCGCTTTAATTGTGGAGATAATGGAAAAAAATGAATTTCGTGTGCTCATCAAGCGTTATGTTTTGAGGGAAATAACCAACACTCAAACCAAGGCTTAGCTTGATAAATACTACGGGGACTCTGCACCATCAATTTCAAAGGTAAAAAAATGGTTTACCGAATTTCGTTACGCTGAAGAAGGCCAAGGTGGGTTTGTCAGCCAACAAAGTCATGGCGACCGTTATTTGGGATGCACATGGTATAATCCACATGGATTACCTTCAGAAGAGAAGAACAATCAATGGTGAATATTATGCCTCCTTGTTGGACCGATTCAATGACGATTTGAAGAAAAAACGACCGCATTTGGCCAAGAAAAAAAAATCTTTTCCTGCAAGACAATGCAAGGGTGCACACATATATTGTCTCCATGACGAAATTTCATGAATTGGGCTATGAATTGTTCCCTCATCCACCCTATTCTCCGGATTTAGCCGCGAGTGACTATTTCTTGTTTCCAAACTTAAATAAATGGCTCGGCGGAGAGAGATTTGAGTCCAATGACGAAATCATCTCACAAACAAACACCTATTTTGAAGACATCGAAAAAACATTTTTTTTGAAGGGATAAAAACATTGGAGAAACGTTAGACGAAGTGTATATAGCTCAAAAGAGACTACGTAGAAAAATAAATTGATTTTTTGTCAAAAAACCTGTAATATACGCAAATACAAGCGTTAAAATGCCAATAGCAGAGAAATATAATTCCTTGCGTATTTTACTAAAATGTTGTAGACCTATTTAAAATATGTTCAGAGATTGATACAAATTCGGTTCAAATGAGACATATTGATGTAGTATACGCAAATACAAGCGTTAAAGTGCCAATAGCGGAGAAATATATTTCCTTGCGCATTTCACTAAAATGTTGTAGACCTCCATTAAATATGTTCTGATATTGATACAAATTCATTTCAAATGAGACATATTGATGTAATAAACGCTAATTCAAGCGTTAAAATGCCAATAACCAAGAAATATATTTCCTTGCGTATTTCACTAAAATGTTGTAGACCTCCATTAAATATGTTCAGATATTGATACAAATTCGTTTCAAATGAGACATATTGCTGTAATATACGCAAATACACGCGTTAAAGTGCCAATAGTAGAGAAATATATTTCCTTGCGTATTTCACTAAAATGTTGTAGACCTCCATTAAATATGTTCAGATATTGATACAAATTCGTTTCAAATGAGACATATTGCTGTAATATACTTAAAAAGAAGCGTTAAATTGCCAATAGCAGAGACATATATTTCCTAGCGTGTGTCACTAAAACGTTGTAGACCTCAATAAATATGTTCAGATGTTGATACAAAATCGTTTCAAATGAGACATATTACTGTAATATACGCAAATACAAGCGTTTAAATGCAAATAGCAGAGAAATATATTTCCTTGCGTATTTCACTAAAATGTTATAGACCTCCATTAAATATGTTCAGATATTGATACAAATTCGTATCAAATGAGTCATATTGATGTAATAAACGCTAACACAAGCTTTCAAATGCCAATTGCAAAGAAATATATTTCCTTGCGTATTTCACTAAAATGTTGTAGACGTCCATTAAATATGTTCAGATATTGATACAAATTCGTTTCACATGAGATATATTGCTGTAATATACACAAATACAAGCGTTAAAATGCCAATAACAGAGAAATATATATCCTTGCGTATTTTACTATAATGTTGTAGACTTCCTTAAAATAGGTTCAGATATTGATACAAATTCGTTTCAAATGAGACATATTGCTGTAATATACGCAAATACAAGCGTTAAAATGCCAATAGCAGAGAATTATATTTCATTGCGTATTTCACTAACATGATGTAGACCTCCATTAAATATGTTCAGATATTGATACAAATTCGTTTCAAATGACACATATTGTTGTAGACCTCCATTAAATATGTTCAGATATTGATACAAATTCGTTTCAAATGAGACATATTGCTGTAATATACGCAAATACAAGCGTTAAAGTGCCAATAGCGGAGAAATATATTTCCTTGCGTATTTCACTAAAATGTTGTAGACCTCCATTAAATATGTTCTGATATTGATACAAATTCGTTTCAAATGAGACATATTGATGTAATAAACGCTAATACAAGCGTAAAAATGCCAATAGCAAAGATATATATTTCCTTGCGTATTTCACTAAAATGTTGTAGACCTCCATTAAATATGTTCAGATATTGATACAAATTCGTTTCAAATGAGAAATATTGCTGTAATATACGCAAATACACGCGTTAAAGTGCCAATAGCGGAGAAATATATTTCCTTGCGTATTTCACTAAAATGTTGTAGACCTCCATTAAATATGTTCAGATATTGATACAAATTCGTTTCAAATGAGACATATTGCTGTAATATACTTAAAAACAAGCGTTAAATTGCAGAGACATATATTTCCTTGCGTGTGTCACTAAAACGTTGTAGCCCTCAATAAATATGTTCAGATGTTGATACAAAATCGTTTTAAATGAGACATATTGCTGTAATATACGCTAATACAATTGCTAAAATGCCAATGGCAGCGAAATATAATTCCTTGTGTATTTCACTAGAATGTTGTAGACCTCCATTAAATATGTTCAGATATTAATACAAATTCGTTTCAAATGAGACATATTACTGTAATATACGCAAATACAAGCGTTTAAATGCCAATAGCAGAGAAATATATTTCCTTGCGTATTTCACTAAAATGTTATAGACCTCCATTAAATATGTTCAGATATTGATACAAATTCGTTTCAAATGAGTCATATTGATGTAATAAACGCTAACACAAGCTTTCAAATGCCAATTGCAAAGAAATATATTTCCTTGCGCATTTCACTAAAATGTTGTAGACCTCCATTAAATATGTTGAGATATTGATACAAATTCGTTTCACATGAGATATATTGCTGTAATATACACAAATACAAGCGTTAAAATGCCAATAGCAGAGAAATATATATCCTTGCGTATTTAACTAAATTGTTGTAGACTTCCTTAAAATAGGTTCAGCGATTGATACAAATTCGTTTCAAATGAGACATATTGATGTAATATAGGCTAATACAAGCTTTAAAATGCCAATCGCAGAGAAATATATTTCCTTGCGTATTTCACTAAAATGTTGTAGATCTCCATATAGTTTGTTCAGATATTGATAGAAATTCGTTTCAAATGAGACATATTGCTGTAATATACGCAAATACAAGCGTTAAAATGCCAATAGCAGAGAAATATTTTTCATTGCGTATTTCACTAACATGATGCAGACCTCCATTAAATATGTTCAGATATTGATACAAATTCGTTTCAAATGAGACATATTGTTGTAGACCTCCATTAAATATGTTCAGATATTAATACAAATTCGTTTCAAATGAGACATATTACTGTAATATACGCAAATACAAGCGTTTAAATGCCAATAGCAGAGAAATATATTTCCTTGCGTATTTCACTAAAATGTTATAGACCTCCATTAAATATGTTCAGATATTGATACAAATTCGTTTCAAATGAGTCATATTGCTGTAATATACTTAAAAAGAAGCGTTAAATTGCCAATAGCAGAGACATATATTTCCTAGCGTGTGTCACTAAAACGTTGTAGACCTCAATAAATATGTTCAGATGTTGATACAAAATCGTTTCAAATGAGACATATTACTGTAATATACGCAAATACAAGCGTTTAAATGCCAATAGCAGAGAAATATATTTCCTTGCTTATTTCACTAAAATGTTATAGACCTCCATTAAATATGTTCAGATATTGATACAAATTCGTATCAAATGAGTCATATTGATGTAATAAACGATAACACAAGCTTTCAAATGCCAATTGCAAAGAAATATATTTCCTTGCGTATTTCACTAAAATGTTGTAGACGTCCATTAAATATGTTCAGATATTGATACAAATTCGTTTCACATGAGATATATTGCTGTAATATACACAAATACAAGCGTTAAAATGCCAATAACAGAGAAATATATATCCTTGCGTATTTTACTATAATGTTGTAGACTTCCTTAAAATAGGTTCAGATATTGATACAAATTCGTTTCAAATGAGACATATTGCTGTAATATACGCAAATACAAGCGTTAAAATGCCAATAGCAGAGAATTATATTTCATTGCGTATTTCACTAACATGATGTAGACCTCCATTAAATATGTTCAGATATTGATACAAATTCGTTTCAAATGACACATATTGTTGTAGACCTCCATTAAATATGTTCAGATATTGATACAAATTCGTTTCACATGAGATATATTGCTGTAATATACACAAATACAAGCGTTAAAATGCCAATAGCAGAGAAATATATATCCTTGCGTATTTAACTAAATTGTTGTAGACTTCCTTAAAATAGGTTCAGCGATTGATACAAATTCGTTTCAAATGAGACATATTGATGTAATATAGGCTAATACAAGCTTTAAAATGCCAATCGCAGAGAAATATATTTCCTTGCGTATTTCACTAAAATGTTGTAGATCTCCATATAGTTTGTTCAGATATTGATTGAAATTCGTTTCAAATGAGACATATTGCTGTAATATACGCAAATACAAGCGTTAAAATGCCAATAGCAGAGAAATATATTTCATTGCGTATTTCACTAACATGATGTAGACCTCCATTAAATATGTTCAGATATTGATACAAATTCGTTTCAAATGAGACATATTGCTGTAATATACTTAAAAACAATCGTTAATTTGCCAATAGCAGAGTCATATATTTCCTTGCGTGTGTCACTAAAACGTTGTAGACCTCAATAAATATGTTCAGATGTTGATACAAAATCGTTTCAAATGAGACATATTGCTGTAATATACGCTAATACAATTGCTAAAATGCCGATGGCAGCGAAATATAATTCCTTGTGTATTTCACTAGAATGTTGTAGACCTCCATTAAATATGTTCAGATATTAATACAAATTCGTTTCAAATGAGACATATTACTGTAATATACGCAAATACAAGCGTTTAAATGCCAATAGCAGAGAAATATATTTCCTTGCGTATTTCACTAAAATGTTGTAGACCTCCATTAAATGTATTCAGATATTGATACAAATTCGTTTCAAATGAGTCATATTGATGTAATAAACGCTAACACAAGCTTTAAAATGCCAATAGCAAAAAAATATATTTCCTTGCGTATTTCACTAAAATGTTGTAGACCTCCATTAAATATGTTCAGATATTGATACAAATTCGTTTCACATGAGATATATTGCTGTAATATACACAAATACAAGCGTTAAAATGCCAATAGCAGAGAAATATATATCCTTGCGTATTTTACTAAATGTTGTAGACTTCTTTAAAATAGGTTCAGCGATTGATACAAATTCGTTTCAAATGAGACATATTGATGTAATATACGCAAATACAATCGTTAAAATGCCAATAGCAGAGAAATATATTTCATTGCGTATTTCACTAACATGATGTAGACCTCCATTAAATATGTTCAGATATTGATACAAATTCGTTTCAAATGAGACATATTGCTGTAATATACGCAAATACAAGCGTAAAAAAGCCAATAGCAGAGACATATATTTCCTTGCATATTTCACTAAAATGGTGTAGACCTCCATTAAATATGTTCAGATATTGATACAAACTCGTTTCAAATGAGACATATTGCTATAATATACGCTAATACAAACGTTAAAATGCCAATAGCAGAGAAATATAATTCCTTGCGTATTTCACTAAAATGTAGTAGACTTTCATAAAATTTGATCAGATTTTTATACAAGTTCGTTTATAATGGACATGTTGATGTAATATACGCTAATACAATCTTTAAAACGCCAATAGCAGAGAAATATATTTCCTTGCGTATTTCACTAAAATGATGTAGACCTCCATTAAATATGTTCAGATATTGATACAAATTCGTATTTCACTAAAATGTTGTAGACGTACATAAAATTTGTGAAGATATTGTTACAAATTCGTTTCAAATGAGACATATTGCTGTAATATACGCAAATACAAGCGTTAAAATGCCAATAGCAGAGAAATATATTTCCTTGCGTATTTCACTAAAATGATGTAGACCTCCATTAAATATGTTCAGATATTGATACAAATTCGTTTCAAATGAGACATATTGTTGTAATATACTTAAAAACAAGCGTTAAAATGCCGATAGCAGAGACATAAATTTCCTTGCGTATTTCACTAAAACGTTGTAGACCTCAATAAATATGTTCAGATATTGATACAATATCGTTTCAAATTAGACATATTGCTGTAATATACGCTAATACATACGCTAAGATTCCAATAGCATAGAAATATAATTCCTTGCGTATCTCACTAAAATGTTGTAGACCTCCATACAGTTTGAGCAGATATTGATACAAATTCGTTTCAAATAAGACATATTGCTGTAATATACGCAAAATCAAGCGTGAAAATGCCAATAGCAGAGAAATATATTTCCTTGCGCATTTCACTAGAATGTTGTAGACCTCCATTAAATATGTTCAGATATTAATACTAATTCGTTTCAAATGAGACATATTGCTGTAATATACGCAAATACAAGCGTTAAAATGCCAATAGCAGAGAAATATAATTCCTTGCGTATTTCACTAAAATGTTGTACACCTCCATTATATATGTTAAGATATTGATACAAATTCGTTTCAAATGCGACATATTGATGTAATATACGCTAATACAAGCTTTAAAATGCCAATAGCAGATAAATATATTTCCTTGCGTATATCACTAAAATGTTGTAGACCTCCATTAAATATGTTCTGAGATTGATACAAATTCGTTTCAAATGAGGCATATTGTTGTAATATATGCAAATACAAGCGTTAAAATGCCAATAGCAGAGAAATATATTTCCTTGCATATTTCACTAAACTGTTGTAGACCTCCAATAAATATGTTCTGATATTGATACAAATTCGTTTCAAATGAGACATATTGCTGTAATATACGCAAAATCAAGCGTTAAAATGCCTATAGCAGAGAAATATATTTCCTTAGGTATTTCACTAAAATGTTGTAGACCTCCATTAAATATGTTCAGATATTGATACAAATTCGTTTCTAATGAGATATATTGCTGTAATATACGCAAATACAAGCGCTAAAATGCCAATAGCAGAGAAATATATTTCCTTGCGTATTTTACTAAAATGTTGTAGACCTCCTTAAAATATGTTCTGAGATTGATACAAATTCATTTCAAATGAGGCATATTGTTGTAATATATGCAAATACAAGCGTTAAAATGCCAATAGCAGAGAAATATATTTCCTTGCGTATTTCACTTAACTGTTGTAGACCTCCAATAAATATGTTCAGATATTGATACAAATTCGTTTCAAATGAGACATATTGCTGTAATATACGCAAAACAAGCGGTAAAATGCCTATAGCAGAGAAATATATTTCCCTAGGTATTTCACTAAAATGTTGTAGACCTCCATTAAATATGTTCAGATATTGAACAAATTCGTTTCAAAGGTGACATGTTGCTGTAATATACGCAAATACAATAGTTAAAATGTTATCAGCAGAGAAATATATTTCCTTGCGTATTTCACTAAAATGATGTAGACCTATATTAAATATGTTCAGATATTGATACAAATTCGTTTCAAATGAGAAATATTGCTATAATATACACAAAAACAAGCGTAAAAATGCCAATAGAAGAGAAATATATTTCCTTGCGTATTTCTCTAAAATGTTGTAGACCTCCATAAAGTTTGTTCATATCTTGATACAAATTCGTTTCAAATGAGACATATTGCTGTAATATACGCAAATACAAGCGTAAAAGTGCCAGTTGCAGAGAAATATATTTCCTTGCGTATTTCCCAAAATTGTTGTAGACCTCCATAAAATATGTTCAGATATTGATACAAATTCGTTTCAAATTAGACATATTGCTGTAATATACGCAAATACCAGCGTCAAAATGCCAATAGCAGAGAAATATATTTCCTTGCGTATTTCACTAAAATGTTGTAGACCTCCATTAAATAAGTTCAGATAATAAGTTTGATACAAATTCGTTTCAAATGAGACATATTGCTGTAATATACGCAAATACAAGCGTTAAAGTGCCAATAGCAGAGAAATATATTTCCTTGCGTATTTCACGAAAATGTTGAAGACCTCCATTAAATTTGTTCAGATGTTGTTACAAATTCGTTTCAAATGAGATATAATATTGTAATATACGCAAATACAAGCGTTAAAATGCCGATAGCAGAGAAATATATTTCCTTGCGTATTTCACTATTATGTTGTAGACCTCCATTAATTATGTTCAGATATTGTTACAAATTCATTTCAAATGAGACATATTGCTGTAATATACGCAAATACAAGCGTTAAAGTGCCAATAGCAGAGAAATATATTTACTTGCGTATTTCACTAAAATGTTGTAGACCTCCATTAAATAGGTTCAGATATTGATACAAATTCGGTTCAAATGAGACATATTGCTGTAATATACGCTAATGCAAACGTTAAATTGCCAATAGCAGAGAAATATATTTTCTTGCGTATTTTACTAAACTATTGTAGACCTCCTTAAAATATGTTCAGAGTTTTATAAAAATTCGTTTCAAATGAGACATATTGATGTAATATACGCTAATACAAGCTTTAAAATGCCAATAGCAGAGAAATATATTTCCTTGCGTATTTCACTAAAATGTTGTAGAACTCCATAAAATTTGTTCAGACATAGAAACAAATTCGTTTCAAATGAGACATATTGCTGTATTATACGCAAATACAAGCGTTAAAATGCCAATAGCAGAGAAAAATATTTCCTTGCGTATTTCACTAAAATAATTTATACCTCCTTAAAATATGTTCAGAGATTCATACAAAGTCGTCTCAAATGAGACACATTTATGTAATTTACACTAATACAAGCTTTAAAGTGCCAATAGCAGAGAAATATATTTCCTTGCGTATTTCCCTAAAATGTTGTAGACCTCCATTAAATATGTTCAGATATTGATACAAATTCATGTCAAATGAGGCATATTGCTGTAATATACGCAAATACAAGCGTTTAAGTGCCAATAGCAGAGAAATATATTTCTTTGCGTATTTCACTAAAATGTTGTAGAACTCCATTAAATATGTTCAGATATTGATACAAATTCGTTTCAAATGAGACATATTGCTGTAATATACGCTAATACGAACGTTAAAATGCCAATAGCAGAGTAATATAATTCCTAGCGTATTTCACTCACATGTAGTAGACCTCCATTAAATATGTTCAGATATTGATAAAAATTCGTTTCAAATGGACATATTGATGTAATATACGCTAATACAAGCTTTAAAATGCCAATAGCAGAGAAATATATTTCCTTGCGTATTTCACTAAAATGTTGTAGACCTCCTTAAAATATGTTCAGAGATTGATACAATTTCGGTTCAAATGAGATATATTGATGTAATATACGCTAATACAAACTTTAAAATGCGAATAGCAGAGCAATATATTTCCTTGCGTATTTCACTAAAATGTTGTAGACCTCCATAAATTTTGTTCAGATATTGCTACAAATTCGTTTCAAATGAGACATATTGCTGTAATATACGCAAATACAAGCCTTAAAGTGCCAATAGCAGAGAAGTATATTTACTTGCGTATTTCACTAAAATGTTGTAGACCTCTGTA
>OX122898.1:7352740-7507740 GCA_944738965.1 Nebria brevicollis | reverse complement strand
ATCAAAGATATCTAAATCAAATGTAATTTGTTTAATGTAGATAGTCTGAGTAGTAACTAGCTCGGAACAAACGTAGTACAACTCGAAACAATGTACCACTCAATTAGTAATTTATTGATATGACTATCCACTCTCGACAATTTGTTTATAAAGATGCCGACAAGGCTGGACATCCAACGCAACTTCTGTAATAGGATAAATCATGAAATTGAACTGAACAACAAATGCTTACAACGTATTGATAGAAAAATTAATCAAACGTCCCATGCCTGAAATATGCAATCCAAAACCAATCACAGAAGCTCATACCTGAGCCAGTAAACAGCGTAGAACAGTAGACAAATTAACGCACGTGAACAGAACCACCCGTATTCTAAACATAAAATTGTGGTCGTAGTTCCAATCCAATTCGGTATGATTACAGACTGCAAAGCACCACAAACTGTATTTCTACGAATTTCAAAATGGTGGCTGGACTGGCAAAAACACGGCAGAATACAGACCTGAACCTGGATGAATCATGTTGATGCTTCCAATCGAAATCGCAAACCATACAAGAACCACCGGAAGCAATCTGAACTTAAACATTGGTGTGGAACTTTATATACTATTCGGACAAAATGCTATGCATTTAAATGGGTTTTTGGTACCCCCTTTTTCCATAAAACACAATCCTAACACAAAAATGTATGTAAACCAAAATATAACAGACAAAAACGCAATGTTTTAAGCACACAACACAATATATACTTAAACACTGATATACACTCTCTTGGCGAGCAAGAGCTCTGATAAAACCAATCATGTGTTTACTTAATATTAAATAACATTGTAATAAATGTTAATAAATAAAAAGATTTCAAAATGAAATGAATGGATGCTATCTGAAGAATCAACAGCTGCATAAAATTAAGGAAGTACACAACGTACTATCACAACCACCAGAAACGGATTACGAACTAAACTTTTACAAAGATAATGCATTTAGGGAAGGACAACTAGACCGAATAACAGTGATAGGCATTCAATTATTAGTAGCACAAAAAATGCGTACTCAGGCTGCACAATCGACGCATAACGATATGGAACATTTTTCTGTTCATAATTCATTAAAGAAATTATGTGAAACGTATTGACTTCCACGACTGAAACATATCACGAGAAATACATAGCAGTTTCACAAAAAACCCTCAGGCAAAAACAAGGATTAGCCATTCCAATAGCGAATTTGCCGGTACCTCTTCATACGATTCAAAATAGATCTTTCAGCACCGTTTCTTAAAACCAATCATAAAGACATGCATCCCCCAGTAATTGTCGTTGCATTCACAAAATTAATAAAATCAACCAGATCAATAAGTGATTGAAGAACCGCGTTCACTTCAATATCGTTTACCAAACTTTGTAAAGAAATAGAACCAAGCACATCCTTAATGCTGTTGCAACACCCAGTTCAACGTCATCTTCATCAAACTGTGAAGCACAAGATGAATGGGACACTAAAATTAATTGTACTATTTGTACTCATTAGTACGAAGTACAAAGCTACAAGTAAAACATCTAGTGATCTGCTGTCTGTCTTCAGACCAAGATCAAGAGGTTACTCATAGAAACTAGTGAAATCGAAGCAGTACTATTCAAACTCCACAACAAATACGAAAAAGTGCAGAAAAACTCAAAATTGATGTACTAGTGTATAAACACAGGTTCGACAAGAAACGAAAACCTGCACGTAAATACAGATCAGATAATTCTGCTGCAATTGAGAAACAAGTCTCAAGCGAAAGTACATGCAAATATTTGCAATCGCCATATGCTGGACCATTGAAAGAGACAAAAATACTCCCTAATGATAAGTACATTGTAAATCGCAGCAAACGAACAATATTCGTCAATATTGCTGTCGAAAATCTAATAAAACCACAGGTAACATCAGGTGGGACACCCGACTATTCATCCGAAAATGAAGTCAGCGATGAAAATTCAAAATCATTGGTAACGAAACCGTATGCCACAGTAATTACAGCCAGCGTAAAATAAATCTGTGGCACAATGAGTGGCTGCGTCTGTATAAGAAAAATCTTGGTGATAAGGTTTACTTATTATTTTTGTCCGTGCCGATAGCGCACGAGTATATGCATTCCTATGACCATGCCATCGAGTATTCAATGGACCCTTTTTGTTCTATACGTAAACATTAGTCTATCGGTACTAAACAACACAGTGGCGCACGACCATATTTAGAATTAGCATTATTTCGATAAATTAAAATACTTTAAGTGTGATTTCGTAAAACTGGGATACGCAAATCAACTCGAAAAATGCCCATCGCGATACGCAAATCAACTCGAAGAAAGCTGATCGGAATACGCAAATCAACTCGAAGAATTCCGATCGGGATACGCAAATCAACTCGAAGAATTCCGATCCCACTTCTGAGATATAAGAGCGCTTTTTCTAACGTAGTTATAGATCGGTTATAAAATACAATATAAACAGTTTTAGAAGAACAATACTAAAGTTTAATTAAAGTCATTACGATTAATATGTATAAATGACTGGTTGACCTGATGCTAAGACATCCTACGATCACATCGATGGTTATAACGGCGCCTAAGGTTTGGGCGTCGCCTTGGTATCCTTCACACCTGCATTATAAAAATACAACATGTCATACCGATACCACAAGACATTATACAAAGGATTAGGTAGGTTACAGAATATGGAGACAGTGCCTTAAAGCCCTGTACATACTTGTTCACGACAAGCTTATCTACCAACTGGTCCAACCCTGGACCTCTGCCAGGTCCACCCTGAAGGTAGTCTTCCCTTATGGGCATCCCCTAACAGATCCAATCCTGGAGCTACCAGGCACACCCTGTTAGGTGGGCAACCGCCAACTGGTCCAACCCTGGTCCATAGCCAGATACACCCTGAAGGCAGGCTTCCATTACGGGCATTCTCGAATGGGCATCTCCTAGTGGGTCCAATCCTGGCGCTACCAGGCACACCCCACTAGGTAGGCAACCCCAAGTAGGTCCAACTCTGGACCTCTGCCAGATCCACCCTACTTGGACGAATTTCCCTCAGGTCCAACCCTGGTCGAAGCCAGATCCACCCTGAGGAAGAAACACCTGCACCCACGGTGCAAGTACTGAAATACAGGTCTAATCTTGGAACAAGCCAAGCACGCCATGATTAGAAGATATAAAATTGAGGATAAGGAAATAGGAATATACCTGAATGACAGTGAGAATACTCACTCAACAATTAGCAATCCGCCATCAACATACAGCATTGGTTTGACCAACAGCATCGCTCGTCCCTTGGACCGCGTCACCCCTCGTATGCACTCACACATGCATAATTCACCCACTCACAACCATAGTGCACAGTCTCACGCATCAACGGTGACTGTTCTACTTAAGAAAGATATAGTTCAACGTCTGCTTACAGTGAAATTTAAGAACACAGGACCGTAATAAATTAATGCCTTACAGTCGACCAATCCTGACTATACTTCGTCCTCGAAGAATTAATTCACATTTGCAAATAACTGACGCGGTTGGAGACATTTCACCATCTAACACTTGACATCAGAATACTACCAGATATCTATTACTACATGAATTCCCTAACAGGTCCAATCCTGTAACCACCAGGCACACCCTGTTAGGCAGACAACCACAAGTAGGTCCAACCCTGGTCAAAACCAGGTCCACCCTACTTGGACGTTGTTTCATCAAAAACCACTTCTTTTAAACAACCATCATCTACCCGGGACATAACACAAGTCATGACGGTATCAGACCAGATGAACACAAAATATAAAATGCAAAAGAATCTCCTCGATCCGCCAACATTCGTCAAATATACCAATGTTTTTAAAACTTAATTGGCGTTGACCTTTACTCTTTAAAACTCCATAACGAAAAATAGGAATTTGGAATATTACAACATTTCAATCTCCACCTTATCTGAACAGCCAGAATTCTACCTAAATGATCAGATTAATCTACGCAAATCTTCGATACTACAACTAAATTGGAAATCCACTACACTCAATCAAAGATATCTAAATCAAATGTAATTTGTTTAATGTAGATAGTCTGAGTAGTAACTAGCTCGGAACAAACGTAGTACAACTCGAAACAATGTACCACTCAATTAGTAATTTATTGATATGACTATCCACTCTCGACAATTTGTTTATAAAGATGCCGACAAGGCTGGACATCCAACGCAACTTCTGTAATAGGATAAATCATGAAATTGAACTGAACAACAAATGCTTACAACGTATTGATAGAAAAATTAATCAAACGTCCCATGCCTGAAATATGCAATCCAAAACCAATCACAGAAGCTCATACCTGAGCCAGTAAACAGCGTAGAACAGTAGACAAATTAACGCACGTGAACAGAACCACCCGTATTCTAAACATAAAATTGTGGTCGTAGTTCCAATCCAATTCGGTATGATTACAGACTGCAAAGCACCACAAACTGTATTTCTACGAATTTCAAAATGGTGGCTGGACTGGCAAAAACACGGCAGAATACAGACCTGAACCTGGATGAATCATGTTGATGCTTCCAATCGAAATCGCAAACCATACAAGAACCACCGGAAGCAATCTGAACTTAAACATTGGTGTGGAACTTTATATACTATTCGGACAAAATGCTATGCATTTAAATGGGTTTTTGGTACCCCCTTTTTCCATAAAACACAATCCTAACACAAAAATGTATGTAAACCAAAATATAACAGACAAAAACGCAATGTTTTAAGCACACAACACAATATATACTTAAACACTGATATACACTCTCTTGGCGAGCAAGAGCTCTGATAAAACCAATCATGTGTTTACTTAATATTAAATAACATTGTAATAAATGTTAATAAATAAAAAGATTTCAAAATGAAATGAATGGATGCTATCTGAAGAATCAACAGCTGCATAAAATTAAGGAAGTACACAACGTACTATCACAACCACCAGAAACGGATTACGAACTAAACTTTTACAAAGATAATGCATTTAGGGAAGGACAACTAGACCGAATAACAGTGATAGGCATTCAATTATTAGTAGCACAAAAAATGCGTACTCAGGCTGCACAATCGACGCATAACGATATGGAACATTTTTCTGTTCATAATTCATTAAAGAAATTATGTGAAACGTATTGACTTCCACGACTGAAACATATCACGAGAAATACATAGCAGTTTCACAAAAAACCCTCAGGCAAAAACAAGGATTAGCCATTCCAATAGCGAATTTGCCGGTACCTCTTCATACGATTCAAAATAGATCTTTCAGCACCGTTTCTTAAAACCAATCATAAAGACATGCATCCCCCAGTAATTGTCGTTGCATTCACAAAATTAATAAAATCAACCAGATCAATAAGTGATTGAAGAACCGCGTTCACTTCAATATCGTTTACCAAACTTTGTAAAGAAATAGAACCAAGCACATCCTTAATGCTGTTGCAACACCCAGTTCAACGTCATCTTCATCAAACTGTGAAGCACAAGATGAATGGGACACTAAAATTAATTGTACTATTTGTACTCATTAGTACGAAGTACAAAGCTACAAGTAAAACATCTAGTGATCTGCTGTCTGTCTTCAGACCAAGATCAAGAGGTTACTCATAGAAACTAGTGAAATCGAAGCAGTACTATTCAAACTCCACAACAAATACGAAAAAGTGCAGAAAAACTCAAAATTGATGTACTAGTGTATAAACACAGGTTCGACAAGAAACGAAAACCTGCACGTAAATACAGATCAGATAATTCTGCTGCAATTGAGAAACAAGTCTCAAGCGAAAGTACATGCAAATATTTGCAATCGCCATATGCTGGACCATTGAAAGAGACAAAAATACTCCCTAATGATAAGTACATTGTAAATCGCAGCAAACGAACAATATTCGTCAATATTGCTGTCGAAAATCTAATAAAACCACAGGTAACATCAGGTGGGGCACCCGACTATTCATCCGAAAATGAAGTCAGCGATGAAAATTCAAAATCATTGGTAACGAAACCGTATGCCACAGTAATTACAGCCAGCGTAAAATAAATCTGTGGCACAATGAGTGGCTGCGTCTGTATAAGAAAAATCTTGGTGATAAGGTTTACTTATTATTTTTGTCCGTGCCGATAGCGCACGAGTATATGCATTCCTATGACCATGCCATCGAGTATTCAATGGACCCTTTTTGTTCTATACGTAAACATTAGTCTATCGGTACTAAACAACACAGTGGCGCACGACCATATTTAGAATTAGCATTATTTCGATAAATTAAAATACTTTAAGTGTGATTTCGTAAAACTGGGATACGCAAATCAACTCGAAAAATGCCCATCGCGATACGCAAATCAACTCGAAGAAAGCTGATCGGAATACGCAAATCAACTCGAAGAATTCCGATCGGGATACGCAAATCAACTCGAAGAATTCCGATCCCACTTCTGAGATATAAGAGCGCTTTTTCTAACGTAGTTATAGATCGGTTATAAAATACAATATAAACAGTTTTAGAAGAACAATACTAAAGTCTAATTAAAGTCATTACGATTAATATGTATAAATGACTGGTTGACCTGATGCTAAGACATCCTACGATCACATCGATGGTTATAACGGCGCCTAAGGTTTGGGCGTCGCCTTGGTATCCTTCACACCTGCATTATAAAAATACAACATGTCATACCGATACCACAAGACATTATACAAAGGATTAGGTAGGTTACAGAATATGGAGACAGTGCCTTAAAGCCCTGTACATACTTGTTCACGACAAGCTTATCTACCAACTGGTACAACCCTGGACCTCTGCCAGGTCCACCCTGAAGGTAGTCTTCCCTTATGGGCATCCCCTAACAGATCCAATCCTGGAGCTACCAGGCACACCCTGTTAGGTGGGAAACCGCCAACTGGTCCAACCCTGGTCCATAGCCAGATACACCCTGAAGGCAGGCTTCCATTACGGGCATTCCCGAATGGGCATCTCCTAGTGGGTCCAATCCTGTCGCTACCAGGCACACCCCACTAGGTAGGCAACATCAAGTAGGTCCAACCCTGGACCTCTGCCAGATCCACCCTACTTGGACGAATTTCCCTCAGGTCCAACCCTGGTCGAAGCCAGATCCACCCTGAGGAAGAAACACCTGCACCCACGGTGCAAGTACTGAATTACAGGTCTAATCTTGGAACAAGCCAAGCACGCCATGATTAGAAGATATAACATTGAGGATAAGGAAATAGGAATATACCTGAATGACAGTGAGAATACTCACTCAACAATTAGCAATCCGCCATCAACATACAGCATTGGTTTGACCAACAGCATCGCTCGTCCCTTGGACCGCGTCACCCCTCGTATGCACTCACACATGCATAATTCACCCACTCACAACCATAGTGCACAGTCTCACGCATCAACGGTGACTGTTCTACTTAAGAAAGATATAGTTCAACGTCTGCTTACAGTGAAATTTTAAGAACACAGGACCGTAATAAATTAATGCCTTACATATATATATATATATATATATATATATATATATATATATATATATATATATATATATATATATATAAGTTAGGTCAACGTCACTTCTACGTAACCGCCGACATAGCAGTATTCCAAACATGATACTCTCATGTTAAAACACTTGTAGAGACCATGTTTAACGATAAGAAAATACTATGTAATCATTCTGATTTAACAAATAGAAATATTATACTTTTAGTTAGTAGTAGAGATTTAACCTCTGTAATAGTCAGAACTATTTGAATGTACTTAAGAACAATAAAACATTTTTTTATTACAATTATAAATGGAAATTGTATAACTGGCGCTGTCGGTAGGATTCTCAAACGAAATACATAGTGAAAAAAAATTAAAAGTTTTAAAAACAAACTTTTATCGTTCGACAACGTAAAGCATTGTGTTATTTTTGTTTCGTGTCTACGATCAATTGAGAATCGAACAAGAACTTCAAGTCCAAGAACAAGACATCGGGGATCTCACAATCTACGAGCGCACATCGTACGAAAACAAAAGACCACCAAGTCATCGTTCTCAATTCCTGCCACGCTGACCCGTCGGTAGATGCCAATGGACAAGTCGATCTTGATATTATTGCTGTAAGTACATATGTCCTTCAGAGATACGCGTCAAATAGAAACTGATACGGATTCAGATAAATCCTCTGACTCACCCCCATCTACCCCTACAATTGTTACTCCAATCAGTTCAGATTTAATTGCTCAAATCAGAAATTTAAATTTAGTCGAAATGGCAGTACCTATACTTAAAAAGGATTACTTAGAAATGATCCCAGATTTTTATGGAGACACTAAACTTCTTCCACGGTTCATTGAAATTTGTGAAAAGTTAGTGAATAAATTCTATAATATCACAGACACAAATGATTTTCAAAATGAATATCTTATGTCAAGCATTCTTGCAAAAATAAAAGGTCAAGCCGCGATTAATATAGCTAGTTGCACAATTACTCGATGGTTAGATATTAAAAATGCGCTACTCAATACGTACGCAGATAAAAGGGACTGTTATACCCTCAACATTGAAATGACAGAATTAAAACAAGGAAACGAAACCGCATTCGAATTCTATGACAAAATACAAGATTTATTAAATCTTCAAGCATCATATCTTAGTACACATATAAAAACTAGTGAAGCGACCATCCTTATTCAATATTTCAGAACATACGCGTTAAGAATATTATTGAGAGGTCTTAAAGAACCCTTAGGAACTTTTATGCGCACTAAGAACCCCAATGATCTAAGTACTGCACTTAACATGCTTACCAATGATTTCCAATTGGAAACTCAAACAAAGAAACATTCAAATTATAATAATATGAAACAGAGACAACCTCTTAATTATATAAATACGAAACCTTTTCAATATAAACCGAATACAACAAATTCTCAACTAACATATCGACCAAACTTATCTAACACCTTTAACAAAACCTCATCAGCACAAACAAACAAAATTAACGTTTTTAACCCAAATCAAAATCGTCAATTTAACAAACCAACACCTATGAGTATTTGTACTAAACAAACATTTACACCCAAACCTGGACCATCATATACAAACACCACATCTCGTCCGCAACAATATGCGTATAGACAACAGCAATCTAAACCACCAAATTATATTTCCGAAGAACTTTTTAATACAGAAATTTACGACATACCCGATAACGAACAATATTCCGATGATACTAACGTTACAATTTGTGAAATAGACCAAATCCCGGAAGATTATGAAAAAATCGACTCTGATTCTTTTTTAGAGACAATAGCCTCGGAAACAGAATAGAAATTATGAATTTAACACATAACGAAAGTGAATTACCCTTTCTAATATTTCCAGAACACAATTTAAAAGCACTAATCGACACAGGTAGCACACGTTCGTTCATGAAACCCGAAATTGCAGAAAAGTATTTTAAAAACCAAATTAAAAAGGACCCATTTAAAATCACATCCGCACACGGAACATCCATTGAAAAATTTAGCATTTTTGTACCGTGCTCAAAATTATTTAAAAAACAAAATGTTATATTAAAATATCATTTATTCAACTTCCATAATCAATTCGATATTTTACTTGGCTTAGATAACTTAAAAATCCTAGAAGCAATAATAGATTTAACACGCGACAAAATTATCACCCCTTCATTAGACATTAAAATACACTACCATAAAATACAACCATATTCACATTACACCACAGTACCACCCAAAACTGAAAAATTATCAAAATTCTATGTGAAAAACATTAAAAACGGCGAAGCATTTATTCCAGAAACCCATATTAATAATCTAGTAATTCCCAGGATTAGCTAATGTTCAAAATCACGAAATTGTTTACCCACTTATCAACCCATACGATTATGAACAAATTATATGTTCAGTAAACCCTATACGTGGTCAACCCCTAAACAACTACGAAATAGACACCGAAAATTTTAAAAACAAAAAACAAAACATTAACTTCGACATATCTCAAATTCGTACCGATCACATGAACAAGGAGGAAAAAATAGCTATAACTAAATTAATAAATCAATTCACTGATATTTTTCATTCAAAAGACAAGCCATTGTCTTTTACTAACGAAATTAAACACCATATTCGCACAAAAGATGAAATACCGATCTATAGCAAAACATACCGATACCCCGAGATTCATAGAAAAGAAGTTCGAACACAGATCACAAAAATGTTAGACCAAAAAATTATTAGACCCTCTCATTCACCCTGGTCATCCCCCGTTTGGATCGTACCAAAAAAACTAGACGCATCAGGCGAGAAAAAGTGGAGAATAGTAATAGACTATAGGAAATTAAACGAGAAAACAATAGACGATAAATATCCTATACCAAATATAAACGAACTATTAGACCAACTCGGTAGATGTCACTATTTTACTACCCTCGACCTAGCATCCGGATTTCATCAAATTGAGATGAACAAAGACGATATCCCAAAAACTGCGTTTAATACAGAGAACGGTCATTACGAATTCTCGCGAATGCCATTCGGTCTTAAAAACGCGCCCGCAACATTTCAACGTGTTATGGATAATGTTTTAAAAGGATTACAAAACGAAATCTGTCTTGTTTACCTCGATGATGTCATCATATTTAGCACTAGTCTCCAAGAACACATAGACCGTTTAAAAAATGTATTTGATAGATTAAAAAAGGCAAATTTAAAAATTCAGCTCGATAAATCAGAGTTCCTTCGTAAAGAAGTTGCATATCTTGGCCATATCGTAACACCGGAAGGCGTAAAGCCTAACCCTGACAAAATTAAAGCCATAAAAAATTATCCTCTCCCGAAAACGACAAAACAAATCAAAGGATTTTTAGGACTATTAGGTTATTATAGAAAATTTATCAAAGACTTCGCGAAAATAACCAAACCAATGACTAAGTGTTTAAAGAAAAATGTTGACATAAAACCAAACGATCCTGATTACGTAAACTGTTTTAATATTTGTAAAAACCTTCTTATAAACGAACCAATATTACAATACCCTGACTTTTATCAACCCTTTAACTTAACAACAGACGCAAGCAACTTTGCAATTGGTGCCATATTATCGCAAGGAAAAATCGGATCCGATTTACCCATTGCCTACTCCAGCAGAACCTTAAATGATTCAGAACAAAACTATTCTACCATAGAAAAAGAGTTACTCGCAATAGTATGGGCAACCAAATACTTTAGGCCATACCTTTTCGGCAGAAAATTCAAAATTATAACAGACCACAAACCTTTGCAATGGTTATTCTCTCTTAAAGAACCAAATTCTAAATTAGTAAGATGGCGGCTCAAATTGGAAGAATTTGATTTTGAAATTGTATATAAAAAGGGTATTTTAAATAAAAACGCGGATGCACTTTCTCGAATTGAAATAAATGTTAATTCGACAGACCAAGGCACAGACAACTTCTTTAATTATATGCAAAATTTCAATGACACTTTCCGACCAGCAAACGAATCACAATCCATGATTGTTGAACCAGATAACTCACATAAATCAGACACAGATAACACTGTTCACTCAAATTCAGAAGACCCTATAATTGGAATACCTGTCAGTGAAACACCCGTAAATATAGGCAAAAATCAAATAATAATTACCGAAGTATTACATTCACCCTCAAAGCCAAATATCTCCAAATTACACGCAGATAAAGTAAGAATACACATTCAATTATCTCAAAATGAATTCGAAAAAGACGCCATTGAATTTATAAAGGAATATATCATACCGAAAGTAAAATATTATTTATACTTTGAACAACCAGTTTATGAAAAACTAAGTAACGTCTTACAAAGCCATTTTAAAAATTCCGAAATTAAATTTATTAAATGTACTAATAAACTGATAGACGTAGAAGCAGAAGACGAAATATTAAACACAATAAAAAACTACCACGAAGGAAAAACTAACCACCGTGGCACACGCGAATCGTATTTTCAGATTAAAAAATTATATTACTGGCCAAATCAACTTAAAACTATCACAGATTACATTAATCAGTGCGAAATATGTTTAGCAGCCAAATATGAACGCAACCCGTTAAAACCAAAATTTAATATAACACCAACCCCCAAAAAACCATTCGAAATAATTCACATCGATAGTTTAACATTAGAAAAGTGTAAATTCCTAACAATAGTCGATGCTTTTTCAAAATATGCTCAAGCATATAAAGTTGAATCTACAAACGCTTTAGAAATAACAAACAAGCTAATGAAATATTTCTCACACCATGGAATACCAAAATCAATAATCTCAGATAACGGCTTAGAATTTAAAAATATTATAATAAAGGAACTATTAAATTTACATAAAATTGACATACACTTTACTTGCTCACAACACCCCGACTCAAATGGAGTTGTAGAAAGGTTTCACTCCACATTAATTGAACACATCCGTTTATTTAATGTGCAGGATAAATTTAAAAGTGAACCAATAAAAAATAAGATTTACTATGCATTATTAGCATATAATAATACCAATCATACGTCCACAAACTTAAAGCCTATCGAAATAATCACAGGACATTAAGACACAAATTCACCACTCAATGTAGAATTAGAAAAACAAGTCACGCAAGACTACATACAAAATCATAAAGAAAAAACGAAAATAATGTACCAAAATATTAACGAACAGCTACAAAACAGGAAAACTAAAATAATAAATAAACTAAATGAAAATCGCGAAAATTTATTAGAAATACCGGAAACCGTTTATGTACAAAATAAACAAAAAGTTAACAAAACGAAAAACGAAAAATTTAGAAAAGAAAAAATAAAAAAGTTAAATTTGAAATTAAAAACCGCAATTATAGAAACAGACCCAAAAAGTAAAAAACAATCTAAAATACACTTATCTAATATAAAAAGACCCAGAAAAACTGCTCACAAAACTTCAACTTTTACAGATCCCTCTATTCCATCCACATCTACGGAATAAGTATCAGGAACATTACACACAACCCTGGACTATTGACAATTAAGCTAGGACCTGCCAAATTACAAAAAACAAAACATACGTTTCTTCATTTTTATGACTTACAAATATTATTTAAAGAATACAATAACTTAAATGACCAATACAATAACCTCAAACTAGCAACCGCCAACAACCAAACTATTCAAAGAGAACTGCAAAACAACGACAAAATAATTAAATACGTTATATACTCAATCAGTAACAAAATAAATCATATAACGACCCATTCGAAAAAACATAGAAATAAAAGAGGCCTAGTAAACGGATTAGGATCCATAATTAAAGCTATCACCGGCAATCTAGACGCCGAAGACGAGAAAAGATACGACAACATTTTAAACCAACTACAAAAGAATCAACATAAAATAAATGACCAGTTAAAATATCAATATACCACTAACAATAAATTAATCAACGAATTCAACCAGACCATAGAAACAATTAGACACAATGAACTTGTTCTAAAATCAAGAATTATGCAACTAGCACAATTCGTGAAGAATGAAATTAAAATGCAAGATATTCTATTCGCAAAAGATATTTATAACCAACTATCTACACTATTTAATATAATCTTAAACATATTACAAGATATAGAAAACTCTCTGACTTTTTGCAAATTACACGTTCTCCACCCAAGCATAATTAAAACTCACGACCTTTATGAAGAATTAAACAGAATTTATAAACATTACAAAAACGAATTCCCTGTAGAACCAACCCTTGAAAATATGTACGAACTTGAAAAATTAATCACTGTTAACTGCGAAATCGAATCAGATAAAATAATTTATTTTTTAGAGATACCAATTAATTATGAAACTGATTTTCAACTCTACCACCTTGTGTCCATCCCCACAAAATATCAGTCTGAATACTTAACTATCATTCCTAGTAAAGACTACTTTATAAAAACAAATAACAATCAAATCAAATCTCTGAACGCCGCATGTATAAAAGGCACTAATTATCAATGTTCAAACAAAATAAACGCAATGAATGATGACACATGTGAAAGAAATATTATTCTAAAAAATGACAATAAAAATTGCCAATATGTCAAACTATTCATTCTAAAGAACCACATAGAAATAATTGACGAAATTAATCAATATCTCGCCGTACTTCCAATGCCAGAAAATATTCGCCTAAATTGTAAACATGGTGAAGAAATAAAACCATTAGACGGAATCTTCCTCATCAAAGAAGACGAATGTCAATTAACATTTCAAAATCAGATATTAACATTCCAAGACAAAACCTACGGAAAACCAATCATAATAGAAGACTTCAAAATTCAAATCGATACAACAAAAATACCGAAAATCTCTATCGAACTGAACACAATTCAAGAACTCAAGTTGCCGATCAATAAATATCAAGACATCGAACCGTTCAAAAATAACAACAATAATTATAATATCATTATATTATATGTCATTATAATAATTACAGGAATTATTCTATCCGTATTATACGTAAGAAGAAAAGTCCATAAATCAAGAAAAGAAAAATCTACAGAACTGGAAACACCGATTCCAACCCCGCAACCCAGATTGAATCTCCCCGATGAAGCTTCATTCTAAGGATGGAGGAGTTAGGTCAACGTCACTTCTACGTAACCGCCGACATAGCAGTATTCCAAACATGATACTCTCATGTTAAAACACTTGTAGAGACCATGTTTAACGATAAGAAAATACTATGTAATCATTCTGATTTAACAAATAGAAATATTATACTTTTAGTTAGTAGTAGAGATTTAACCTCTGTAATAGTCAGAACTATTTGAATGTACTTAAGAACAATAAAACATTTTTTTATTACAATTATAAATGGAAATTGTATAACTTATATATATATATATATATATATATATATATATATATATATATATATATATATGTATATATATATATATATATATATATATATATATATATATATATATATATATATGTATATATATATATATATATATGTATATATATATATATATATATATATATATATATATATATATATATATATAAATATTTAATACGTTTAAGAATCAGAAGACAAGACAGCACACGTGATGAGCGCTAAAAGTATCAACCCTTTGCCACCTCCAGGACTTTCAGGAATAGCGGGCTGGCACCCATAGAAAAATTGCTCTGGACCTTCTAGCCGATACTTTCTCACGACAGACACCTGTACCTCAACTTTTCGTCTGAGTATAGCCACGATCGTGCAGCCTTTCCTTTCGCACAAATTTTCATTTATCTTTTATTTATTTTATTCGATTTGTGTTATCCGTAAACTATAGTGACGTCAAAAGCCCTATTATGTACGTTTACCATCCTTGTAAATATATTTGTCATTGGTCGGAAATTCTAGTTTTATTCCACCTAGCAGCGCCAGTTCTAAATGTAACGCCCACTCCAGACTCCGATTTGAGAGCTCACCGGAGCAAACCATTCTGTCGGCTGCTTGTTCACGAAGGTCGATACAATTTATATATATATATATATATATATATATATATATATATATATATATATATATATATATATATATATATATATATCAGTCGTGTACTAGACGTCGGCAGACGGGGTGTATGACTTAGGGGGCAACCCCTACGTTACAATAGGTCCTGCAAAAAAGCAGAATGTGATAAGCCAGTTGCCGGTGGTACAATCTTCCCTGTTTCTGGTCATTAAGAAAATAGATGGGCCCGAATTTTTCAAGGTCAGCCCATTTTTAATCAGTAACCAATTATACTGTTTGGTTGTCGAGGTTGAATCCTAAATAAAAATTAAAGATGGTCTGCTGGTTGAAACGAAAACAGCCAAGCAAACAACTCGGTTGCTACAAACCACTACTTTCTCTGATTTTCCAGTTGAGGGGTCATCTCACTTGACCCTCAATTCCGGCAAGGGCGTGATAACTTGTCGCGACTTTCTTAATTGCACAAGCGATGAGCTTTGCTCAGAGCTTAAATTACAAGGAGTGTCTGAAGTCAGGTGGAAAACCCGCGAGGTCAATGGCGCAGTGGAGAACACTGCGTGCATAATCGTTTCTTTTTCATTATATAACTTGCCAGCTAAAATACGGGTAGCCATGTACAGTTTACATCCCCAATCCTATGCGTTGCTTCAATTGCCAAGCGTTTATCTGTGGTAAAGCACCCCACGAGGAGCAGCGCCGTACCGATCCGGTAAAGTACGTTAATTGAGGATAAAGCCACCTGGCTTTGTCAAAAAGTTGCCCTAAATTTAAAGAAGAGTATGCTATTGTGAAACACAAAACTCTAAACAATTGTAGTTTTCCTGAAGCTTTTGCGCGTCAGAAAACTACAGTTCCGACACTGAGCTTTGCCAAGGTTGCTGCAGCTAAACTTGCTACTTCTGCTACCTATGTTAACAACATTGCTGCTCTTCTTTTACCTGAAATTAAAAAAATGATTATAGAGGCGATCTCCACTAATATGGGCGCCATCATTAACCCTGTTCTTTCTAATACCTGTACAACAACCAGTAACACTACACCCTCTATTGTTCCAGTACCTGTTTTGCCAGGTACATCTCAATCTCTGAATAAAGTGCTTTCTTCAAATATTATGCCATCTCCTGCTCCTGTTCTGTCAGGACAGGATAAAAACTTTTCTTTCGCCGACTCAGAGTCGTGCGGTTTGTCGATTGACAATGAGACGTTTAAAAAAGGCCGCCAACACAAAGATTGGCGAGGGTGGCCTAAGGGCAGACTGAGGAACCCATCACCGTAACACGTTTCGGGTTTATCTCTAAAGTCACCCTTCACTGTCTGACTTTTAACTTTTATTTTTTATCTTCATTCGTTATGTCTAATTCGTTCATCTTCAATGGAACTGTAATGGAATCGTCAACCACATAGCTGAGATTAAACTACTAATGGCTGAACATAGCTCCAGTGTAGTTTACATCCAAGAGTGTCACTTAGAAACCTCTTGATTCATTTAACTTGTGGGGATATAGCATCTGCCGCAAAGACGTTGAACCTATTGGTCGTGCCCATGGTGACGTTGCAATTTTTCTAGGGTCTTCTGTCCCTTTTAAAGACTGCTGCATTAGGACTAGGCTACAGGCAATAGCATGCCAAGTATTCTCTCCTCGTAAGATCACATTTTGCAACGTCTACCTTCCCGACGGCAACTGGAACTTAAATGACCTTGAGGATTTGTTACGACAACTTCCGACTTTTTTTTATCCTTGTTGGCGACTTCAATTCCCACAACATACTCTGGGGTTCTGTAAGCACAGATGCCCGCGGTCGAATAGTCGAAAGCTTCTTGGACAACAATGATGTCACGCTTATCAACACTGGTTCAACCACGTTCATGAACATGAGATCAAGAAATATTTCGCCAATCGACTTGTCTTGTTCTAGCCCTACTCTAGCTGCCCTTTTTCAGTGGCAGGTAGTTGACGATGCCCATTACAGTGAACTTTTTCCCATTTTTGTGTCGTTTCTTTCAAATACTGATTCTGTTGAACAACAAACAGCACGAAGATGGTTATTAGTTCTGGCCGATTGGCAGATTCACCAGCAACCTAATGCCATCACCAGATTTAAATATCGAGCTGCAACATCTAAACGATTCAATTGTGCATTCCGCTTCGTTATCAATTCCGAAATCCTCTGGTTGTCTCAGAAAGAAGTCTGTTCCTTGGTGGAATGTACACGTTGCTTCCGCTATACCTTCTAAAAAACGTGCAGTAAAAGTGTACCGGAGAAATCCGACATTTTTAAACCAAATTGCTTTCGAAAAAGCCCATGCGCAATCCAGGCGTTCAATTCTTTAGTCTAAACTGAGTCTTGGCGCGGATTTGTTTTTTCTATTGGTACTGATTTCGACCTAACTGCTTTGGAAGCAAATCAGGTATATGAATGGTTACAAGATAAGTTCCCATATTCCAAAGCTCCAGGTCAATGGTCAGGTTCACACTGTCAGAGATGATATTTGTGATGTTTTTGCAGACCAGTTTGAGTCCGTTATTCACTCGGATAATCACTCGCTCCATTTTTTGCGCTCAAAAGAGACCGGAGAGGTTCCCCTAAACTTCGAGTGTGATAATTCTGAGAAACACAATTAAATATTCACTCTTGCAGAATTTGAATTTGCACTAACAAAGGGAAGCCACGTATTTGGGATCACCGATTTGGCTGAATTTTTGTCAAAAAATAATACGATTTTTGCAATTTTATGCACTTCTCAGGAAAATTCGAGAAAATCGCGTTCAAAGTTTTCACATCTTTTTTTGTACAAAAAAAAATGATGGTATTCCAAGCGGCGGCATAGCGCAGTGGATGGCGAGCTGGCGTTCGAGCTCTATGGTTGGGAGATCGGGTCCCCGCTCCGTCCCTATATTCTCCTATATAATTTTTTTTTTGATTTTTTTATTGCACATAAAATATAAAATTTGATAAATTTAATAATATTTATGAAATACATAAGATAGAAAATTGAATTCAATTATTCCTTCTGTTTTTATTCTCTTTTATTAAATTTGTTGACTCTGAAGCGCCACTTTAAACAAATTAATACAAAGTAAAACACCACCATAATAATGTTCATTCTCGCCACGTTCAGGCAATACATACATTTTAAAGTTTTATTTTCATCGAAATGAATATGATGATCGATAATATCGATTTTTCTGTGATTCCTGATGAAAAGATTAATAGTGAAAATATGCTGCTCTCATTTCAGGAAACCTGTATGCTTTAATCACTTTTTTGCTATTTTATATTTTATTTAAAATTTAAAAAAAAAGTCATAAAGAGAAAAATCCCTGCAGAGTGGAGAGTCGAATGATCAACCACTCTGCTCGTACGCCAGCTTGCTATCCACTGCGCCATGCCGCTTCCTGTAATAGTGTCAAATTTTTTTCGACAAAACAAGATGTGAAAACTTTGATCACGATTTTCTCGAGTTTTCTTGTGAAGTGCATAAAACGGCCAAAATTGTATTATATTTTTTTCGTCACCTACCATCTAACAAAATTTCAGCCAAATCGATGACCCCAACTACGTGGTTTCCCCTTGTAAGTCGCACAGCCAATACTTCTGTTGGGTACGATGATATTGCTAACGCAATGTATCGTCATTTACCCACCCTATTTAAACTAAGAATAGTAGAATTTCTCAACTGGCTTTTGGTTGAAAATGTCTCTCCTGACATCTGGCGCGAAGCGATAATTGTACCGATACACAAGAAGAGCAAAGACGTGTCTTATGCATCAAGCTACCGTCCAATATCTTTGACATGTCACCTGTCAAAGTTATATGAACGCATGATCAATTATCGACACAACTGGTTTCTAGAATACCACAATCTCATCAACCAGCACCAATGTGGATCTCGTCAGCACCAATCCACTACTGACCTGCATGTGTATCTGACGAACGCTATTTAATCTAGCATCTTAAAACGCAACCATCTGGTTGCAATGTTTTTTGATCTAGAAAAAGCTTTTGACATGACCTGGAGATACGGAGTTCTACGAAAACTGCACAACTGGGGTCTACGAGGCCATCTGCGTCAATTCGCAGAAAACTGTCTTTCGAATCGTTCCTTTAGAGTTCGAGATTGACAAACATTCTCTTCTTTGCGACCGTTGCAAAACAAAATTCCTCAAGGCTCTTCCAAGATGGCTAGAAAGAAAGATCCTTCCTCTGAAAATGGACGTAGAAACGTAATCAGACGAATTTCCTAATCGTTATACATTGTTGCATAGAATATACTAAAATACCTGAAAAACATTCAAAATTGAAAAAAACCTTCATTTTTTAGGGGTTTTTTTTCGGCTCAGTAGGGCGTGTAAAGATACTAAATATTAACATTTTGCAACGATTCTAGTATATCCTATGCAAAAGTCTGTGTCCTTTCCGAAAATCAAAAAACGACGATAATCGGTTGAACGATACGAGAGTTATCGATCTCGCAGTTTTCAAAAAGTGTGTTTCGAGAAAAACGCGTTTGAAGTTTGGGAACGTATTATTACGTGTTCAATCTGTTTAAAACTTCAATTTTACCCAAAAATGGGTGAATTTGTAGGGTTTTTGGGGTCGCCGAATCCGAATCTGACGTCCAAATTCCAAAATACACAATGGCGGATCCAATAAGGCGGATCAAAAAAATTTTAAATAACCAATTTCACTGAAAATTTGTAAATAAGTATTTTTAGGGTCGCCGAACCCGAATCTGATGTCAAAATAAAAAAATTAAAAACTGTCGGGAAAACTGGTCTTGGTAAGCGGAGCGGAGACCGGTCCCTTTTTACATCGCTGCATCCCGGCACGCTTGTACCTGATTTGTTCGGCGGGCTGTAGCAACCGAAATACTTTTTGGATTGGGATGTCCTTTGGCCCACTTATTCTTCATAAATGTAGCTTCATAATATGTATAAAAAAATAGATTTTTTGAAAAATTTTATTGAGAACCTCCCCTTAAGCTATGGCAGGAGGAGTGGAACACTTCTCCGAGTAAATTGCGACGTGTTAAGGAGTCAATGGAGCAGTGGATAGCACCGCTCTGGCTAACAAGGTGTGAGCACATGGTCATCGCTCATCTGAGAGTAGGCCATACTTTTCTCACACATTTGCATCTGTTACTAGGAGAACAACAACCGCTCTGCCCCACTTGTAACACTAGGCTCACTCTCGAACATATTTTCGAGCAGTGTCCTAGTTACCGTTACCATCGTCGCAATGCTGGTATTGAGGGTATTATGCGCTTTCATTTCTCCGGGTAGCTGATTTGCTTACGCAAATCTGAAAGGGTTCTCTTCTTATCGCTTCATTAATATTAATACTCCAATTATTATTTCCTTTCGTTTTTCTCCACCCTATATATCAGCTGGGGCTGTGGCTTTTGTGGTTTCTATAAAAGACCTCAGTTCTTGACTGGTGCTGCACAATCCAACCGTGCAATGCTCTTTCGCACATGTGAAAGAATTACGTTTTTCTTAAGGCTTAATTTAAGCTAAAGCTGATGTTTTTTTTTCTGAATTGATACATTCTTTCATGTTTCGTTAATTATGAATCTTGTATTTATTTACCCTTTTCTGATCTCTCGTTACACAGAATCCGGTTTTCTCTTGTATATACTATTTTTCAAATTCACTTGTACAAGTGGTAATGCCTATAGAAGTCGAGCCGAAATTTAAATAACAAAATTTTTATGGACGAATGAGTGTGAAGAATCATTTAATAAAGTGAAAAACTTACTGTGCAGTGAACCAGTCTTGGGAATATTTGATCCAAAGCTTAAAATAAGAATATACACTGATGCTAGTGGGAAAGGAATTGGTGCAATTTTTAAACAGACACAAACAAGCGGGGAGGAGAAACCATTAGCATATTTCTCAAGGAAATTAAACAATGCACAAAAAAAGAAAAAAGCAATATTCTTAGAATGCTCAGCTGTAAAAGAAGCAGTAAAATATTGGCAATATAAACTGATTGGAAGAAAATTTGAAGTTGTGACAGACCACAAACCACTAGAAAAATTAAATTTAAAATGCAGAACTGATGAGGAACTGGGTGATATGTCATATTATCTGTCACAATATGATATTGAAATAAAATACGCTCCAGGTAAATTCAACCTTGAAGCAGACTGCTTGAGCAGAAACTCAGTGTTGGAACCCAATAAAAACGTAGAAGAAATAGAATTGCAAATGGTGAACCTAATAACGACACAAGATATTAAAGATCAAAAAAAAATGTTTTATTACATCTAAAGGAGAATAAACTTATAAAGAGAGAAGAGATATATTACAAGAAATTAAAAAAGAAAGACAAAATAATACTCTCTGAAGAACTCTGCATTAAACTGATAAAGAAAATCCACGAACATTACTGTCACATCGGAATAAATCAAATGAAAAAAATAATCAACCCATTCTACACAAGTGAAAATTTAACATTGAAAATAAAAGAAATATGTCAGACCTGTACAATATGTATTAAAAACAAGTCCAGAGGTCAGTACAAATATGGATTGATGTCTCATCTGGGACCAGCAGAAAACCCACTAGAGATTATCTCTATAGATACGATTGGTGGGTTTGGCGGAACAAGATCAACAAAGAAATACCTTCACTTATTAGTTGATCATTTCTCTAGGTATGCTTGGATCACTACGTCAAAGACTCAAAGTGCAAACGACTTCATAAAACTAATAGGAAAAACCACTGAAGAAGATAAAATTGGTATGGTACTCACGGACCAATATCCAGGTATCAACTCAAAAGAGTTTAAAGGATATATGGAATAAAAAGGGGTACTATTAGTATTTACAGCAGTAGACTCACCTTTTTCAAATGGACTTAATGAAAGATTGAATCAAACTTTAGTAAATAGAATTAGATGCAAAATTAATGAAGAGAAAAAGAAAGTAGCATGGACGACAATTGCTCAAGAGTGTATAAAAAGATACAATGAAACAAGACATACAGTTACTGGATTTGCTCCTAAATATTTACTTGAAGGTGAGAATACATCTATTTTACCTGAAGAATTAAAGAAAAAGGATATGAACACAAACTTAATACAAGATAGAAAAAAGGCATTACAAAACACAATAAGATCCCACAACATCAACAAAAAAGTTTTTAATAAAAACAGAAACCAATTAGATTTCAAGGTAGGAGATATGGTCTTTGTTGAAAATGGAAACAGATTGAATAAGAAAAAACTCGACGAACTGAGAATCGGACCATATAAAATCCTGGAGAAAGTATCAAATTCAATTTAC
This sequence comes from Nebria brevicollis, assembly GCA_944738965.1. NCBI lineage: Eukaryota > Metazoa > Arthropoda > Insecta > Coleoptera > Carabidae > Nebria > Nebria brevicollis. The sequence goes on along the minus strand of OX122898.1, from coordinate 7,484,840 downwards.
AAAATAAACACAAGACACAAGAAAACGGAGTCAAATTTGTTTCACGTAACAAAACTAATACCCTGCCCTACGATCACAACCGAAATGATCTAGGGAGGTCGAGATGTTACACGAAAATTTTTGCAAAAATTTTTTACGAAAAAAGGGGGATGTAAAGTGTCATATAGGCCATCTTTGAATTATCTCGCGTATTGGCGGTGCGGCTAAAGTAGATACCGCTGCACTCACGAGAGCAGACGGAACAGAGTCGAGTGCAGTAGAACAAAAGGGCACTCGTGTTTGGAAATTAATTGAAGTAGGAAAGTGTGACAAAATTAGGTTTGAAATTAGAGAAAGGCATAGGGAATAATAGACATTTAATGTCGTTTCTCTTTTTAGGTATGATTGTAAATATTGTAAATAAGGTGAAAATATAATAAATAAAAAAACTCTTTTTAGGAGAAACCCATATCTGTTGTTATTCAACCCTGGCCCTAAGCATTACCAATAAAAGAACATTATATATATATATATATATATATATATATATATATATATATATATATATATATATATGTATATATATATATATATATATATATATATATATATATATATATATATATTTTTTTTTTTTTATATATATATATATATATATATATATATATATATATATATATATATATATATATATATATATATATACATATATCTTTATATATATATATATATATATATATATATATATATATATATATATATATATATATATATATATATATATATACATATATATATCGTCGGCAAATAGGTTATACTTGTTAGGTTAGGATAGTTAAGGTTACTTAAATATATATATATATATATATATATATATATATATATATATATATATATATATATACATTCTTTTAAGTTTCGTTAATTATTAAACATGGATCTATGTACCCTTTTATTTTCTCTCGTTATCCAGAATCCGGTTTTCCGTTGTATATACTATTTTTCAAATTCACTTGTACAAGCGGTTATGACCATAGTAGTCGATCCGCAATTTAAATTAAAAAAAAAATATGTAAATAAATATATGTATATATATATATATATATATATATATATATATATATATATATATATATATATATATATATATATATAAATATAAAGTAAATGAGAATATAAATATGATAGTCATGCGAGTAAAGTAATAATATATAACGCATTAAAATATTTTACTCAATGCTTTATAAATCATTGTAAAGACTCGTTTAGAACACAATTATCTGCCAGAAATCCACAGATATTATCTGAAATTTTAGACCTTATCTCGAACGATTTACAATATATGCACAATCAACATTCATACAATCAACAACAAAACACACAAATACAAAAACCCGTTCCAACCAAACACCAAATACAATTTAACAGACACCAATATCCTCTCCATAAATACCAACAACCTCATTACAAACCACCACAATACCAATGACAACAATAATCAAAACCTCTTTCCCCAAGTGCTAATATCCTCATCGCACAACAAGGAATTTCACCCATGAGTACCCAAACCAGAAACATCCAACAGAGAACAGCGCATTTGTTCAATTAAAATTCTGAAGAAGATATTATCTTACAATTAGATACAGAGAACGAATTTTATAACGAAATTGAAAACCCAGAAAATTCAGAAAAACAATTTTTAGACAACCAACCAGCATCGATTCCTTAACTAATAACCTCAGCTAATTACCATTTATTAAATTCGTAAATTACAAAATTTTACTAGACACCGAGTCAACCCAAAATTATATTAATCCAAAAGTAATGAGACTTGATTATACTGAATTCTCAGAATCATTCATAGTACACACCTGCAATGGTAAAGCATCAGGAAAAGAATTCACTTTTTTTAAATATAAAGATAATAAAATAAGAAGTTACATATTTCACTTTCATACATATTTCGACATATTACTAGGAATGCCAGGTATAGAACTACTAAAAACAAACTTTAACTTCGAAAAAAGAGAAGCAACATTCTTAGATAAATTCAAATATAAATTTCAAAATCTAAATCATCAAAACAATGTAAACCCAAATATGGAAATAAAAACCAGGAAATACGCGACGAACGCCTAACCAATAACGAAAAACACTTATTATTTAGCACATTAAATAAATATAAAGATCTTATTTTAAACGATGAGATTCACTAGCAAAATAAAACATCCTATTCATACTACAGACAATATACCAATTCACGCGATACAATACAAATACTCCGACATTTACAAACAAAGAAGTTCAATCCCAAATAGATAAAATGTTACAAAATGACATCATTCAGCATTCATATTCACCTTGGTCATCACAAATATGGGTAGTCCCACAAAAAGCAGATGCATCAGGAAAAAAAAATTCAGAGTTGTAATAGATTATCGCAAAAAAAAAAAAAACAGCATTCTTTACAAATTTCGGACTTCATGAATTCAAAGGTATGTATTTCAGCCTCAAAAACGCCCCCTCAACCTTTTAAAGACTTATGAATTTCATCTTAAAGGATTTAATCGACAAAATGTGTTTCGCATATCTCGACGACATAATAATACTATGTACATCCCTTCAGGAACACCTAGAAAATATAAATAATGTTTTTAAAATATTACGTGAAGCTAATCTAAAAATTAAATTGTATAAATGCGAATTTCTTCGCAAAGAAGTCGCCCACCTATGCCACGTAATAACTACAGAAGGAATAAAATCAAACCCAGACAAAATTCATGCTATAAAAAACTTTCCAATTCCTAAATCAACTAAAGAAATTAAATCCTTCCTTGGATAAATCGGATATTATAGACAATTTATTGACAGTTTCTCAAAAATAACAAAACCACTAACCCAATGCCTAGAGAAAAAACAAAAAATTGACATAGAAAACACAGAATACATAATGCCTTGAAAAATGCAAAACAATTCTTTCTAATAACCCTACCTTACAATACCCAGACTATTCAAAAACATTATCTTTAACAAATGACGCAAGCAATTACGCAATCGGAGCTGTGTTTTCACAAAATCACGAAAACAAAGATTTACCCATAGCCTATATATCGAGAACACTTAACAATCAAGAAATAAAGTATTACACCATCGAAAAAGAACTTTTAGCAATAATTTGGGCAACAAAACAATTCCGACCATACCTGTTAGGATATAAATTCAAAAGTATCACGGAGCATAGACCACAAGTTTGGTTGAACTCACTAAAAGAACCAATTTCTAAACTGATACGATTGCGCTTAAAATTGGAGGAATTTAATGACACAATAGAATATAAAAAAGGATGCTAAAATGTTGTAGCTAACGCACTGTCCCGAATGAAACCAGAGTTAAAAATTGAACATATAACTTCAAATATATTCTAATCTAACAAAACATTAGTAGATTGTATTTCTAAAGACACCACAATGCACAAAGATTTCGCATTACAAGTTAAACAACATTTCCCTTGCAAAAATTACCACAACTTAGATAACAAAATTCTCATTCAAAATAATTCAAGATTAACTTGTCATTTAATCACAAAAGAAAATTATAATAATAAACCATCAATTAAAAATATCAAAGTATGTTTTGAAAACCTACTACACTATTGCTTACAAAATGAAATAAATGAAATAGATATGCCAAAAATCTGTTCCGGCCTAGATAAGAAAAATTGGAATAAAATTTAATCAGAGAGGTTTTTCAAAATTCTAACATCAAAACCAATATTTACGAAAATCCTAACTATGGAGACTTAAATCCAAACTCAGATTCAGTAATAGTACAAACAGGTAGTGCAATTGACACCGTACACTCCAACAACGAAGACCCCATAAAGAACCTAATATATCTAGAAACCCCAATTAATACTTGTAAAAATCAAATAGTCGTTAAAGAAACAAATAACAAAACCGAAGTCAAAACTAATAAACTATTTATTAATAAAATACAACGAATATATCTCTATTTGAATAAAATTGATAGTAATAAAACAATTATGAAATTTATTAAACAATATTTGCAACCCGACCTAACCTATTACTGACTTACACCAGAAAATTTTAAATTTAACTTCAATGTAGTTTTACAAACATACTTCGACGCAAATAGCTACAAATTAATATCATGCAAAACCATGAATACCGATATAGAAAATAAAGAAGAACAACAAATTGTAATAAAAAATTATCCTGACGGAAAAACCAATCATACAACGGAAGCATATAATAAACTAAAACAGATACATTACTGGCCCAACATGCAAAAAGATATTCAAACTTTTATAAATAAATGTAATACTTGTTTAAGAACGTAATACGAAAGAAATCCGATACAAATCCCAAATATCCAAACTTCAACAGTAGATAAACCTTTTGAAAACTTACATATAGATCTATTGTCGTTAGAGCAAACCAAAATATTAACCATCATAGACTCCTTCTCAATATTTGCATTAGCATACGTTATAAAAGATAAAAATGCAATTACAATTTTAAATTAATTAATTAAATATTTAATGCACTTTATAACACCTAAAGAAATTATATCTGATAACGGGTTAGAGTTTAATAATAAAACAATTCATAATTATGTAGCACTTAGACCAATTAATATTCATTGCAACTCTGTTGATAATCCAAAAAGTAATGGAATAGTCGAATGAATAAATTCATCCCTGATAGAAGAAATGAGAATTATTAATCAAAATCCAATAATCAAAATCCTCCAACTACAAGAAAGATTAAACTTCGCCTTAATAGCCTATAACAACAGCATCCACTCCACTTCTAAAAGAACTCCGCTAGAAATTATTATCGGACAAATAACGGAACCAATCTTAAAACTAGAAGAAATACAAATCGGCGAAAATTTATAAAAACACGCCGAAACATTAAAATGAATAAGTAAAAACCAACATAAAACAAAAGACATTATAATATGCAAAACCAATCGGAAAACAATACGAAATTCCCGAGCAAGCCTATGTTAAAATAAATAAAAGAAATTGTGGAAAAATAGAAAAACCCAAATTTAAAATACTAAATGTAAAAACCCGACGTGACGAAAGAGGACAAATCATCGACGAAAAAGACAAGAAACACAAAATTTCTAATCTCAAAGCACCCCGACTGGTTACAGACTAATACCCTTCGGGATATCACAAATCATCAAAGATGACACTAACACCGGACTAGGAACTGCCTACATACAGGTAAACACCCAAACAATATCACTCCAAAATTTTCTTACCAACATTCTAAAACAATACCATATGCTAGACGAAAATGGAAACACTTTATATCAAAAGATGGAAAACGAAAAATTCAAAGAAAATACTGCAACCTATAAAAATACGTTAAATAACATAATGCTACACATAAAAGAGAAAATACAACTTCTTGAACCATAAGGAACAAAACGGACTCGGGTAAATTATCAAAAGCATATCAGGAAACCTAGATTCAACAGATGAAGAAAGATATGACACAATAATAGATAATATAGTTAATAACGAAAACAAATTAAACAATAAAATAAACACCATGAAAACTATCAATAATAATATCGCCACACAATTTGATAATAAAATAAAAACTATTAATGAAAATAATCATATCCTAAATACAAGATTAAACAATTTGGAAAAAATAATAGGAAAAGTTTTAGATGAAATAGATATTGTAAAAACACATAACATTATAATTGAACTTATTCAAATAGGACAAGAACTTTACTTCTCCTTAGTATAATTAGAAGAAACTTTAACCTTCTGTCAATTAAAAACTCTATACTTGGGAATAATTAATCACAACGAATAACTAATAGAAATTAATAAAATCCAAATACCTTCATATAAACCATCCTATTACATAATATTCAAGATAACAATATCCTAAAAACTTATTGCTAAATTAAAAACAACGTACTAGTTATCCTTATTGAAAACCCATCTAACGTCATTAAAGGGGAACTCTTACAAGCCACCCCAATACCTACCTAGTTACAAAATACATATGAAACAATAAATGTCTAAACGGTCCTATATACGAAAAATAACTGCAGAATTAGATCTGTAATTAAATGTACTAAGATGAACCGTAAAGAATAAAATTGTTTATCTCAAAACAACGAATACGAAAAAAACGTAATCTGTTATAAAGACTTTCAGTTCTGTGAGTATAATAAATTAGCATCAATAAATACAAAATTCAAACATAATATATCTATTCTTCCCAAATGAAAGCAAATAAAATATTACAGATATAACGAATTGAACATTAAAAATCTAACCGGAATATATCACACTAATAAGTGTCAAATTAATAACCAAATCGGAACGAAAAATAATATCGGAGATCTACTAGATATCCATATGAACTTAACAAAAGATCATATCAAATATAAAAATTGAAATAAAAAATATCCCACAATTTAACTATAAATCAGAAAATAGTATTCGCTTAGATTCTCCTTATAATAATGTTGGTACTTATAATTTCCATTATGTAATAAATTATGTAATAATCTTAATAATGATTTTTATTTTAATAACATGTAACTACAAAGAGTGTCTTAAAAGAAAAACAAAACACCAAAATCAAAAGGAATACGAGCAAAATTTGAAAAATCTAATAAAAATACCAATGAGGTTAATTTTATTTCTTATGAGGGAGGAATTATATAGCAGACTCGCCCCTATTGCACAATAATAAATTGAATCAACCTGTTTTTATTTCATAACTCAGCAAGTTGTGGGAATAACATGTTCTCATTCTCATTCTCATTAGGACACGTACAAAAAGACAAACTATGTATATATAAGAAAAAAGCAAAATATTCTAATTACTAGTGTTACAACTAGTGTTGATGTAAGAACTAAATAGTTCAAACCGTATCTGTATAACTTTGTATTGAAAATAAAATAAATCTTTAATCAAAATTGTCAGAAATATGTAGGTTTCGTAAAATAACTGAGACACTTTATTATGAGCTGATTAAACGTATTTATTATTATTAGCACTTAAAAGAAAAAAGGATAGTACAATTATATGCGTGGGCAAAAGAAGACACACGGACAACCATGTTTTTTAAAAAAAAACAAGAACATCTATTACTATAAAGGTAGTCAGTGCCCTCTTGCTTGACACCTCGATACACTGATTTGTCGATATTGTAGGCATTTCATGAGCGCATTTCGATTTCATTCCAACACCCCCTCTATCGATATGTGCTTCATGAGCTCGACCAGTGAATAAATTTCGTTATTACAATAATCCTAACATTTTAATACAATTCTCATGTTTATGTTTAGATAATGATTTTGTCATAATGTCGGCAGGCATATAGTCAGTTCGCAGGTACTCAATCTGTATAACTTTGTTTTCCACCAACTCCCGTGTGAAATGATAACGAATGTCTATATGTTTGCTTCGTTTATGAAATACAGCATTTTTACTTAACTCTATCGCACTTTGATTATCACAATATAATTTAATCGGAGTTTGTACACATGTGTTAAAACCCATATGATTTAACAGTCGTTGGATATAAATAATTTCTCGTGAAACCTCGGATAGAGCTGCATATTCGGCTTCCATAGTAGATAATGCAACGGATACTTGCTTTTTAGACTTCCAACTTATCGGACCGCCTGATAACGTTAAAACGTTTCCTGAACATGACTTGCGATCGTCTACGTCGCCGGCCCAATCGGAGTCCGTATACGCCTTAAAACATTCTTTGTCTTTTACGTAATTGAAGCCATGATGTGACGTTGCTTTTAAATATCTTAATACTCGCTTAGCAATCCACCAATGGTCTTGTCCTGGATCAGAGCAAAATCGACTCAATGTACTCGCCGCGAACGCTATGTCGGGACAGGTCGCATTTGCTAAATAGATCAAGCCACCTATTAGTTCCCTATAAGGTCGGTTATTCATTGACTGTCTTTCTTCGTCCGTTGTCGGGCACATATCTTTAGTAATTTTCAAATTTGGTTCTATTGGTGTTGACGTGGTTTTTGCATCGTCCATGTTGAATCTCGTAAGCAGTTCATCGATGTACTTCTTCTGAGAAAGTCTGATACCGCCGGTAGCGCCATCGCGTTGAATATTGATTCCCAGAATGTTGCTTATCTGTCCAAGATCCACCATCTTAAACGTTGATTTCATTTTTGATTTGATGCTTTCCAGTGACTTGATGTTCTTGGATGCCAGGATGAAGTCATCCACGTAAATTATCATGATCACTCTGTCCTTATTTTCGCCAAACACATAAACGCAAGGATCTGACGGAATTCGCTTGCCTTCGTTGTCTGTAATGTACTTGTCAAGTTTCCTGTACCACTCACGACCTGACTGTGTTAGACCGTACAGTGGTTTCAACAACTTACAGACTTTTTCTTCGTGTCCAGGCTCAACAAACATTTCGGGATGTTCCATGTACACTTCGTCGCTTAGTTCTCCTTGCACGTAGGCTGATACTACGTCCATTTGGTGTACATGCATTTCTTCTACTGCAGCAGCTAATAATATGCGAATTGTCTCGTACCTTGCGACAGGTGCAAATACTTCTTCGTAGTCGAGGCCTGCTACTTGAGTGTGTCCGCGGGCAACTAGTCTTGCCTTGTATTTGTTGATGCTACCGTCTTCGTTGATTTTTGTCTGGAACACCCATTTATTTGTTAACACTTTTGTTTCAGTAGGTCTGTGCACGAGAATCCACGTATTGTTTTCTTGAAGTGTGTCGTATTCCTTTTGCATGGCGGTTAGTCATGCTTCTTTGTTGTCAAGCTCTGAGATTTGCGATGCAGATGTGGGATCTGGGTTTCCCATTTTCTTATTGTAGATTTTTCGCGGTCTGCCCACATTGCCTGTTCTCAAGAGTTTTGGACGGCCCGGCATTCGACGTTGATTACTCGATGCTTTCTCGTCAGCTTCCGAATCTGTTTCAGTTGATGCATCCTCTCTACTGTAGCTGTCATCATGCTTGATTGCTTCTTTGGGTGGTTCTGGGGTCGTTTTACTCGGTAAGTAAGTCACAGGAGTAGATAGAAAACGCCGTTTCTAGCACAGTTCAAGGTCTCGCTTCTGATTGGTCGTGCCGTTGTGACGTCATAGGGAGTGTTGGGTTGACGTGGGTGTATAGCGGGTTGTATGATATTTGGGGTACTTAAGAAGATATCGCTAATGCATTAATGTAAAGTGGGTTGTATGATAATTCGTGTACTTTGTTTTTTTTTTGTGAATGTAAAGCGGGTTGTATGATGTTTGGGGTATATTAAATTAGACCAGTAGAGTATACCAACTTAACGTGAATGTAAACCAGGACCAGTAGAGTATCCTAGGTTGCAGTACTAAAATAATAAGAGAGTAACCCAAGTTGCATATTGGTGTTGTGTACCAACTTAACGTGAATGTAAAGCAGGTTGTATGTTGTTTTAGAATTCATTATATTCATAATAATTTTTGTTTTAAGAAATATATTCAACAATTTGTACATCTTATTTGGGGGGTATAGTAAAGTACACCAAAAAGTAAAAAAAAATTTTGTTTTATTTAGAGTACTTATACGTAATTAATTTTAAAATATATTTAATGCTTACAACTAATTATTAAATGTATATAACATTAATATGGTGGAATATGAGCACCGTTAGAGCACCCATTTCTCCACCATAAATTAATTTTGTATTATTTGGGGGAACACCCCAAATTATAGTTTTATTTTCTAAAAAAATATATATATATTTAAATTTAAAAGAAATATAAACATAAAATATTACTTACAACATTTAAATCTAATTTCTTATTAAAAAATATTTAATAATTCTATCAGAATCTGAAACAAACACATTTTTTAATATAATTTTATATAAATCACTGTACTTATAAAAAACTTACATTTCTCTACCATGTTTTAATGCATGAATTTTATTTTTAATAATGATACCACATCAATGATACCACATCCTTTTTTTTCCTATCACATTTTGCATAATTTAATATAACAGACTATATAGATTGGATGATTAATAGGGATAGGTTTTATAAGTTATTAAATATAAACAAAAATATATTTTTAACATTTTAAAAGTTTATTTAATATTGTTGTAATAGAACAAGTACAAGTGAAAACATTGATGAATTTTTGTAGAAAAAAAAATGTTATTACAATTTGATTTACGTTATTAAACAATATGTTAGAAAAATTATATCGGTTTAACTGATGATGATATATTATAATAATTATAAGAAATCAATCTATATTACATGTACAAGTGGTTGATGAAAACCATTCGAATATTTGATTCAAACATATAAAACAATAATTATATTCTTGATTACATAAGAAAGAGTACATTGATGCATTGTCTAGAATAAAATTTGTGGTTTTTTGATTAAAAAAATACCACATATCAGCTATCATATTTTCGTTAGGATTAAATATATTGCAAACTGAATTATTAATTTTTGAAGTTGAACATTCTACGCAAAATCGACGAATATTCCAGCAACTACTATCTGTATAACTAGGAATAAGCCATTTATGATAAGTTATTACAATGTGGTTTGAGTTATTAAAGCAATATGGTAATATTGAACTAAAAGATTCATTTGATATTTCATTTGCATCTAAATCATTATAATCAATAAATAAATCGCTATTGGTGGACCTACCATCATCAGTTAAATCATCATTGTCGGATGAATCGATATCATTTTCTAGATTTACAACTAATAGAAACTCGGTTGACACATTCCTATTTTCTGGTATCTCTTTAAATATATATGTAAATTGTGGCGCCATTTTTTCTCAATAGAATTAGTTTGTCTCGTAAAATTCAATTTTTTGAATGTGATCTTCTTTTTTAAATACTTTGAAAAATGAACCATTTAATTTTGAAATTTCATTCTCTGTTAGTACATTAAAGCGTTTCGGTAGATACACAATGAAGTCTTCAATTTCTAAGCAAATAGATTTTGCATATATTGTTGTTACCAGCTTTGCCCCATTAATTGCATATTTTTTTGATTCATCTAAATCAAATAACTTTATAATTGTGTTTAATTTGACCAAACCAAGATGGATAAGTTTTTGGAAATCCATGTCTAATATATTATTTGCTTTAGATTTAATATGTAAAATTTAAATTTTATAAACTTACCAATATTTAATGGAACAGATATTTAGCGACGATCAATTTTTGTGATATACTGTAATGTTAATAATTTTGTCACCTTATTTATACAATTTAATAACAATAGTTGTGGTAATAAATAAGATAAGATAGCTTGCAACAAAGACGGTTGCATGTTTTAAGAAACAGAACGGAACAGGAAAATTTTATTTTTTATGTGAGAGATTACAACAAAGACAGTTGTTTTTTTATTAAATAGATCGTAGCAGGATTTTGGTTAACTTATTATCTTTTAAGCCAACCAAAACAGGATATTGGTGTTTTGAATAATGTGTTAACAAACAGTTTATTTTTTATCACATTTCTATATAATATACAAACCGAAAATAGTTTATGTCATTACTTTATTGTTATTTTTCGAAAATGCCTGGGCAATCTCATCGTAATTTATTCACCAGGGAAGACTTAAGAAATAGAGATATATGTTTAATATACAAGGGTTTGGAAGATCCATAACATATGGTGGTATACATTATTTGTGTTATCTGTGTGGTCTGGGGGTCATTTTTAATGAATCTGTTGATTTAAAACTAGTTGTGATGGAAAAACACAACATAAATTTCTATACGACTGAAATTAATATTGAGCAGAAATGTTTTAAATGTAAGCAATTGATAAATCGTGTAGTGGATCCATTCGATTGCAAAACATGTATAGATACAGAACAGTTCGGACAACATATGATTTAAAATTTATATGAATACCTTAATACTTTTATTTATATTTTATTTCATTAGTCTTAAATAATATTTAATATGTCTTCTAATGGGGCTAAGTGGATAGATATTAAGAGTGCTTTTAAAAATCGGGTGTGTTGTGGTCGAATTGTAAACAGTGATCATATTCTTGAACCAATTGGCTTTTTAGAACAATGTAAATTAATATTAATTGTAAAAATTGGACAATTTATGTTTGAACATCGCTCACCAGTTAAAATTGTTCGTGATTTGTGTTGTGATTATATTGTAAAGAAAGGTGAACAGGAACTTATAACTGAAATCTTTCACACATCTAAGATGGCTCCCATCACTATTAGTGATGACTTTTCAACATGGTTTACAAATAATGTGGTCGGTCCGATTCGTAAAAAAATGGATGAATTTCAAGAACGTGATTCGGGAAAAGCTTTGTTATGTATCAAGCACTTGCAAGTATGTAAGTAAAATAAATGTCTTTTGAAAATTATAATTTAGAAATATGATAAATTTAGGTGAACATCAATAAATTCAATCCAGTAAATGGTGGTTCTTCATACATCGAACTCCCAAATTCGATTAAAAGCCGGAAGGCGGTGGTGAATGTGCATAATAATGATGAGAATTGTTTTATATGGTCGCTTCTCTCTGCTATGTTTCCTATTAGTTCAGATCCTCAAAGCCCATCCAAATACCTCCAAGACCATTATAAAATTTTCAATTTAACCAATATTCACATTCCTACACCATAGACAGATATTCCCAAATTCGAAAAACAGAATGACGTGTCTATTAATGTTTATGGTCTTGAATTTGATGGAAAGAGTAATAATTATAATGTAGTAGGACCATTACATTATACAAAAAAAAAAAGGACCAACACATCAATCTACTTTATTGGAAACAGACAAATCAATCACACTTTGCATGGATCAAATCACTATCTCGTCTTCTCAACTCGCAAATTTCAAAACGGAGTCATAAACATTGGATTTGTGATCGATGTTTACAATATTTTGGACGAGCAGACTTGTTTAAACGTCACGAAGAAGATTGTATCCTTGCGGAAGCTGTTTGAATTATAATGCCAAGCGAAGATGAGAAGTGGCTTAAATTTAAAAATTATATGCGCAAAGAACGTCATCCATTTATAATTTACGCAGATTTTGAAACTCTAACGGTACCAGTTAATACTTGTCAACCAGATCCAACAACCTCATACACCAATGAATATCAAAAACATATAGCATGTGCCGTTGCTTATCAATTGGTATGTTCATATGATAATACATTATCAATATTTGAATTATATCGTGGAGCAGAACCAGCGAAATGGTTCATGAAAAAATTATTTGAGATTATGATGAAAGTGCATGCATTGTACTAAAACATTGCATCAATAATAATGTATGAAGGGGACTATGCTGCTTTCACCACCGCTGAAAAATGTCATATTTGTGATAAATTGTTTGGAGCGGATGAGGAAACGAAGAAGGTTCGTGACCACTGACATTTAACAGGTAAATTTAATTTCAAAAATATTATATTACACATTACTTATATTATTTTATGTTCAGGAAAATTTCGTGGTGCCGCTCACAACTCATGTAATTTAAATTATCAATATCCTAACTACATTCCCGTATTTTTCCCTAATTTAAGTGGTTATGACAGTCACTTTCTCGTAAAAGAACTTGGGGCTACTGAAGAGAAAATTAAATAAATACCTGCCAACGAGGAACGTTATATATCCTTCTCTAAAATGGTTGGGGGTATGGAGCTCAGGTTTCTTGATTCTCTCAGGTATGTTAATTATAGTAAAGAAAAAAAAAATGTAAAATATATGTAAAAAAAACTATTGTAATATTTCTAGATTTATGAACAGTTCACTAGACAAGCTTGTCAGCCATATGAATGCAAATGCATTTAATATCATGCGGACGAACTATTCAAACAATGTTAAATTTCAACTACTAACTCGAATGGGTGTATTTCCCTATGACTATGTGAACTCATGGGATCGGTTTAAAGAAGAACAGTTACCACCAAAAGAGGCGTTTTATTCCAAACTGAGACAAGTTGGTATAAGTGACACGGATTACTCCCACGCTCAACTTGTATGGAGCACATTCAGTCATAAAACAATTGGAGATTACATAGATTTATATCTCAAAACTGATGTGTTACCACTAGCAGACATCTTTGAAAATTTTAGAGATGTCTGCTTGAAATCATATGCTCTAGATCCTGCTCACTACTATACAACACCTGGTAAAAATTAATTAATCTGCTATCAACAATTTGAAATGACTTGATTATTTTTTTTATAGGTCTGGCTTGGGATGTTATGTTAAAAATGACTGGTGTGCATTTGGAGCTATTAACTGACATCGATATGCTCTTATTCTTTGAGCGAGGTATATGTGGAGGTGTTTGTCAATGTTGTAATCGATATGCCAAAGCCAACAACCATTACATGATATCATATGAATCAACTAACCCCGAGAAGTATATAATGTATTTTGATGCATGTAATTTATATGGTTGGGCAATGATACAATGTTTACCACATGGAAATTTTGAATGGTTGACTAACGATCAAATTCTTGCTTTTGAAGTAAATTCAGTATCTGAGAATGGTTCCAGTTGGTACATACTTGAAGTTGATTTAGATTATCCTCAACACCTACACAACATACATAAAAACTTACCACTATGCCTAGTTCAACAAACACCCCCCGGTTCGAAATTAAAAAAATTATTAACTACCTTACATAATAAGGTAAAATATATAATCCATTATAGGAATTTAAAACAAGCCATAGCATTGGGTATGAAATTAATAAAAATTCATAGAATTATAAAACTTCAACAATCATTTTGGCTCAAAAAGTATATTGATATGAATACAGACTTTCGGAAAATAGCACGAAACGATTTTTAAATTTTTTTTTTTTAAATTAATGAACAATACAGTATTTGGAAAAAGCATGGAAAATATAAGAAAATATAGAGATATAAAACTAGTTTCTAAATGGAATGGAAGAGGTGGTGCGCGAAAATTAATTGCAAAACCAAAATTCAAGAAATCGATTATATTAACTTCGAATTTAATTGCAATTGAATTAAATAAAGTTAAAATTAAATTCAACAAACCTGTTTACGTGGGCATGGCTATTTTGGATATTAGCAAATATTTAATGTATGATTTTCATTATATTTACACACTTCAAACATTTACACAACCTAAACTTCTATACATGGATACCGATTCACTCATTTATGAATTTAATGAAGATCCATATATACAAATTAAAATGGATATTAATAGATTCGCCACTTCAGATTACTCCACAAACAATAGATATGGGATACCTCAAGCTAACAAAAAAGTTGTGGGATTGTTTAAAGATGAAAACGCAGGCATGTTAATGACTGAATTTGCTGGGTTACGTTCTAAAATGTACTCATTTAAATTGGATATTGATAAATCTTATTCTAAGGCAAAGGGTGTATCGGGGGTTGTGACAAAGACCCTTACTTTGGATGATTACAAGAGAACACGTTTTGACAAAACAAAATCACATAAAATGCAAAATAATATTATATCTAAAAAACATGACATATATACAGTTGAACAAAACAAACTTGTACTCAGTGCAGATGATGATAAAAGATATATACTACCAAACTCTACAGACACACTACCGTGGGGGCACTACAGTATATCAAATGAAACTTGAAGTATCATAATTATGAATATTTTTTTAAATTTTATCAGTGTATTTGTTTTTGTTACATTTTAAAAACAATTTTTGTATTTTTTTAGATTATTAATTTAATGTATATATATATATGATATTATAAAACATCTTTCTTTTTTATCCATGAATTATAGCTAGAGTCAAATCCTAGCCATTTCACGTGAACCTTTGATCCCTTTGTTTTTAAAACCTTTTCCACTAGATAAATATTGGGATGTTTTGTTTTCTGCAATTCTAGTTCATAAAATCCACCTTCGATTGGTCGTCCATGCAAGTCTTGGAGTTTATACGTAACAGGGTTTGTTATTTGAATATTTACTATTTTAAATATTTCAGTGGACCAATTAGGAGTATAACCTTTATTGAATACCCCTTTCACTTTGCTTATTCGTACATGATCACCGATTTCTAATTTCGAATGCCCTACAATCTTAATATTACTGTAAACAGTATCCAATAATTTTTTTTCATTATCATGCGTCACATCTTTGGGGCACATTTTTATAGTGCGATGTTTTCTTCCATTATAATTTTCTAATAATTTTGGTAATATATTGTGCCACTTGTATGACCCGTTTAAAATGAATTCACTCCACATACTTGCTTTAAGTGTACGATTAAATCTTTCTACTACACTCGCTTTGAGATTGCTGTATGTTGAATAATGGTTGATTTTATGTTGTTTCATTAGTTTTTGAAATTCAGAGTTGTAGAATTCTTTACCATTATCTGACTTAATATTATATGGTATACGATGTTGACCTAGTATTTTATTCATAGCTCGTGTAACGTCATTAGCAGATTTTGACTTCACAGGCACTGCCCACGCATACTTTGAAAAAACATCTATTATAGTTAACAAATATTTATACCCCCTATTCTCTCTTGCATACGGAATTATTTCAACAAGGTCACATTGCCACAAATCGTCAATTCCTTTTGTTATTACTTTACGTCTTAAATATGTTCGACGAGCAGGTTTATGCAATTCATTCACTATGTCCAACTTGCTCATCTTCGTTTGTTGGCACTACTAACTTATTTACATTTAAAATTGGTTTTAAATATGACTCTATGTATTTATAAACAAATGGAAGTAAATGGTTTTTAAGTTAATCCAACTCTTTAGTGCATATAGCATGATTAATTGTATTAAATTTAGATTCAATCATTACAGGTGTATAATCAATAACATTTTGAATTTTTGCAGTTAGACCTTTAATCTTTAAATCATTTTGATTATAAAACTCCTTATGAATTTCATCTGATTTAATTAAATCATCTATCTTTAATTTATTTATATTAATAAGTTCACTTAACCTATTTTTATATTTACTTATAGCATTATCACCATATTTTTTGTTTGCAGCATTATAATTACTAGTGGGGGGAGCTACATGTGTAATTCTTCCCATTTTAGCATGGTACACATCGAGTCCATCTTCATTCAATACATCTAATGATTTGTTAATCAATTCATTAATGTATAAATCAATATAACCTTTATTTGCAATATCGTTTTCATCTTTTGGCTCGACTATATTTACTATCCGCCGATCTAATGCATCAAACTCACCAACACTATTTGTAGTTAAACTGATTTTATGTTTTAAGCCGTGCGGCTGTAACTGTCTACCAAACTTGTCTACAGACATGTTGGATATGATCATATTATATAATATCATTCTATTATATTTGCCTCTTTAAGCTCTTCAATAATTGACATAATTACATTATCATGTCCGGTGTGACCTGCAGTTCGCGAAGCCATTAGCAACTTTAATCTTTCAACTAGTTCATTAGGATCATTCCAATAAATGTAATCTCTTTTATAATTAGTTAAAGTCATATTTGATGGGATTAAACCATATCCAGATGTTGATTGTGATCTACCAACTGTTATTGCTGGTCTTATTATATTTAAATACTTCCAGTTGCGTGACCCATTAAGTTGACCAGTGGAACTAAAGTTTCTCCTATGAGCGTTTGTTTGCAATATTATATTTAAATATAATTTTCTATCGTCATTGGTAAATGATGTGATAGCGGGTATTTTTTTAAATAATAATTCATAGAGGCCTGTTGTTCCTTCATACCATTGATCTCCAATCTTTAGATCATTATGTTCGATCTCAACTGGCATGTTACCTATTTTAAAAATACCATCACTATCTTTTCTAATTCCATATACTTTATCAGTGTCACTCTCATGTAATGCGAAAAAAGCATGTAAGGGGCTGCAATATCTCCTGCAGATTGCTTTAAATGTTCAAATTCTTCTAGACCTTCCGGGGTATCTAACTGTGTTTTAAATTGTATTCTTGGTGAATTTTCTTCATCTTTCATTGCTAAGTTTTCGGTTTCCAAAAATGTTGGTAATAATTTTTGAGGTTTCTTAATTGCTCCTCTACTAGGTGTATCAACCGGGTTGCGATAATATGCAACAGGTGATTCATTATGTCTTTTCTTTTTTATTTTTATTTCCATAGTATTTGGGGTGTCTTCTTTAATTTTCTTTAATTGTGTTGTTGTTGTATTTGCAACTATTTCTTTTAGAGGTAATGTTAAAGGTTTAAAAGTTTTCTACAATAATTCCTCTGCAACTGCATGCCCACGTTTGAGTGATTTATACTTCTTACGTATAACATCACTAACTTGCACTATTTCTTTCAATGTTTCTTTCTTCATCTTATTCATTTTAATTCTCTTTAACAACTCTGATGCTGATGTTGAAGTTTGTAACTGGTTTCAACACGTTTATAATAGCTAACATAAACATTTATAACAGAATTGAATAGATTTGTTTTCAGTCTGTTGATTAAATGAGGATAAATCTTCAAATTTCTAGTATATATTGATATATTAGTATTAGTATTATTATTAAAATCATCATGATTGCAATACAATCACATATAACATATAAGATGTCCATGATAAATAATTATCAAAACCTTTTCGATAACGACCTGTATCAGAGTCTTTATTTATCACTACAAATCCATATTTATCCTTCCAACAATTCGCGCAAAACACTTTAAACTTGTTAAATGACATATCAGTGTTTACATGATCTTTGTACACATGTTTAAGGTTCATATCATCTTGTTTAAATAACACTAATAAATTTGCATTATCTCTTATGAGATGTTTAGGTATACGAGCGTAAGTTTGACAAAAATAAATTGAATCAACTTGTGAGTGTCTCCCCATACTGAAATAACTACGGATACAATCCTGTTTATCACAAGCTACATCATCGAATACAAATATTGAATTGTATCTTGCATCTTGTGGTTTAACAAACTCAGTATTTTCATTGTAAGGTAAATAACCCATTCCTTTTACTCTTGATAGACATTTTTCTAGAAACTGATATTTTGGTTGATGAAGAGATTTAGAATATACATACACATTTGCAAATTTTAATCCATTTCGATGTGTTAACAAACCAAGCATAACATTTGTTTTCCCATAATTTGAAGGTCCACAAATAAGACATCTTATACTGTTGGGGAATAAGTCACCATGTCTTTTAAATTTAATATCAGTTGTTATATCAAAGTTTTTAACTTGTAGCTTTTGTTGTTGCTTTATAAATTTCATTATGTTACTATACCTATTTAATGTTTGTACCACTATTTATAGTTATCAGTTTACTAATGTTAGTTCATGGAGATGGTCTTATTAACAGTGCTATAAATTCATTACCTGTTGAATTACATATACCTAAATATCAGTATTGTGGTCCTGGAACTCATTTAAAAGCACGATTAAACCGAGGTGATCCTGGTATAAATCAATTAGACGTTGCATGCAAACAACACGATATTGAATATTTAAAATCGAGTGATTTATCAAAAAGGCACGAGGCAGACAAAGTATTACAAGAAAAAGCGTGGAATCGGGTTAAGTCTAAAGACGCATCTTTTGGAGAAAAAGCAACAGCTTGGACAGTTACAAACATTATGAAAGCAAAACGAAAATTTGGAATGGGTCATAAAAAATCTCGCAAACAAAAACGCAAACCTAAACCCCGGGTAATTCCAACACCTAAGGTTGGAGGATTTTTACCAGCACTTATACCATTGCTATTACCGCTTATAGGTAAAGCATTAATAACAGGGGCTGTAAGTGGTGCCGCAGCTTATGGCACCAAGAAAGCATTAGGTGGAGGGTTACATTTAAAACCATATCAAAATGGACAAGGTTTATCCTTAAAAAACTGCCGAAAAGGGCGTTAAGCGATGTTGAGTTGAAACAAATCGCATGCAGACTACCATATTTTCGCGGTGTGTTTATGCGGAACGCCCTACCATCTAAACCTAAAATCAATGAGTGTGCTATAATAAATCTTGATGACAAACATGGATTGGGAAGTCATTGGGTACCTTATAAGATACGTTATAATAAAGTTTCATATTTTGATAGTTTTGGAAATTTACAACCTCCTTTGGAGCTTATAAATTATTTTGGTAAAAATATTAAAATAAATTACAATCATAAACAATTACAAAAATTTAATTCTTATAATTGTGGTCATTTATGTTTGAAATTTCTTATAAATAAACAGAACGAATCTACCTAATACCAGTTTTTATCATGTCTTTGACGTTAACACTAACTGGTAATACATCTGAATTATGTACTGATTTTTTTCCACCGATTGATTTAATTGGTGAGCATGTAATTGGTTTAATTGATTTTCACACATACAATTCTATTCCAAACATAGATGCATCTAATAATAAATATTACTATGGGGATAAGGAATTAACTATTCCAGTAGGTTCATATGAAATTGATGATATCGATCAATATTTAAAACAGATATTAGGAGATCTAATGCAGAAGATTTTTCTTTTATGTATAATAATAGAATTGAGAAAGAGAGTAATGTAAGAAATTATATAACTGTACGTCCAAACAACAATACATTAAAATGTGAGATAAAAAGCACCCTACAAATTGACTTTACTAAGCCTAATAATATTGGTTCATTATTAGGATTTAAAGAACGTGTACTAGAACCACATATATTACATGAATCTGATTTACCAGTTAATATTTTAAAAGTAAATACTCTTCTCATAGAATGTAACATAGTAACTGGAGCATATAAAAACGATAACCATGTACATACAATACATGAGTTTTATCCAATGGTTCCTCCTGGATATAAAATCGTTGAAGTGCCATCTAATGTAATTTATTTACCTGTCAACACTCATACAATAAGTAACATTATACTAACGATTGTTGATCAAGACGGGTGTTTAGTGAATTTTAGAGGTGAAACGATTACTATAAGACTTCTCTTGAAATAACATGGGAATTTGTTGTAAAAATATAACAGCTAAGAAAAGCATTACCACTTCTGTATCAACAGTGAAAGAATTAACACAAGAAAATTTAACATTTTTAATATCACAAGGGTTTATAATAAAGAAAAAAAGATGAGTGATGTATTAAACATTTATTCCAATATTGTATTTGATAATACAATAGCACGTATTGAGGTACATAGTCATCAGTCATATGTGGCATCAACATTCAACAATAGTGATGAAATTCGGATACCAATACAACAACAGGATATATATACATTACCTAGTTAAAGTTTTTTGTATATTGAAGGAAAATTAACAAAAAATGATGGTAGTGCTGCTCCAGATGATACCAAAATTACAAATAATGGCATTTCTTATCTTTTTGATGAGATTAGATATGCATTGAATGGTGTAGAAGTTGAGAAGAATAAATCAGTGGGGATTTGTAGTACAATGAAATCATATATTTCTCTAAGCGATTCTGAAAGTTGTGCTATAGAAAATGCAGGATGGGGTTTAGATGTAAATATTGTGAACAGTGGAGGTTATTTTAATGTTTGCATACCATTGAAATCGTTATTAGGATTTGCTGAAGATTACAAAAGAATAATTGTAAATGTTAAACAGGAATTAGTTTTAATTCGAGCTCGTAGTGATAATAATGCATACACAAGTTCAACTGAATTGAAATTTAATCTATCAAAAATTCAATGGCAAATGCCACATATTTTTGTTGCTGGTAAAGAAAAAATGAATTTATTGAAAATGACTGAAAGTAATAAGACGTTATTTATGGCATTTAGAAGCTGGGATCTCTACGAATATCCATTATTACCTACAACAATGAAGCAAACATGGCCTGTTAAGCCTTCTACTCAATTGTAAGGACCGCGTTATGTTATTCTAGGTTTTCAATCTGATAGAAAAAATAAAATAAATAAAAATGCTAGTGTTTTCGATCATTGTAAATTAACAAATGTAAAAGTATACTTGAATTCTGTGTGCTATCCATATGATAATTTAAATTTAAATTTTGAAAATAACCAATATGCATTATTGTATGAAATGTACACAAAATTTCAAATTTCTTATTATGGTCGTGATACAGGCTCATTACTTAAAAAAAATTATTTCAAAGATTATGCACCGCTGCCTGTAATTGATTGCTAACATCAAAATGAATCGTTAAAATCAGCATCTGTAGATATTAGGTTCGAATTTGAATAAAGTGAAATTTTTCCAACCAATACGACTGCATACCGTTTAATTTTACATGATCGTTTCATTGAATATAAGCCGATGTCGGGCGATGTTAAAACGTTAGTCTAACCATGGAACTCATCGCTGATAAGCGTTAGTTTAACCATGGAGCTCATCGTTGATAAACAAGGATTTACTGCCTACTGCTATGATTTGGTACCGAAAGAAGTAGTGATTCTATCTCGAGATAGGTGTAAATTACAACACTTTCTTTTCAAGCGACCATTTCCTTGGAGTGATTTAGAGCGAAAGTATAAGAAACAAGCTATTTGGTTACATAAGAATCATCATGGTCTCAAATGGAGTGATGGATACATTCCATATGAAGAGATGTATAATATAATTAAGAAAATTCTCCAACCAGCACTGCAAATTTATGTGAAAGGATTACAAAAGAAAGAGTTCTTGAACTGGTATGATTTACCCGCCCAAATATGTGATTTAGAAAAATATGAGTCAATTAAAAAATGTTTCACACATCAAACTTGTTTTGCACATTCTGCACCATATATATGTGCACTTAGTAATGTAAATAAAATAAAAAAGTTTTTAGATAATGATAATAATCATATATTAAAATATTGTAATTAAATTAAAAAAATATGAAAAAATAAAACACATTTTAAAAAAAAATTTCTGTATACTTATTTAATATTCCATAAATTATATTATACACAAAAATAAATAACAATTTTACATCTACAACATTTTAAATCTTATTAATAAAAGAACATTTTTCTGACCAACGTTTATGTTCGGTTATAGCATCATCACCTTCTATGAAATTATATAATTCAATATTGCAAAAAGCACAACGAACAACATCTTTGTAATTAATATAATAAAATCTAGCTTTTGCTAAATCTTCTGCTTTAATGAATACATTATTCCATTTCTCAAATGTTAACAATCTATTAGATTCTTCTTTAAAATAATCAAAAATACACAATGGACAATTTTTAACAAGTAAACAATCTGTTATGTGATCACACCGGACTACTCTGTTATCAGGATGTTTAGTGCATCGTTCATACTTCTTGAATTCAGAATCCGTTTGCCATTTTTTTGGTAATTTATCCCTAGCAAAACTAATTTGACCACATGTTCTTAACACAAATTCTTTTGGGAGTACTTCAATTTCTTCACTAGTCAAATCAGAGAGTGGGATAAAGGCTCCTTTATTTTTTAGTGTATAATACTTTTTCACAACATTTAAGACTGAAGCCTCCAGATTCAATAAATAAACTATATCATTTGACATTTTCACAA
This sequence comes from Nebria brevicollis, assembly GCA_944738965.1. Classification (NCBI taxonomy): domain Eukaryota; kingdom Metazoa; phylum Arthropoda; class Insecta; order Coleoptera; family Carabidae; genus Nebria; species Nebria brevicollis. The sequence continues at coordinate 7,461,301 of OX122898.1, read as the reverse complement.
TAACTAAATTTGATGTAAATTAAATATTTATATATGACAAATACTATATCCGGTATAAAAGATTACACATTGTTTATTATAAATTACATATCTAATATTTACGTAAACCAAATACCACAAATATTATATCCGGTATATAAGATTACACATTGTTACATTTTTAATACTAATAAATTGTTTATTATAAATTTCATATCCTTGTATAACTTTATATCATACTTCAACTTTTCCAATTTGTATAAATATACCTCTCTTCTTAACCTAAAAATTATTAATAATATAATAATATATTTTCTAGAATTATATCTGGATACATGTTTAAGAGCTCTTGCATTGCCAAATAACATAAATGGTTTTCAACATTTAATAAATACTTTATATTATCAATAATATTATCACCAAACATAATCGATTTTGATATGACATCATTGTGAAACTGTGTAAAATTTAAAGAAATTAACATTTTTAAATAATAGTCTATAATAAATTCTAATTCAAATAATTTTGTAAGTGATTGTGTAGCTAAACATATTTCTCTCTTCTTCCATTCAATCGATATAACTTTTACTTCATTTATCACATGATAATATATTTTATGATCTCGTAAATTTTGATATTCTACATTACTTTTTCCATCCAAAAAATTCATGATTATATCACGACATTGTAAAAATTCATACCAATCAGATAGCTTAAATTGTATACCATCTAATTATCTTAAATTAGATATTATTACAACTTCAAAATTTTGCTTAGGGTCAATACCAATTGATATCCATCTACTTAAACTTTGGTTTAATGGATACTTGTATTCCAACAATAGTCTTTTTCCATCTTCATGATAATCTTGATAATTATCTAGGTCAACGATGGATGGTGGTGGTGGTGGATTGAATACATTTGCAACTATAACATCTAGATCGGTTGGGTTGATTATTGTAGTTGCGTTTGGTTTTGAAAGAATTAGAAGATGTTCTAAATGATATGTCTAAACGTTATTCTAAAGGAATGGAAATTTGTAGAAATTATAATGATAACAAAATAACAATTGAAGTTCTTCAACATGAATTAGAGAATATTGATTTATATGATTTCCTACAAGATATAAATAAATTTCTTACAATGCAGTAAACTACAATATATTGGTGCGTTATTATTTTTTCGGTTTAGTTTACATGTAGAATTGTAATTAATCAGTCATGATTATATTCCTGCTATTATGTTTTAGTTTTGCAAATGCATTCAATTTTAAAGATACTATGGCTTACCTAGATACATATGGGTATATAAAAACTGAAGAAAATGAATTAATTAGCATAAATGAGAGTGATGTGAAATATTTAAATGCGTTAAAATTATTTCAAGATTATTATAATTTACCATATGATAATTTAACACAAACAACACAATTAATGAAGAGTCGAAGATGTGGTGTAGCTGATGTTTTAAATTATAACCTCTTACCACATTCTTGGAATTTAACAACTATAACTTGGGATTTCATTAGTGGAAATAATCATCTATTCAATATTGCAAAACAAGCTTTTGCAATTTGGGCTAAACATGTACAACTTAATTTTGTACATCAATCATATATTAATAATAAAAAGGGGGTCTCCACACCGAATATAATCATATCCTTTGGAATTCAAAGACATCATAATTATAAGGAGCAATCCAATTATCATATACCATTCGATGGAGCAGGTGGTGTTTTAGGACATGCGTTTTATCCCACAAGTAGTAAAACAAAGTCTGTTGACCTACATTTGGACTATCAGGAAAATTGGAATCAAGATCTCAGTCAAACAAAGGATGATGATAGAATAAATTTATTTGAAGTTCTTGTACATGAAATTGGTCATACGCTTGGTATTGCACATTCTACTTATGAAAACTCTGTAATGTATCCACTTCATATTACGCAAATATTTAGCAACATATCTGAATTTAAATTAAGTAATGATGATATTAATGCTATTAAAAAATTGTATAAATCTAAAATTACAAATGTATCACCACCTAAAGTTCCAACAGTGAAAATATCAAAACACCCTGAGTTGTGTGATTTGGATAATGTGAATACATTCTTAATTGTCGATGATAATATTCTCATATTTTATGAACAATGGGTATGGTTTAAAAAACTTGATGAGTATCAACACAAAGCAGTACCATTTTACATACCAACGTGGTTACCTTTTCTACCAGCAAATTTTGAAAAAGTTTCTGCAGCATATCGACGACCTAATGGAAATATTGTGCTTATCGTGAATAATAAATCATATAATATTATTTGGCCAACTTTAGAATTAGTTAATCAAAATATTGCTTTGTATAATGTTGCTATACATAATATTACAGTACAGTACAGTAAATACTTATACTGGTCATACTTATATATTTTATGATAAAAACCATTTATTGGAAATAGACGAATGTAAATTTACTACAAAATCATATGGTGTGATACATAAACATTTTCCAGGTATACCTGCAGTTATAGATGGGGTATTTAGATATACAAATGGTCGAATATATTTCTTCAAGAACAAAAATTATTATGAGTATAATGAATTCTTAAATGTCATGACTAAAGCAGAAGCATTTCACCTTTCTTTATTAAATATAAATTGCCCAAACATAGGTGTTCTCGAACAACTTAAGAATCTTGTGTTGAAATTAATTAGTTATAGACAATATTGACAATCTTGTAATCATCATTCAATAAAATTTTTTTACTACAATCTGGTATACTTTACTAGTCTAATTTAATATATCTTAAAGTACCCCAAATATCATACAACCCGATTTACATTCACGTTAACCCCGGTAAACAATGTACACCAATTATCATACAACCCCGCTTTACATTAATGTATTTGCAATATCTTAAAGCACAGATTAAATATATACAGATAGACAATGTAAATGGGACTACGCGCAGCGCGTCGTTATAGTTCTTTTTTGTACCAAGAGATGGTGCTAGGAGTGCTATCATTAAGTTTTGAATATACGTACAGTCACAGCCATAAACTTTGTTCTAGCAAATACAATCTTGAAAAAGCCGAACGCTTCTCTGAATCATGAGAGTGTACGAAAGTCGAACGCTTGATGTTAGCAATGTCTCCACATTGCGTTTTAGAAATAATTTTGTTATTTTCGTACGAACGAAATATTAAAATAAAATAAAAATTTATATATATATATATACATATATATATATATATATATATATATATATATATATATATATATATATATATATATATATATATATATATATATATATATATATATATATATATATATATATATATATATATATATATATATATATATATATATATATATATACATATATACATATATACATATATACATATATACATATATACATATATACATATATATATATATATATATATATATATATATATACATATATACATATATACATATATACATATATACATATATACATATATACATATATACATATATACATATATACATATATACATATATACATATATACATATATACATATATACATATATACATATATACATATATACATATATACATATATACATATATACATATATACATATATACATATATACATATATACATATATACATATATACATATATACATATATACATATATACATATATACATATATACATATATACATATATACATATATACATATATACATATATACATATATACATATATACATATATACATATATACATATATACATATATACATATATACATATATACATATATACATATATACATATATACATATATACATATATACATATATACATATATACATATATACATATATACATATATACATATATACATATATACATATATACATATATACATATATACATATATACATATATACATATATACATATATACATATATACATATATACATATATACATATATACATATATACATATATACATATATACATATATACATATATACATATATACATATATACATATATACATATATACATATATACATATATACATATATACATATATACATATATACATATATACATATATACATATATACATATATACATATATACATATATACATATATACATATATACATATATACATATATACATATATACATATATACATATATACATATATACATATATACATATATACATATATACATATATACATATATACATATATACATATATACATATATACATATATACATATATACATATATACATATATACATATATACATATATACATATATACATATATACATATATACATATATACATATATACATATATACATATATACATATATACATATATACATATATACATATATACATATATACATATATACATATATACATATATACATATATACATATATACATATATACATATATACATATATACATATATAAAAATATATACATATATACATATATACATATATACATATATACATATATACATATATACATATATACATATATACATATATACATATATACATATATACATATATATATATATATATATATATATATATATATATATATATATATATATATATATATATATATATATATATATATATATATATATATATATATATATATAATATATATATATATATAATATATATATATATATATATATATATATATATATATATATATATATATATATATATATATATATATATATATATATATATATATATATATATATATATATATATATATATATATATATTATATATATATATATATATATATATATATATATATATATATATATATATATATATTTATATATATTATATATATATATATATATATATATATATATATATATATATATATATATATATATATATATAATATATATATATATATATATATATATATATATATATATATATATATATATATATATATATATATATATATATATATATATATATATATATATATATATATATAATATATATATATATATATATATATATATATATATATATATATATTATATATATATATATATATATATATATATATATATATATATATATATATATATATATATATATATATATATATATATATATATTTATTTACATATATATATATATATATATATATATATATATATATATATATATATATATATATATATATATATTTATTTACATATATATATATATATATATATATATATATATATATATATATATATATATATATATATATATATATATATATATATATATATATATATATATATATATATATATATATATAAATATATATATATATAATATATATATATATATATATATATATATATATAAAAATATACTTATATATATATATATATATATATATATATATATATATATATATATATATAAATAAATACTCTTGTTATATAAAATCCAATTTCTTTTATAACTAATATTTTTTTTACTTTCATCTGTACAAGTCGAACGCTTGATTCTAATAATGTAGCAATGTGTTAGAAAGAGTTTTTGACATTTTCGTAAACAAAATTTTTAATATTTACCTATATATATGGTAACGTATTGGGTTTTGGGATCTAATTAATAAAGAACAATACAAGTTTTATATTAAATCGGGCTCTTTATTATGTCTACGGTCTCGGATAGTTTATAACTACGCTTTACCACTACAGCATCATATATGAGACTGCCCAAAATGGTTCGTCGCCAGATCTTAAAATTGACCACATCTGTTTACTCTTCTTCTACACATTGGTCCTTTTCTTGAAATAATAAACGACCATATATCTCTTATACGTGTAACTATAACTAAGGACAAAACCCTTAGACTAAACATAATATGAATTAACTTTTGTATATATGCATGGATATTTCAACATAACGTTTCAATATTTTTACCTTCATTTTAACCTCGGATACAATGGAAAATATAGTTTACAAAGAAAAATAATATAACGGAATACCAAGACGGGGAATACGGCAATACAAATTATACGCAATTAAAAAAATTATAAAAAATGATAAATAGACATTTATAAAAATATGTTACAAATTACAATATTTAATGTATTTGACATATTATAAAGCGCAAACATGCCTAAAAGTTTAATGAAAATTTTTGTGATGGTTTAATTTCAGCTTCGGTTTGTCAACAATTCACGTTTTCAAATTAGACGTGCTTTACTTTACGTGTATTGTTGTCCGGCATGAACCACGAGGTGGTGGAAGCTGATTTGTTTAATTATAAAAAAATCTTTCAAGCCAACTAAATTTGAAACACGTTTTTAAATAAATAATCTAACTCTTGCCGGGATGGGAAAGGAAACATCGGGTACTTTTGGATAAAGGTATTATAGAGATATAGTTGGATAATTTAACCTGCTCAAGTAGAAGTAATATAAACATTATCGAATGAGTTGTCACTAAATCAAATAGGTTTACTCATCAATGTGGCACCCAAATGTTTAATGACAACTACTTAACTATTACCACAATAATAACATAATATATATTAATTAAAAAAGATAAATTTACTGAGAGTTTAAAGGCATTTAAAATAATATAATGTGTTCAACCGCAATATTTAAATAAATATTACTATATTTTATATTTGATTGTAAATTAATTTTGATTTGAATTTTAGTTGTTGGATATAATACTCAATTTCCTTTTTGCGGTACTTTTATTATTTCTTGCTTCTTCTGAAATCCATTTACATTCTGTATAAATTTTGGTGTTAATTAATAAATTAATAAGATATAATTTATGGTCATAGCATGTATCGGCTTCGTCAAGCCAGCCCTGATACATATTGTTTATATTAAAAATAATTTTGTTTATTAACTTCCGTTTAAGAAAATTCAAATGTTTAATCTTTTCAAATTCTTTAGTGAATATTTGTAAACTTAAAAATGCTATATTAATTAATGATTTTGAAGGTTTTTGAAGACTGCCTAAAGGATTTTTAGAGCTGCACGTTTTTTCAATTATTAATAATTCATTTTTATCTGTAATACTTTCGTTTTCACGAATTAATTGTGCCTTACAATCGATACATTTAAATTTACCAATGCATTTAAAAGCTAAATAACCAGCAAAATATAACACGGAACATGATTCTAAATTATGTTTTTCTACTTGATGAGCAGGAAGACTTAATGGGTGCTCGGGGCAATCTGGAACTTGAATATTATTTATTATAATTTCATTATTATTTTCGCATGGTTCTTTATTTAATTAGAAGTAATCAATTCTAAGTTTTCGTCTATATCATCTAAACTATTTGAAGATTCTGGGGGTTTCATCAAATTAGTTATTGCAATAACACGTAGACTTGTTCTAAATGTTTTAACGGTTGGATTAAAATTAAAGCCGCCTCGTTGGCGTATCATTGCAAATGTATTTTCAAGAAAGTCCTGATTCAATTTTGCTGTTGTTATAAACTGCTGGTTATTTAACTTCAGTTCCGAATTCGATAACATTAAAATTGAATTTATAGTCAATTTTAGTCCTATAAAACAATCAGGTTGACGTGGACAACGTGGATTTAATTTTTGAATATTATTCATCATATCATATCCCTCGTTTAAAATATTTATTATATTCGGAGATTTCTCTGAAATTGCACATTTATTGGGATTTTTATCAAAGAGGGTGTGACTGTTTAGTGAATCAAATAATATGTTCATTTGCAAAATAAAATCAGCCGTGTGAACACCGGTATTACTTTTAAGTTCACCTGTGCCGATGGCTGTTCTAATAGAAGCAGCTACACTATGGCTAAAGATTTGTAAAGCTAATTTACAATTCATTTTTTGAAAGTTATTTGGATTTATATGAGCTTCTGTTAATTTACAGTTCGATCTCGCTAGTTGACTATATTTATCTATATTATAAGTTTGTATTACGTCTGTGAACGATACTTTATTGCCATATAAAATAAAATTACAATTTAACCAATTATTTCGAACACTTTTGAATAGATGTGGCACATCGTATATGACATATATTTGTTGATTATTAACAGTAAAATAAGGCCTGTCTACGTTAACATTTAAATTATCAAGAGCGCTTCTATTATTCGACCCTTGATCGCAAACAATTGCTTTAGGAGTAAACCGGTTTTTATCAAATTTTCTATACACATTACAATTAATTTTGTTAATTCAGTATTCTTAACACTGCTAGCAGATATGAAATATGCAACTGGGAGTTTCCACTTGGAATATAAACCACAAACCATAAATAATAAGGCGCTTCCGCCATATTTAAAATTTCGACCAAGTGGTCCTAAGTCTTCAAAACCTTCAATCATATCAAATTGTTTATTATACTCCAAAAATTTTTTTAAAGCCATTTCATCAAAGGCAACAACGCAACATTTTTCCGTATCAGACATTGTTGATGCCTTAAGTCCTATTTGTTGAAAAAGGGCTGGACTAAAACCAGTTTTAAATTTTGAATTTGTTATCCACAACTTTATTGTTGAAATAGCCGGAAGTATTATACCAACACTTATAAAAAAATTATAGGCTGAAGGTGATTTGAAATAAAAACATAGAGAAAATTCTTTTTCCGTTTTGGACCATTGGTTTTTAGTACGATGACACATTTGCATTTGTACCAATACCCTAGAATATTCTGATTTAAAATTAAAGTTATTGATATCGGAAAGAATATCAAATTTTGATTTTCTTTCTTTCTTAAATTTTTTAGTTTTACATAACAATGATCGTTTATTTTTGTTTAAAAGCTGAACACGTTTTAATTTTTTACGAAGTAATTGCTCTCGCGGAGTTTCAGTATCAGAAAATAATTTTTTTCGACAAGCTAAATCTGGGGAACACAAAGGATTAGATAACCATTGTTGTGCAGCTTCCCTGATTGTTGGCTGACTTTCCGGTGTTGAAGGCAAATTAATTTCATCTGAATATAAATTACTGTATTTGAGTTTAGGAGACACTACTTAAAATTTTGATGGTGATAATGGGATTAAATTAGAAGTTATCTCTAATACTTGTACCGGTACAGCATTGACACACAATTTATTTCGCAAAGAATTAACAAATGAATCAGAATTGAAATGATCCGCACAAATCAGTTTACGTTGAAGTTTAGCAAAAGGCATATCGATAAGTAATGAATTTCCTGAAAATAAATAATTGTATAATTAAATTATTTGAAACTTGTAATTATTTAGAAATTATTTAACGAAATAGTATTGCATATCTATTAGTATAGAAAACTTATTACCACTTCTTGCGACCCATAATTCACACTTTATTTTATCTTTGACTGGAAATTTAAAAAAGGATAATTTGGGATGGTCCATACGCGATTTTTTACAATTAAAATAAACACACTTCTGACCAGACATCTTATATTAATTTTAAATAAATTTGGAATTGATATAAATATAACCAACATATCACCCGCTAAATATACATGCAATTGTATACAAATTAAACACTCCGTAAATATTCACGAACTATTCAATATAAGATCAGATTTCTTATCGACATAAAACGGAAACTGTCGAACATGTATGGTTTTAGCTTCAGTGAAATAGCGGTTGCCATCTCTAGTCCGGCAATGGTATTAACAGCGGCCCCCTCAAGTGCGGCAATGGTACTACAATATTAAGCGCTGCATAGTTTATGCATTACGTTATACGTCTGTGTATATTTGTCTGTGCTTAAAGCCTGTGCTTAAAGTGCCCAAATATCATACAACCCACCTTACATTAATGCATTAGCGATATCTTCTTAAGTACCCCAAATATCACACAACCCGCTATACACCCACGTCAACCCAACACTCCCTAATATCATACAACCCACTTTACATTAATGAATTAGCGATATCTTCTTAAGTACTCCAAATATCATACAACCCGCTATACACCCACGTAAACCCAACACTCCCTATGACGTCACAACGGCACGACCAATCAGAAGCGAGACCTTGAACTGTGCTAGAAACGGCGTTTTCTATCTACTCACAGGGTATGTTGATTCGAAAATTTCAATTTCAGGCGTCTGCCTTTCGACGTCCTCGATAAACTTAACATCCCGTGCCTTAATAACAGTTTTCGTTCCTTGTTTCCAAAGTCGGTAAGCCTTCGACTCTTCAGAGTAACCCACAAGTATATATGCGTCACCTTTTGGTTGGAACTTGCCTCTTCTTTGACCCTTATTCAGTACAATAGCCTTGCTGCCCATGTCCTAAAAAATCCAACATACGGTTTTCTTTGTGTCCATACCTCAAAAGGAGTCGTTCCGTTAAGACATTTTGTCGCGCATCTATTCCGGAGATACGTTGCCGTGTTGATTGCTTCAGCCCACAGGGACTTCGGAAGGTCAGCTAGCAGCATGATGCATCTGGCCATATCGACCAAAGTTCGATTAGCTCGCTCCGCGACGCCATTCTGCTGAGGCGTATATTCGACTGTCAAATGGTGCGAAATACCCTCTTCTTCAAGAAACCTCTTGAAGTCGTTTGATAGATACTCCTTGCCGTTGTCAGTACGGAGTTTCTTGATTTGATAACCGGTTTACTTCTCTACTCTTCGTTTGTAGCTTTTGAAGACATTCAGCACATCCGATCGTTTTCGAAGCGTAATCGTCTCTGTATACTTGGAACAATCATCGATAAAAGTAACAAAATATTTTGCGCCCCCTAACGATTCGGTTGTCATTGGACCACAAATGTCTGAATGAACTAGTCCAAGAACTTGTTTTTCGTGGTTCGTTGATTGTTTAAACGGTTGCACATGAATTTTACATTTTGCGCAAACTTCGCAGTTTATTTTGCCTACACTTGACGTTAAGTTTAAACCACAAACCATTTCTTGATCTTACGTGTTCTTTAGGTCTTAAATATTAATATGCCCGTATCGCTGATGCCATCTAAGCAGATTTTCGTTATTTCCTTGATTTACGATTGCGGCTTGTTCCGGTTTTTCATTTACAATGTACATATGGTCACGTTTCGTCGCTGTAAGAGCTATCGAACCATCCTCTCTGTTAATTGTCGCATGGTCTCTTTTAAATGTTACCGTATAACCGTTAGCAGTGACACTTGATACAGATAACAGGTTGTTACGTAGACCTGGTACACATAATGTATTTTTCAATTTAACAGAGTTCGTTTCACGTTGATTTAATTTCGCGTTTAAATTTACATCACCATCGCCAATCGATTTTTCGAAATGATCTGATGCCGTATATACTTTCATTTTCGTGTTTTCGTTCAAAATAGCGAATTGTCTTTCGTCGTTCCACATATGTCGCGTCGCACCGCTGTCAAGATACCAAACTTTATCCCGATTAACAATGTCTGCGTTACAAGCAATCGCTGTCATTGCATCGCTCCCGTTATGCGATCTGTCATTTTTCGGTTTGGATTTACAATAACGACTCAAGTGTCCGACTTTATTGCAATTGAAACACTTTCCTTTGAACTTATTTGTTCTTAAACTTTCATTTTTCAACAAAGCTTTATTTGCATTTTCGCCCGATTTCACTACGCGCACGGCGGAACAACTCGAAGAAGCAGGTATCCAGATACCAGATGAATTGTTAACGATAATGTTACTAGGGTCATTGCCGACCGAGTACGAAAATTTCAGTGTAGCAATAGAGTCACGAGATAACATACCAAGCTTCGAAAATTTAAAAATTAAAGTCATCGAGGAGGTAGCGAGGCAAAACGATCGCGCAGTGGAAGCGTGCTGGGCCCATAACCTGTCAGAAATATGTAGGTTTCGTAAAATAACTGAGACACTTTATTATGAACTGATTAAACGTATTTATTATTATTAGCACTTAAAAAAAAGGATAGTACAATTATATGCGTGGGAAAAAGAAGACACACGGCAACCATGTTTTTAAGAAAAAAACCAAGAACATCTATTACTATAAAGGTAGTCAGCGCCCTCTTGTTTAACACCTCGATACACTGATTTGTCGATATTGTAGGAATTTCATGAGCGCATTTCGATTTCATTCCAACAAAAACAAGTCATCAACTTACCACGAGGATACGAGGTTATTTCTTTAGGTATACGTGCCCATCATTCTTGTTAGTTTATCAATAGTAATTCTGCGTTATATATTTCATTCCAACAAAAACAAGTCATCAACATACCACGAGGATACGAGGTTATTTCTTTAGGTATACGTGCCCATCATTCTTGTTAGTTTATCAACAGTAATTCTGCGTTATATATTCAACTGTCCATTTGTCTGGCCTATTCAGAACCTTATTAGTGTTTATTCGCTGGTTCTTCAATTTTGCAATATACCATGTAACGTTACTCTCCTTATCACTTCGCACTTTGTATTAGTAATTAATTTAATTATAGATTCGATTTTTCCCCTTTTTTGTAGCGTAACATTTCAGTATTCAAGCATTCTCATTTGCTATCTATCGTTTAGTTTATTTTATGTTTAAATTCCGTTAATACCATGGCTATAAATTCCCGTTCATCCATATATCGTACAAAACACTCTCCACCTCTATTTAAGGCAATAGGTTCCGATGTTATCACTCAAAAAACGTACGTTAGGTCATAACCTCGGTACGGGGACCGAATGGGAGGATATTGTTACCAAAAATACCAATTGGTGACCGTGGAACCCATAGCACCAGAGTTAAGCGCAGCCACCAACATCTCCTTGCCACCTCCAGGACGTCCGGGACTACCGGGCTGGTGCCCTAATATAAATACCCTGGAGCTACTAGCCGGCGCTACCTCACGACTCACGTCTGGACGTTTGTTGAGTATAGCCACGATCATCTAACTATGCCATTTCTCCATTTATGTATTATTTAGCTTATTTTCTTTATAATTTTAATAATTAGTAATTAACGTGTATTGGAGTCAAAAGCCTAGTTAAGTGCAAACCTTTTTTGAAATAATAACTTGTTATTGCAACGAAATTTGAGTGTAATTCACCTAGCTGCTGCAGCTCTGATCCCACTCCCGACTGCGCTCTGATAGCTTGTCTAGCATTTCGTTCTGTCGGCTTCTCGCTCGCGAAGGTCGTTGCAAATGTTTGGCACTCAACGTGGGGCCCTATGTAGTTAATCCCGCTTTTAACTCGTTTTATCCCGTTACCGTACCACTGAGCTACTTTATCGTTGAGCTTTTGAAGCACCGTGCATTAGATACCGATCATTTTATGGTCTGAAACGTGATGAATGGGCGTATGAATGAAAGTTTCGCTGAGAAAACCGAGCGGACTTCACTAATAGAGAAGCTATTCAACTTTTTGACGCCTCCCTCATAGACAGGCACGCAATTCATCCTAAACTCAATCAGCCCGGTGAACTCGCCCTTTATAAAGTAAAGCTTGCGCAACTAACTTCATTAGTTTCCGACTTTAATGGAACCGACGCTAACGCTGAATACACGGAACTCACGAACCGTAGCGCGCACCTTCTGCGACGCAGTTTCCGCTTTACGGAAGCTACTATTCAAAATCGCGTAGACTGTAATTATTTTATTAAAATTGCGGATCGACTACTATGGTTATTACCGCTTGTGCAGGTGAAGGTGGAAAATATTATAGGTAAAAAAAATCCGGATTTTATATAACAAGAGAAAGTAAGAGGGGAAATATATAAATGATCAATAACTAACAAAAAACTATAAATGTGAATCAATTGAGTAAAAAAAAATATCAAAGCCTAACGAAGAACGTTAAACTTTCACATGTGTGAAACAACATTGCACGGCGAGAATGTGCAGAAACCAGTCAAGAACTGAGGCCTTTTATAGAAACCACAAAAAGCCACAAAAACCTCAGCCCCGGCTGAAATGTAGTGTGGAGAAAATAGACAAGAAATGATGATTGAAGTAATAACATTTATGGAATGAAAACAAAAGAAGAAAACCCTTTCAGATTTGCGTAAATAAATCAGCTACCCAGAGATAAGAAAGCACTTTAACAATGCTTGGTTCATTATTTCCTAATGAAATACGCATGGGATCCTCACTACCAGCATTGCGACGATGAAAATTTTAACTACGCCACTGCTAGAAAATATGTTCGAGAGTGAGCCTAGTGTTACAAGTGGAACAGAGCATGGTGGTTCACCTAGTAACAGATGAAAGTGTATGAGACAAGTATAACCTATTTGCCGACGAGAGATAGAATATATTTCAGTTTCACCTGCAAAAGCGGTAATGACCATAGTAGTCTATCCGCAATTTTAATAAAATAATATATATAAATATATATATATATATATATATATATATATATATATATATATATATATATATATATATATATTATTTTATTAAAATTGCGGATCGACTACTATGGTCATTACCGCTTGTGCAGGTGAAAGTGAAAAATATTATCTATATATCTCTCGTCGGCAAATAGGTTATACTTGTTAGGTTAGGATAGTTAAGGTTACTTAAGTATATATATATATATATATATATATATATATATATATATATATATATATATATATATATATATATATATATATATATATATATATATATATATATATATATATATATATATATATATATATATATATATATATATATATATATATATATATATATATATATATATATATATTGTCACGTCCGGGTTAAGCAATAGGGCGGCAGAGTCATGTCCGGCCCGTGCCACGCAGCTGACCTAAATAATTGGCTCAATCGCCAAATATTGCCTGATTGCAGCTTAACAAAATGGCACGTGCATACTTATACAGCAAACCCTGGTCCAAACCAAGGTTTCCTCGATACACCACAAAACCAATGTCCGAGATAACGACAGGCTATATAAACTATGAGGAAGAGACAATCAGGATAGTCTCTCATAGTCTTTACCCGACTACGTTAAACCTATAATATAAAAGCCAACGATTAAGTGTTAGAAACATGTGTACGTTCAATGTACTACTGTAAGTACCTTTTTATTTAATAAAACACCAAACTAAAACGTATTAATATATAACTGTGTTATGAATTTATAAACTCCTTTCACATCCTCTTGTGCTTGACTCCTGATATGATATAAAAACCCTGCAGGAGTTACAGTCTTGGCGGGAACCTCAATTCAATTAACAAAATAACGTCACAGCCAACCCCCAGCTCGTGACAATATATATATATATATATATATATATATAAATATAAATATTATATACATATATATATATATATATATATATATATATATATATATATATATATATATATATATATATATATATATATATATATATATATATATATACCCGGCATTTTTCCTTAAATACCTGCGAAGATGCATTGAAGTTAGAAAATATATTAATGCAAATGGTAACTAGACCATTATTTTATTCAGTATTTCTGTAAGAAAATACCTGGTAAGACGAGATAAGCAATGACGATTTATTTGCTAATTTCAGTAAACTTATCATATTTGTTTATACCACATCCATAGAACCCCAAACACTTGAAATAGATGTACAGCCTAGACGTGATTGACTCGTGAAAGTCACTATAACTCGGTTACTAATTTCGGGTTAGAAAAATTTATATTTCTATTTTGAAGAAGAAGACATTTACAATCTCGTAGATAAATTGAAATTCATAAATCACATGGAGAACATGAAAAAAAAAAAATTGTTAATTAAAAACTTAATTTAACATATATAAATTAAACTGAAATTAATTTTTTTAAATATATTTAGATAAGTCAATTTATCAGCTACATTTTTCCAAAATTGCATGAATTTCTATAACATTGTATCTGAGATAATAATTTGATATTAGATTCATTCAAAAAAAATTCAATAGCTCATAACTAAAATATTTAATTGCTTTTTTCCAAAAAAATTTCAGAACAGAATTTGTATTAATTAGATTTACCTAAATATGAATTTTTAACAAAAGCCGAGGACCTTGTGTAAATCAGTAGCACACTCTTTCTCATATCACAATCACATTTTTAATTGTACCTTTTTCAATGGGCAACGCAACGGAGGATCGAATTGGTTGAGAATGCCAGCAAAACCCATTACGTTTTGATTCAGGAAAAAACATATACGGTGTGTCTTCAAATTGGTAAAATATTCACAAGAATCTAGAACTTCTTAATTCCCACATCTTTGAACTTTTATTGAGAGCTGGAATATTAAATTAATAATTTGATTCATCAATTTAAGGGGAGGGTCTGGTTTCTAAATTTCAAAAAATCGATTTTTTTTATTGCACCTTTCGAAAGTTTGATTCATGTAGAATATTTGTGCAAAAGGATATGTCGATCCGACATTTATTTACGGAGCTACAACGTCTCGAGCATGCCCATTCATATCGCGCGAATTAAATTTGAAATTTTCGTGGGGGTAAATTTGTAGCAAAATTTTTATTTTCGGTTTTTAATAAAGGGGACTGGTGTCTAAAGTTGAATTCGTTATTTAATAATTGTTCACACTGTTCTAATGTTATAGGGTTTTTGACAACAAAAGCAGCTCTGATTGACATCGGTAAAAGATTTATAAATGTTGTTATTGCAAATTTTTGATTTTCTGCAATAATTCCGTTTTTTGTCTCTACAGAATAATTTTTTAAGAATATTTTTGATTTATAATGAGAAAATTTTTCTAAAAACATTTTTAATGTGTCTAATGAATTACTTTTAAATTTTAAATTAGCGATATCGAATAATATTGTTTCTGCAGTGGATTGATCAGTAAAATTTGTTGTGAGATGTATTTTTAGGTCTTCCCATGAATCAAAATTATTTTCCGAAATTATTTCCATTGCTTTTCCTATCATTTTATTTTGAATAATTTCGAATAAGAAATTTTTTTGGATTTGTCTAACTATGATTCCATTTAAACTAAGATAAACTTTATCTACGGCTTTAATAAATCTATTTAAAATTTTTATGTTACCGTCGTATTGAGGTATCATTTCTGTTAAGGTTTTTAACTCAGACAGGTTCGTATTAGCCATGTTTAATAAGCTAGGGCGTAATTTTATTTTAATAGTATTTTGTGAAGTTATATCTTCGTTAATTTCTGAATCAGAAGATTCGGTTTTATCTGACTCTTGGTCACTAAACATATAATTAATATATGTGTTTGGGATTGTATTGGTCCCACGATCAATGTATTACTAGTCACAGCTAGATTGATTCGTTTTGTGTAATAAAATTTATTATATTACTTACAGTGTTATCAATAATATTACGAAGAGGTGATTATGGGTCATCGTCTTCGGGTTCTGTGCGTTTCCTTTGCGTAGTTGTTTGGTGGCAAGTGTCTTCCTTTGAAAAGAAACAACGGGTGTCCTTCGTGTAGAAGATGTGATCGGCTTTTCGAACAGCAAATCTTCTATGTAGACGAACGGCTTGGACGACGTGTTGTGTCTTTGCGACCAGATGGGCACTGTTTAGCCTTTTACGTTGATTTGTAGGATTGCAAAGTGAAGAATTAATATTCACCACACAATGATTTTTTTTTATTTGTGTTTCGATGCTAATCCTACCGACTGCGCCAATTAAATTTGAACTTCGTTTAAATTTAATAAAAAGAAATTTTATTTTTTATGTTACATTTGATATGTGTTACAATAGTGAAAAACCACACTGAATAGAACATGAATATAAGTTTTTATTTGCTTATATGTGTAAATATATGCTTATGCTGTAGTTTACTTAATACTCATATTGCACAGGAATCTGACAAGTGCTATATGCTGACATCTAATAAAATAAGAGTAATAATGATGAAATAAGAGTTACAGCCATACATAATTCGCGCGAGGGACGCTCAGGTAGAAAATTTGCAAGTTATCCGCCGCTGCACGCAACGCCCGCATCGCGCAACGCACCCAGGAGAACGCCCATCTGGATATTTACGAAATAGAGGAGGACTTGTTCTACGGTGCCGGAATAGCTGACTGAACAGTCAAAATTGCAATACCTTAATTTACTAACAAAGTTATCCCGAGTGTAACTTTACAAAAATTTCAAACGCGTTTTTCTCGAAACTATATTTTTTTTCCTCCCGCCGAGCATAGTGTTTCAACGGTTCTTCCGATTGAAGTTCGGCCATAACTCGTTGATAGAGGACACTTTTTTCTATGTTTTACACCTAAAATGGAAACAAAAAATTCAAATTTGCTATTTTTCCAATCAGGTCAAAGTTAAAAAAAGACGAAAAAAACAGTTGTTTTTTTTTTCAAATGCCCATAACTTAGATAAATTTGGTCCGATTTCAATGATTTTAGGTATAAGACATAGAAAATTTCATCTACTTTAAGGGTGCAAAATATCTCTGCTTACAGTTCAACACGAGATGGCGAGTGCTCGGCGCAGCGGAGGAATCCGACGGCGGAAGCAATCCAGATGAGCAGCCATTGCGGGACGCCATTTTGTATTTTCATGGGCATACAAATATGAATCATACTGTAAACTACAACAAATATAACTGTCGACACCGCATGTTCGTAGGTCTTTTCATTGGCCTAAAAAAAATTCCCAAACTTTATATATATTTGAGCACGACAAACCAGACCCTCCCTTTAATATATAATGGGGGGACATACCCATATTTTATTGCTAACTAAATCGCGCATACGATTTAAATCAATATCCACGTAAGAACCAAAGATATTACTATATTTTAAATAGTAGCTATTTACGTAGACCGGTGATTCTGTTCCTAAATCTAGAACTTCAAACCGATCCGCTTTCGTTGCATATGTCTGAAATAAAATTGAATTATTTAGGGCTGTATGATATACCGCTTAATGGATAAGTGGTTGTGTGAAAACGACGATATTGTAAAAGAAAGACCTATGGGCTATAGGCGAGAGTGATTTTAAAGGTTATGGGCACGTTGGAATATTTTCGATTGGAAGATAGACGATAATACTATATTAGCCCTTATACATGTTATTTGTTTGCGCGATTGTCTGTCAGATAAGATAGGAAATACTTGCACACTCAAAGAATCCTTTTCCGTCTGTTAAATTTTATACATTGTCGTTAACCGCGACAAATAATTGCAGAAATTTCGTATTATTCTTCGAGCAGTTATACCAAACAGTCTCACAGAATTATCGATAGTTCTTGTTCTGGTTATGGAATGTACACCAAAAATGTAATAATGAATAATAGCGCTATTTTTATTAAATTTTTCTGATTTCAGTTAGGAGACCTGTAAGTGATGGACCTCTGTGTTCTGGTACGAAGCATTTCAATACCTGTGTCTTTGCAACTTTAAATCACTGACGTATAACTTCATTGTTCCTTCATAAAAGTAGTTTTTATTTGGTCGGTTTAAATAATAGAAAGGCATTATGCAAAATTTAGTTAATTTAAATTCATTTCATTTTTTTTTTTTTGGAAATTTAACCATTTAGAAGAAAAAGAAAAACTTGCAGTGTGAGACGCCCGTTAATTTCAAGTACTGTGTTTTTTTTTGTGAAATAAGGTAAGCAGTTATATTTTTTATGCTTTTTTGTATCATTTAAATTTAATTAATACCAATAATAGTTTTGTATGAATATAATTCGGGTCTATCTGTATTAAATTTATTGGTTATTCCACAAAGAACCCAACAACATCGGAATTTATTTATATATTATTTTTAACAAAAAATAAGGAAGCGGGAATATTTTGGTAGCTACCTTTAAAACCGAACTCTGTTCTATTACATTGGTAGAGAATAAGCAACCCACGTAAATATACACTTTATATAGCTCCAGCCGGTTTTCTATTTACTACAACATTACACTATCCACCTTCATTCTTTAAATACACTGTAACTTTTGATTTAATTACATTCACGTAAAGTTCCATACCTGATCAAACAGTACTGCTACTTAGTATGATTCATCTTAATGGTACTATTGATTTACCAAAATCGCAGCTTCATCTTCTTTAGTTAAAGCAGGCACACCATCCATAGTTACGGCAACATCTCCGCAACAAAATGCCTGGAATAATAATACTATCATGTATATATACGCGTTGTGGTACACCACGAATACGCATCACATGGTCCAAAAATCACCAAAGAGTTCTTCAGGGATATCTTCCGTAGCCTACGTAATGCTGTGCGGCGCAAGAGGAAGCAGTTGTGGTCAACAGGAAATTAGTGCCTTCATTGCGACAGTGATCTAGCACATTACTCGCACTTGATTAAGAGATTTTTAGCGAAACACAACACTTTTGATTTGTTGATCAACAGGCTCTTTACTCTTCTGGTATAGCACCTTGCGATTTCAGACAAGAGAAAACATTATGGCAGCAACGACAGCCGAGCTTAACTCCATTTAGTAGGAGGCTTTCTCGGAATACTGTCAACAATGGGCAAACCGCTAAGAGAAGTATGTGTTCTCCCGAAGGGACAACTTTGAACTAACGAAGGTTATAAAAATGAATCAATTGAGAAAAAAACAACAGTTTTAGTTTAATTAAAGCCAAAAGAGACATGTTATAATTTCACATATATGGAAGAACATTACACAGATCAAATGTGCAGACACCATGCCAGAACTAAAGTCTCTTATAGATACCAAAAAAACCACAGCCCCGGCTGAAATATGGTGTGGAGCGAAAAAAAAAAATGATAATTGAAATATTAACTTATATGGAACGAAAAGAAAAGAAGAAAACCTGGAGAAATGAAAGCACTTTACCAATGCTTGCTGCATTATTGCAATCCTATGGGAACCCTCAATACAAGCAATGCGACGATTCTAATTGTAACTAGCACACTGTTAAAAAATGGGTTCAAGAGTGAGCCTAGTGTTACAAGTGGAGCAGAGCGGTGGTTGTTTTCTCAATAACAGACGCAAGTGAGTGAGACAATTATGGCCTAATCTCAGACGCGAAATGACCACTAGCTCACTTCTTGTTAGACGGAGCGGTGATAGCCACCGCTACACTGACGACATTACAAGTCGCAATTTACTTGTGGATAAGAATAACTCTTCCTGCCATTACTATAGACATTGTAAAGCCACACACATCATCGGCGCGCAAGAGTTGACAGACAACGACGTTACCGCTGGCTGCTCCAAAAGCAGCCGGTCAGCTCTGTGATTACCGGGTATCCCAACATGTCCGGGTATCCACATAAATACACCATCTCTCCCTAGCTCCCGTAATCTATCGATTTCTCCACAATGGTTGGATCTGTGGAAAATCTGCTATCCACCTCTTCACTGACACCTTAACACGTTGCAATTTACTCGCAGACGAGTTCTACTCCACCTGTCATAACTTATGATAATGCACAGCCACAAACCTCAACACATCATCGGCACGCCAAGGATGACGGACAACATAGTTGCCGTTGGCTGCTTAAAGAGCAGCTGGGTCATCACAGTGATGACCGGGTATCCCAGAATCTCTCTCTAGCTCGGTGCAGATGAGAACGTGACGTCGCTCACCGATAGCTTTATGGGTGTGTCGACGAGAGTAGAAAATAGCATATAATTCAGCAGTGTATACTGAGCATATGGGTGATAATGTGAACTATTGGGACACGCCGTAAGTCACGAAAGCGCAGCCTGTACCGGAATTTTTTTGAAGCCATAACTATATATGTGTGATGAGTGTACTGTTGCAATTGGATGAAGAATTCAATAAAGTATATGGCGTTAAGAGAAGTATCTTTTGGCAAGTTAGTCAGCTCTACGTTTGTCGTTAAAGAAAGAGATGTCCATGGAGGGTTGTTGGTAAAATTTTTCGATAAAACAGTCCCATGATTGTTAATGATGGTATGTAACAACCTTGGAAGTTTCAGTGTTAGCGGATGGAAAGAATTTTCTCTATTAGTATATAGATGATTCAACACTTGATTATTGAAATATATGGAATGCTTTATATGCTGCGTAAGCGAAAGATCTTTGCTGGCTACCCCAACCAAAATTTTATGTACCTTATGTGAAGTAGCGGTACATCGGATTCACAGTGTAGGCTTGGAAGTAGGGTAGACCTGTACGCACGGCTGACTCTTCGAATACCAATATTGTGCACGCTTTGTAGCCTCTTCAAGTAAAGAGCATTAGCAGTGTACACAGTGAAAGCACAGAAGCAAGTTCTGGACAGAACCAGACTGACGTATAGTCGCAGCAGAGTTTCCCTATCGGCTCCCAATTTTGTGGAAGCAATACACTTGATGGCATGCAATGACATCCGGCACTGTGCAGATACAGTGTTGATTTGATACGACCATAAATGACATCAGTCGAAAATTATACTAAATAACTTTAACTCATCCACTATCTGCACTGGTCTATCGAAATATGAGAGAGAGCAGGACAGTTGCGTGCTTAATGTAGTCGACGGATGTCGATAGCACATGTTTCTTCTGCAGAAAAACGAAAATCACGGTCGGATACAGCCCTAGAAACTATGTCAACAACCTGCTGTAATCACTACTGACAGATACAGAAAGCAAGAGATTGGGATGAAGTGAAGATCGTGAGATCATCTACATAAAGACAATAATCAACAGTATTCGACAGGTTGGACAAAATGCTATTGATTGCAATCAAGTATAATGTTGCACTTATGGAAGAGCCTTAGGGAATATCATTTTGCAATGGTCGTAAAGAAGAGAAAATTTGTTCAAGTCGAACTCTAAATGAATGGTTCGCAAGAACGTTTTCTACGAATTGCGGTAGATGGCTTCGTTGACCCCAGTTGAGCAATTTTGGTATCTCCAGGTCATTTCAAACAATTTCTCGAGATTAAAAAACGTTGCACCTAGATAGTTGCCTTTTTAGATGATAGATTGAATAGCGTTCGTCAGATACTCATGCAGGTCAGTAGTGGAGTGGTACTGACGAGATCCACATTGATGATGGTTGATGATATTGTGAGATTCTAGAAACCACCCGAGCCGATAATTGATCATGCGTTCATTTAACTTTGACAGATGACATGTCTAAGATATTGGACGGTAGGTTGATGCAGAAGACACGTCTTTTCCCTTCTTGTGTATCGGCACAATTATTGCTTCGCGCCAGATGTCAGGATAGACATTTTCAACCCAAAGCCGGTTGTGAAATTCCACTATTCTAAGTTTAAAGTAGGCTAGGTAAATGGCGATACATTGCGTTACCAACAAAAGTTTTGGCTGTATGACTCAGTGCACATTAAAATTCTGCTAGAATGAATATTGAAATATGACTCTCAGAATGATCACACACAAAGTGTAGACGTACCTCTTCACCTGCTTTTAAGCCCAGAATATAGAGCGAGTAATTGTCTGAATGATTAACGGACTCGCACTGCTTTGCTAGAATATCACAAATACCATAAATGACAGTGTGTACCTGCCATTGACCTAAGGGATTGAAATACGGCAACTTATCCTGCAACCGCTTTATACCTGAATTTCTTCCAAAGCAGAGTTTGGTTGAAACCACTACCAATAGAAGTAATGAATCTACTCCAAGACTAGGTTTTGGATTGAAGAATTGAATGCCTGATATGCGCACGGGCTTTTTTGAAAACAATTTGGTTTAAAACTGTGGGATATCTGCGGCACACTTTTTGGGCGCGCTCTTTAGGACATATAGCAGAAGCTAATTGTTCATTCCACCAAGGAACAGACTTCTCTTTGTGACAGCCAGATGATTTCGGATTTGATAGCGATGCGGAATACAGAATAGAATCGTTTAGATGTTGCAGCTTGACAATTAAATCCATTGGCGGTTAGGGATGCATAAGGTTGTTGGCGAAAGCTTGCGAATTGCCCAGATCAAATAACCGCGTTCGTGCAGATATTTGAGCAACAAACAATATTTGGAAGAAACGACACTGGTATGGGGAAGTGTTCACTGTAATGGGCATCGTCAACTACCTGCCACTGAAGATGGGTAGCTAGAGTATAGGTAGAGAGAGACGAGCCAATTGCCGAAAAACCTCTTGATCTCATGTTCATGAACGTGGCTTAGCCTGTGTTGAGAAGTGTGACATCATTGTTGTCCAAGAAGCTTTCGGTAATTCGACCGCGAGCATCTGTGCTTACAGAACCCCAGAATATATTATGAGAATTAAAATTTCCGACAAGGATATATTATGAGTCGGAGGCTGCCGTGCGAGTTCATTTTAGTTTCAGTTGCCATCTGGAAGGTAGACGTTGCAAAATGTAATTGTTTTAGGCACGAATAGCTGGCATGCAAGAACTTGTAACCTCGTTGTAATGTTACAAACTTTATATGGAATAGAGTCATCAAGTACAAGTGCAACGCCAAAATGGGCACGTGCAACTGGGTCAACATATTTGCGGACAATTTTACAGCCACGCATATTGAAAACTTCGGGAGGATTTGGATGACTCCCTTGGATGCATTCAGCTATATGGCTGCCTATTCCATTACAGTTCCATTGAACGATGAACGAATTTGACATAACAAATAAAGAGAAAAATGAAAAGTAAAAGTCAGAGGCTGAAGGCTGACTTAAGAGTTAACCCGAGACGTGTGTCGGTTCCACGTACTGCCCTTAGAACACCTACGCCTATCTTTGGGTTAACGAGCATTTTTAACCGTCTCATTGAAAATCGACATTGTGCTTGACTCTGAGTAAGAGAGAGAGACACATTTGTAGCCTGCCCTGACAAGAGAAGGAGTTGGCTTTAGAAGAAATCATGTTGGATTGAGATTGGGATATACCTGGCAGAACAGGCAGTGGCACGACAGGGAAAGACGGTTTTGCTGTTGTTGTACGGGTATTAGAAAGAACAGCGCTAATGATGTCGCCTATATCATTGGAGATCGCCTCCATAATAATCTTTTGATTTCAGGTAAAATAAGAGATGTAAAGTCGTTAACATAGGCAGGAGATTTAGCAGGCTTAGCTGAAGCAACCTTGGCAATGCTCTGTGTCGGAACAAAAGACTGTAGACGTACAAAAGCACTAGCTTCAGAAAAACTACCGTTGTTTAGGGTTTTGTGTATCATGATGGCACACTCTTCTTTAAATTTAGGGCAAATTTTTGACAGAGCGTGATGACCTCCACAATTAACGCACTTTACCGAAGCGGTACATCGCTGTTCCCTGTGGCGTGCTGTACCACAGGTACGAATTTTTGGGTCCTTGCACGTCTTTGAACTGTGCTCAAACTTTTGACAATTGAAGCAACGCATTAGACTTGGGATGTGAGGCCTGAAAGGTAAATTGTTCATGGCTACTCGTATTTTAGCTGGCAACTTATGTAAAGAAAAAGAAGCGATTATGGGCGCAGTGTCCTCTACTGCGCCATTGACTTTGCGGGTTATCTGCCTGACTTCAGAAATTCTTCTGATTTAAGCTCTGTACAAAGCTCAGTGATTGCGAAATTTAGTAAATTGCGACAAGCAATTGACGGTATTGAGGGTTGAGTAAGATGATACCTCAACTGGATAATCAGAAATAAGAGTAGTTTGTAGCAAACCGAGTTACTTGCTTGGCTGTTATCGTTTCAACCAGCCTATCAACCTTAATGTTCTTGAAAGATTGAACCTCGTACACAAACTGTACAATTTCTCTCTAATTAAAAACGAGCTGACCTTGAAAAAATCAGACCCATCTTTTATCATAATGACCAGAAACCGGTGAGATTCTTCCACCGCCAGCTGACTCACCATTTTCTGCTTTTAAGCAGGGC
Source organism: Nebria brevicollis (assembly GCA_944738965.1). Taxonomy (NCBI): domain Eukaryota; kingdom Metazoa; phylum Arthropoda; class Insecta; order Coleoptera; family Carabidae; genus Nebria; species Nebria brevicollis. The sequence goes on along the minus strand of OX122898.1, from coordinate 7,435,580 downwards.
TTAATGTAACGAAGGGGTTCTTCCTCCGGCTAAAACACCGTCCGCCAACGCGAAAAGTTAAATAAACAAAGAAAATATAAATCCTCATCTGAATTTATGAAATTGTAGTCAAAACTACGAAGAAAACACGATATTTGGCTGATATGAACCGAAATCCGAATGGAAAATCAACAAAAATATAAAAACAAACACAAAAAAACACGAAAATACCACCAATTAAACAAGAAATTTATTTGTTTACAAATAAATGTATTCACACAGAGCTCACGTAGAAAATGTCCTTTCACTCCTGTTAAGTACACGACTATATATATATATATATATATATATATATATATATATATATATATATATATATATATATATATATATATATATATATATAAATATATATATATGGGTCTGATTTCTTCAAGACCAGCCCAATTTTAATTAGTAAACTATTGTACAGCTTGGTTGACGATGTTCAATCTTCTCCCTCGACCCTCAATACCGTCAAAGGCGTGATGATTGGTCGCGATTTATTAAATTGCACAATGAATGAGCTTAAATCTCATGGAATATCTGAAGTCAGGCGAATTACCCGCAAGGTCAATGGCGCAGTAAAGAACACTGTGTCCATTATAGTTCTTTTTCTTTGCATAAGTTGCCAGTAAAAATATGGGTAGCCATGTACAGTTTACCTGACAGGCCTTACATCCCCAATATGATTTGCTGCTTCAATTGCCAAAAGTTTGGGCATAGTTCAAAGACGTGCAAGGACACAAAAATATGTATCTGGGGTAAAGCACCCCACGAGGAACAGCGCTGTACCGATCCGGTAATGTGCGTTAATTGTTGAGAAAGTCACCTGGATTTGTCAAACAGTTGCCCTAAATTTAAAGAAGAGTATGCCATCATGAAATACAAAACTCTAAACGATTGTAGTTTTCCTGAAGCTAGAGCTTTTGTACATCAGAACTCTGCAGTTCCGACAGTGAGCTTTGCCAAGGTTGTTACAGCTAAACCTGCTACCTCAGCTGCCTATGTTAACGACATTGCTGTTTTTCTTTTACCTGAAATCAAAAAAATGATTATGGAGGCGATCTCCACTAATATGGGCGCCATCATTAAAGCTGTTCTTTCTAATACCTGTACAACAACCAATAACACTACAATGCCGTCACTGCCTATTGTTCCAGTACTTGTTTTGCCAGGTACAACTCAATCTCTGAATAAAGTTCTTTCTTTAAATATTATTCCATGTTCTGCTCCGGTTCTGTCAGGACAGAATAAAAACTTTTCTTTCTCCGACTCAGAGTCAAGCGCTATGTCGATTGATAATGAGACGATTAAAAATGCCCGTTAACTAAAAGATTGGTGAGGGTGGCCTAAGGGCAGACTGTGGAACCCGAAACCGTCACACGTTTCGGGCTTACCTTTAAAGTCAGCCTTCACTATCTGACTTTTTCTTTTCTTTTTTCTCTACATTTGTTATGTCTCCTCCGTTCATCATTCAATGAAACTGTAATGGAAACGTCAACCACCTAGCTAAGGTTAAACTGTTAATGGCTGAACATAACCCCGGAGTAGTCTGTATCCAAGAGAGTCACTTAAAACCTCTTGATTCATTTAACTTCCGGGGATATAACATCTTCCGCAATGACGTTGATGCTATTAGTCGTGCCACTTTATGCTTCCCGTACCTTAACCAGGTTTAAATATCGAGCTGCAACATCTAAACGATTATATTCTGCATTCCTCTTCGTTATCAATTCCGAAATCCTCTGGCTGTCTCAGAAAGAAGTCTCTTCCTTGGTGGAATGAGCACGTTGCTTCCGCTATACGTTATAAAAAGCATGCACTTAAAGTGTACCCGAGAAATCCGACACTTTTAAACCAAATTAATTTCAAAAAAGAACTTGCGCAATCCAGGCGGTCAATTTTTCTGTCTAAATCTGGGTATTGGCGCGGATTCGTTTCTTCTATAGGTACTGGTTTCCACCAAACTCTCCTTTGGAAAAAAATCAGGTATATGAACGTTTACATATTCCAAAGCTCCAGGTCAATGGTAAGGTACACACTGTCAGAGTTGATATTTGTGATATTCTAGCAAACCAGTTTGAGTCCGTTAGTCACTCGGATATCTACTCGTTCCATTTTTTACGCTCAAAAGCTGCTGAAGAGGTTCCCATAAACTTCGAGTGTGATCATTCTGAGAATCACAATTCAATATTCACTCTAGCGGAATTTGAATTTGCACAGAGTCGCACAGCCAATTCTTCTGTTGGGTATGATGATATTGCTTACGAAATTTATCTTCATTTACTCACCATATTTAAACTCAGAATAGTAGAAGTTCTCAACTGGCTTTGGGTTGAAAATGTCTATCCTGACATCTGGCGCAAAGCGATAATTGTGCCAATACACAAGAAGTGCAAAAACGTGTCTTCTGCATCAAGCTACCGTCCAATATCTTTGACATCTCGCCTGTCAAAGTTATATAAATGCATGATCAGTTATCGACTCAACTGGTTTCTAGATTCTCACAATCTCATCAACCAACACCAAAGTGGAACTCGTCAGCACTACTTCACTACTTAGCTGCATGTGTATCTGACGAACGCTATTCAATCTAGCATTTTAAAACGCAACCATCTGGTTGCGAGGTTTTTTGATCTAGAGGAAGCATTTGACTTGACCTGGAGATATGGAATTCTACGATTACTGCTCAGCTGGGGTCTACGAGATAATCAGCCTCAATTCGTAGAAAACTTTCTTTCGAACCGTTCCTTTAGAGTTCTAGTTGGACAAACATTCCCTTCTATGCAACCGTTGCAAAACGGAAATCCCCAAGGCTCAGGATAACACCTATTCCAAGCCTTCACTGTGAAGCTGGTCTACCACCACTTCATATAAGGTACATGAAACTTGGTTTGAGGTACGTCTGCAAATTTCTTTCGCTCACGCAGCATATAAACCATACCATATTTTTCAATAATCCGGTTTTGAATCGTCTATATACCAACAGTGCAACTTCTTTTTATCCACTTGCACTGAAACTCACAAGATTGTTAAATACCATAATTTACAACCAAGGGACTGTTCTATCGAGAAATTTTTCCAACAACCCTCCATGGGCATCTCTTTATTTAACGACAAACCTAGAGCTGACCAACCTGTCGAAAGGTTCTACTGCTAACGCCATAAACTTGATTGAATTCTTCATTCAATTGCAACAGTACACAGACTTTCAACACAAATAAACTGATATGATGGCTCCAAGACAGACTCCGCCTTTGTGACCGATGGCGTATCCCATTTGCTCAGTATACACTGCTGAGGTATATGGTATTTTCTACAGTCTTCGACACTCCCGTCAAGCTATCGATGAGCGACGTCACCTGCTCATCTGCACCGATTCCTTGAGTTCTATTTTAGGCAACGGCAGCAGATTCTCCAGAGATCCAACCGTTTTGGACATCCGCGGATAAATCGAAAGATTACGGGAGCTAGAGAGTGATGTCGTACTCATGTAGATACCCGGAAATGTTGGGATACCCGGTAATCACTGTGCTGCTCTTGGAGCAGTCAACGTCAACTACGTTGTCCGTCAGCCCTAGCGCGCCGATGATGTGTTGAGGTCTGTGGTTGTGCATTGCTTTCAGTTATGGCAGGAGGAGTGGAATACATCTCTTAGTAAATTGCGACGTGTAAAGGTGTCAGCGTAGTGGTAGATAGCACCGCTACGCTTAACAGGTGTGAGCAAGTGATCATCTCTCTTCTGAGAATAGGCCATACTTGTCTCACACACTTGCATCTGTTACTAGGAGAACAACCACTGATCTGTTCCACTTGTAACACTAGGCTCACTCTCGAACATTTTTTCGAGCAGTGTCCTAGTTACCGTTAGCATCGTCGCAATGCCGGTATTGAGAGTCCCAAGCGTATTTCTTTAAGCAATAATGCAACAAACATTGGTAAAGTGCTTTTATATCTCCGGGTAGCTGATTTGTTTACGCAAATATGAAAGAATCCTCTCCTTTTCTCTTCGTGCCATAAGTGTAATACCTCAATGACAATTTCTTTTCTTTTTTCTTCAAACTCTACATCAGCTAAAGCTATTGGTGGTTTGTGTTCTTGACTGTAGTTCTTGACTGATGTCTGCACATTCCAGCTGTGCGATTTTCTTACACACATGTGAAAGTATAACATTGCTCTTTAGGTTTTATCTAACAAGGAGAAGCAACGTAGTTGGGGTCACCGCTTTGGCTGAAATTTTGTCAGATGGTAGGGGACGCAAAGAAAAATAAATACAATTTCTGCCGTTTTATGCACTTCCCGAGAAAATCGCGTTCAAAGTTTTCACAACATGTTTTGCACAATAAAAAAAAAATGATGATATTTCAAGCGGCGGCTTAGCGCAGCGGATGGCGAGCTGGCGTACGCAGCAGTTATACCAGGCGACATCAAAATTTTAATCACAACCATGGACACGGCCCCATCCCAAGCCCAACTACCCTCAAGCACACCAGAAACATCAACCAGGGGCAAAAGGAAGGTGAGTGATCTGTTTGCCCTACGGCAGACAACACGAAAAAAGACTAATACCATGACTACACCAGCGAAAATAAGGCAGCGGTCCGCGGACGACGAAGCTCCGAGGACATTTAAACAACCTAAGCGGACAGCCAGACCTAGACCAATAATGACCAAAACCCGACAAAAATAAAAGTCAAATTCCACCCACTAACTGACACAGAAAACACAGACAACGACGACGAAACCGACACCGACGTTCCCGTAATTATCATCCGCGGCATCCCAAAAAACACAACAGACGTAACAAAATACATAACGACATACGCAACAAAAGGTTTTCAGTACAAGTACACAAACAACAATACAAACACACGACGAAGACGAGCGACAAAAATAGATTACGGACCTGAACGCAGACAATACACTACAATACTACACCTACACTGACCGAACAATTAAAACGCATGCGTTTGTACATTGTGGACTAGACAATGACTCGACAATCACAGACCTTGAACTAGAACTGAAAGACTTAAACATAGGCGTGCACAAAATTTTCAAGATGCGCAACACACGACGCCCCCTATACTTATTTACTGCAGACAACATGCACACTGTAGCACAACTAAACAATGACGTCAAGTTCCTCTTTCATACCAAAGTGCTTTGGGAAAGGCACATAAACCAAAAGAGGATCATTCAGTGCCTCAACAATGGGGGCACGCCACCACTAGTTGCCATCTTGCGCCAAAATGCTTAAAATGCGCGCAAAGCCACCTGACAAACACTTGCGCTTAGACGAAAGACACACCCGCTGCGTGTGCAAACTGCGCTGGGGACCACCCAGCTAACAGTGTGACATGCCCAGTGTACAGCGCACTTATCGCAACTCTAGAACAACAGACAAACAAAAAACCAACAATTCAGAACAGACCTAACAAATACGTAGACGCCCCAACCCCAAGTCACAATCACTGGCAAACCAGAACAGAAAATACTCCACTCCTCCCAACCCCTCCCACAAAACAGATGCAAAACACGCAACCAAACTTCCCTTACCAACACCCAAACGCCCCTCACAACCCATTACACAAACAAACACCCAAAAACAGGACAACAACTTGGATGACGTGACGGACCTATTTACAGAAATGAGTCGACTTAACTCATAAATTAACCTGACAAACATGATACGTGCTCTGAGAGACCTCAACAATGCCCTCGAAAGTGCTAAAAATAAAAATGAACAATTTTCTGTTTTCATGAATTTCACCCAACATGTACACGAATATAACATCTAGAGACAAAACAACACTGAACATCAACTCATGGAACGCTAACGGAAACATGGGTAAAGTAGGGGAGCTTACGCATTACATGAAGACACGCAACATACACATCATGACACTCAATGAAACAAAACTTACACCCACACGTAAACTCAAGATACACACATAAACAACGTACAGAGCTGATAGGCCACAGCAAGGACCGGTTCCGGCAGGAGGAGTTGCATATTAATAAAACAAAATGTCCCACACACACTTTTAAATTCAGCACACACTACACTAGAGACACTTAATATAAAACTTACAGACAACACCATAATCACAGCAGCATGTGTAAGCATTGCAAATGTTATGCTGAAACATCATAATAACATTACCTTCCGTGAAGTTACTACCTACCGCAATGGATAAATAACAATATATCGCATATTGTTATGTCAGCAGTTTGACCGACTATATAAGAACTCTATGTGGACAACGATAGGCAGTTGTTCCACCGATTGTATAACATACTAGTAAGTACTATTCAATATAACTAATTATTAACATCCACTTAGTGTTCGTTCAATTGGTCGCCCTTGTTCCCTTCTCACCCTCACGTCTATTTCCTTTTAAATATTTAAATTGTCTAATGTTATTAGATACTTTAAATAATTGGAATATATTAATCAACTAATAATGTTAGATGTTTTCAATATAAATAAATATATGAATTATCTAATTATATTGGTTTATAAAATAATCTAAAACATATAAATTTAGTAAAAAAATTTATTTAAATAATAAAAAATTACATAATAGTTACATATACTGTTACAAAAATGGTGGTTTAACTTAATTATATGTGCACAATAATTAATTTTTTACAACATCTGGAACGAAACCTTACAAATGCATCTGACGAGATTCGTTCGGATTTCTAATAGAAATTGGAAGGGACTCAACCCAGCTTTGAACTGCATTTACTTCTCTTGTGGCTAATGTGTTTCAAAACCCTAAAATGGATTAGTTTCATTAATTATATACATAAATATTTAGTACATAAATATATAAAAACGTGTCAGAATCCTTTATTTTGACAAACATTCTTAGGTTATATTTTATCACAAAATCAACTTTAACTTACCTTTGAAATCAGGTATCAGGGCATCTAACATCCAAAGAATAGGAAGTCGTTCCCACTCACTAATGCCTTGACCCTCACTCATTATGTTCAAAATATGTTTGGTGCACAGACAACGCGAATATGATATACATGTATATGTTGCACAATATTATTACATTGTAGTTTACTAAACTACACAGTTAAATATGCAACGTATTCAAATTGATCTAATTCTTTAGATATATTATCTATTTGCATTAGGTAAAACCACCAATAATATTCTTCAACTCACTCATTCATTCTTTATCAGTTCCATATATTTTAAATAGCCGAATCATCAACAACTATAGACGAATCATCAAATTTTCAGTATTTGAAACAACTATATATATTAGCTGAAAGACCATTTTAATTTGTTCTCAGAAACATATATTTTAAGTAGATAAAACATCTATATTTTTAGTTGCACAGCAAAAACGAATATTAGATAATTGATCTATTTTGTAGAATAGCCAACTAAAGTTTTAAATGCTCTAATTTTTTAGGGAAAACAGCTAATGTATTAGGTCAAATAACTATTGTTTTATTTGAACGACCTATATTTTTAACTAAAAATATCATATATTCTTCATTAGATAATTCATCTATTCAACTTTAGTTGTTCTAACTAATATTATAGATATTTTAGCTAATGTAAAAACAACTAATTGCAATTAGTTAAATTCTCTAAAGTTTTTCTTTCTGTGTAGCCGTTCACCACTGGAGTAAGTTTCGTTATATGATAGAGATTTGATTCCATTTTTCTGTGTCCGGTGCCGACTTCATAGATTGAGTTAGAGATCTTTTTCAATATCTCGTATGGACCAATTCTCAATTCATCTAATTTCTTCCTATTCAGACGATTTCCGTTTTCTACATATACAAGATCTCCTCTGTTTAAATCGATTTGTTTCCTGTGTAGGTCGAATCGTTTCTTGTTATCATTATGAGATTTTATTGTATTCTCAAGTGCTATTTTCCTGTTTCTCTCTAAATCTTCGGCAGTGAATTTAGTTTTGAATTCATGTGGTATGATATTTATGTTCTCACCTTCTAACAAATATTTTGGTGCAAATTTTGTCACTGTATGCTCTGTCTCGTTGTATTTTTCCACGGCCTTTCTTGCAATAGTTGTCCATGCAACCTTTTTGTTGTTTTCATTTATTATGCATCTTATTTTATTCACTAATGTCTGATTTAGTCTTTCATTGAGACCATCAGAAAAAGGTGCATCTACGGCAGTGAACATCATTTTTATTTTTTTTCTTTCTAAGAATTGTTTATATTCTTTTGAATTTAATCCTGGGTATTGATCAGTAATTTCCATCTGGACATCATGGCTTTGTGTCACTTCCTCAGTTAGTTTTATGAAAGCATCAGCGTTCTGGTGTTTTGACGTTAAAATATAAGCGTATCTTGTAAAATGATCAACCAATAGGTGCAAGTGTTGTTTTGTTGACCGCGAACCTCCGAAACCTCCGATGGTATCTATAGACACGATCTCGAATGGGTATGTTGCGAGTCCTAAATGTGACATTAACCCAAATTTTGATTTTCTTCGTGATTTATTCCTGATGCAAATGTCACAGTTTTCACAAATCTTCTTTATGTTTATGATTATATTTTTCGCTGTATAGAATGGTGTTATTTTATTCATCATTTGTGTTCTTCCTAGGTGACAATAAGTATTATTTATATTTTTCATAAATATTTTACTGAATTCTTCTGATAGTAAGATTTTATCTCTTCTTTTTGACTTTTTATAATAAATTTCATTTTTTAATATTAGTTTATTCTTATTTTTTTGCAGATCTGTGTATTTTTTCTGTTCATTTTTTATGTCCTCTAAATTTACTAGGTTTACAATCTTTATTATATCATCTGAAGTTTTATCAGGCTCTAGAACGGGATTCCTGCTCAAACAGTCTGCCTCTTGGTTTAATTTTCCAGGATTATATATAACTTTGAAATTGTATTGGGACAGATAGTATGTCAAATCGCCCAATTCTTCATCTATCCTCGCTTTTATATTTAAATTTGTGTTTTAGGTTTGTGATCGGAATGTACCAAAAATGTTGCCAATATTTCACGGTTTATTTTATTGCCAAGGTAAATTGCCATTTTCTTTTTTTGAGCTTCACTCAATTTTTTAGAAAAATATGCCACAGGTTTATTATTACCATTTTTGTCATCTTGTTTTAGTACTGCTCCGATTCCCTTAATACTTGCGTCAGTGTAAATATCAATTGGTAAATCTGGATCATAGATTTTTAAGACTGGTTCTGAGCAAAGTAAGGATTTTATTTTTTCAAATGATGCTTGCCATTCCTTTGTCCAGAGAAATTTAAAATTTTTCCGCAAAAGATTATGTAGTGGATCTAAAATAATTGCAATGTGTGGAACAAATTTATGATGATAATTAATTTTTCCAAGAAATTGGCGTATATTTTTTCTTGTTTCTGGAACTGGAAATTTTTTTATTGCAACTAGATAATCCTTTAGTGGCTTTATAGAATTATTCTGTATTATATGACCAAAGTACTTTGCTGAGTCCTTTGCGAAAGAGCATTTGGAAATTTTTATTTTAAAGCCTTCTTTTTATATTGCTTCTAATATCATTGATAAATGTGATATGTGTTCATCAAAAGTCCTTGAAAAAATCAGTATATCGTCTATGTAGTTAGCTGCAAACTTTGTTAGCTCATATTTCCTCAAAATATTGCTCAAAGTTCTTTGAAAAATAGCCGGTGCCGTTTTCAAACCAAAAGGAAGGCTGGTCCATTGAAAATGTCCTTCTTGCGTCACAAATGCAGTTTTTTGTCTATCTTCTATTCTCAACGGGATTGACCAAAAAGCTGAGTTGATATCCTAGGTTGTAAAATATTTGCAGTTAATTTTTTTTTACATGAGATCCTCAATTAATGGAAAGGGTTGTGATTGAGGTACCACGATAGTAGTGTATAAATGGGGGTTCTAACTCAAAAAAACCTGAACGTACCCCGTTTTTTGCAAGAAAAACCGTGAAAAATGCCCATAAAAGAGTACTTTTGCCCTATTTTTACGGTTTTTTTGCTAGAAAAACTGTGAAAATGCCCATAAAAGAGTACTTTTGCCCTATTTTTAGTAAAATATACAAAAGTGTAAATTGACAAACCTGAACGTATTGACAAATTTTTTCCCTAATAAATGGGGAATAAAAACGAATTAGCGAGTATGCTAAATAGTAGTAATTCACAATTTAGAAAATTGTCAGAGTTGGATAATAAAACGTATAAAATCGAATATTTTGAGGTAATTGAAGGAAAGTATGGTGAGCAAATAATAATTGGTATAGAGAATTTTAAAGTATCATTACCTGAACAGTATAATAGATTTATACCAAGTATTGAAGAGTTGAACAGTAATCCTCCTAGTTTAAAATATAACGGTAAGAAGAAAATAGGTACTAGAGAGATGCATGATATGGAATTTGTTTAAACGAATAGTTAAAAAAATAAATAAATAAAAATAAATATTGAATAAATAAAGTACATAAAACATAAATAAAGTACATAAAACATAAGCTAGACATAAATAAAGTACCTAAAACATAAACTAGACATAAATAAAGTACATAAAACATAAACTAGACATAAATAAAGTACATAAAACATAAACTAGACATAAATAAAGTACATAAAACATAAACTAGACATAAATGAAGTACATAAATCATAAACATAAAACATGAATCATAAATTAATATAATTTTTCTTAAATAAATGTATGATAAGAGCTATGAGAAGTTAGTAAAACAATTTAATATCACTAAGAAAAAAACAATAGATGCTTTAAAATTATATAATCAGAGTGAGTTTGATAAAATTGAAGCTTTAGAGAAACAATATAAACCAATAATTAAAGTTTTGAATAAACAAGAAAAAGCCATAAAAGAAACAACAAATGCTATTACTGATGCAAGTATATCAAGAAATGCAATGTTACACTGGCGAAATCCTGTAGCATCATCAACTTTAAATGATTCATATGAAGGCGATAAAGAAACAATAGTACCAATGCCGCCAAAACAAAGAGTAGTTCTACCAGGTGAAATGGCTGTTGTTAATTCCATAGAAGATGCATATTTAAATCGACAACAAGATGAGAGAGACACAACTTACGGAATTAAACATAAAACTGAACATGGTTATAGAATGGGGCAAAAGATGAATAAAACGAGAGATTTGTTATTTAATGGTTATAAAATAGATTTCGATGAAGATCATATTATATTATACAACAACACTGAACAACAAAATAAGAAATATCCAAAAAATGAGAATATATTGACTATCTTAACATTGAAACATCCACCTTACGAAGATTGGAATAAATTTAAAAATGCACATGTAGCTGACTATACAAATTATAGAGAAATCTTGTTTCTGACAAGGGCATTGCATATGTATGATCAACCTACACGTCATATAAGATCTAGATCAGATAAATATATACAACTAATATCACCAAAGATCAAGCAACAAGCTGAATTTGATAAAAATAGACCTATACCATCAACGTCATCTGGGAAAGGTTTATTTAAAAAATATAATACAAAAGAAAAAGAATATGTGTATTGGGATGATCCTAAAGAATTACAAGATCGCTTAGATTATCTAAAAGCGGAAAAACTAGCTGGTAACGATAACGTTCAAAATGAAATAATAAATATAGAGGAGGAATTCCATGAGAGGTATGGTAGCGGTATTAATTTTTTTACTCTTAAATGGTACTAAATAAATTTGGAGATAGTGATGAATATCTAGAAAATAATAATGTTAAAGGTGTTCCTGAAATAGGGTTTAAGTTAACAGATAATGGTCATTATGATATACAAAACAAGAAATTATGTAATGTGGGAAGGTCTGATAATGTGAATGATGCATGTAAAAAATATCTTGTTGACCAATTAGTATTAGATAGTATGATAAAAATTGAAACTGACATAAAAATTAAAACAAATGATATGGGTAAATTAATTAATGAACATACGAAGTCTTTGATAAATCAGAGTCTTACCACTATATTTAGAGAATTGGATAATCATATTAAAAATCAATTTAAACGGCTGTCAATACCAATTCAATTACGATATAACAAATTTGATGAAGACGGTTTCTATATACGTGAATATAGTATATCTAATGATACTATTTATCGTCTATCATTTAACATAAAAATTGAAAAGTTAACAATATTCCCAGAAGGTGCATGCAGTGAAATACATGTTAATGATAGAGAATTTAAAACATTACCGGATGGCTTCGAGTTGAAAAAACGTGAAAAACTTAGATTTAAACGATTTATAAGTACTGATAATGTTTCATGGGCCAATATAAGTGTTGAATTAATTATTACGCATCAGTAGATTTCATATGTAATAAATGAGTGAGTATTGTGTTAAATGTAAGACAAAGACAGGTACTAAGAATGTGACTAGAACAACATCTAAAAAAGGTCAGCCAATGTTAAAAGGAGAATGTGTAGTTTGTAATACAAATAAATGTTCATTTATAAAAAAAAAAATAGGTGATGGTATTAAAGACGATATCGCGGATGAAATACATAAACCATTAAGGCGTAATTTTCAGAGACGTAAAGTTTTAACAATAGCAATTGATGATTTATGGCAGGCTGATTTAGTTGAAATGATTACAAATCAGGATAAAGGATATAAACATATTTTGACAGTTATTGATGTATTTTCTAAATTTGCATGGGCTATTCCAATTAAAAATAAAACTGGAGAAAGTGTATCTAAAGCGTTTAAATCGATTATAACAAACCGCAGTCCAACACATCTACAAACTGACCGTGGACTTGAATTTTATAATAAAATCTTTTAGCAATTAATGCATGACAATAAAATTAATCATTATTCAACATACTCTGACGTAAAAGCATCTGTTGCTGAACGATTTAACAGGACACTCAAAGAAAAAATGTGGAAGCGATTCACTGTAAACGGTAATTACAAATGGTTCGATTTGCTATCTCAATTAGTAGAAGAATATAACAATACTATACATAGCACAATTAAAATGACACCTGTAAAAGGTTAAATGAAAGAAAATGAGAAATCTTTAAAAAAAATTTTTGCTCAAACAGTACCTAGTAAACCCCCCAAGTTTAAAATAAATGACAAAGTAAGAATATCAAGGTATAAAACTATTTTTGCGAAAGGTTATACACCAAATTGGTCGAATGAAATATTTACCGTTTGTAAAATAATATATTCTGACCCTATTACATATCATATTAAGGACTATAAAAATAAATTAATAGAAGGTTGTTTCTATGAACAAGAAATGAGTAAAACAAAGTACCCGAATGTTTTCCTAGTAGAGAAAGTAATAAGACGTAAAGGTAATAAAGTGTTTGTTAAATGGTTAGGTTTTGATAACACTCATAATACATGGATAGAAAAAGATGCTGTAATAAATTAACAAATTTATTTTGTTATAAATGTATGGTCCAGATTATTTTATATGTAGAGAATGTTTAGAGTGTGCATTTAGAAGAAATGATAAAATACCTTCTTGTGATAATTGTGGGTTCTATATAATAACTAAATCAAATAAAAAATATTTTACAAAGCCATGTAATAAAATCAAATATTTCGTAAAATTACTACTCTAACATGAGAAACATCCCAGAGGAATATGTAAGGATATATGGTTCTTACCGATTAAAACACACTCAAAAAAATATGAAAAGAAATAATTAAAATTTTAAACAAATATATAGATATGTATTTATAAGCAGAACGTTAACAAAATATTAAATTTTACACGTCATAATAGAACTTTTTTTATAAGAAACCTTTTTCATGACAGCTCTTTTTACTTCCCTAAATAACCACTCTCTTTTTTTTCGTTGTCAACCCTCTTTGGATATTTAAAAAAATATATGTTTAGGAGGCTCGTTGCTACAGATCTCCCCCTCTGGATCGTAGCTTTCGCCCCGAAAAAGATCCAGAAACAGCGTCAGGAATGAGACTCCGTAGTTTTGGCGGTCTTCCTCGTTGACGTTTAGGATGTGTTGGCTCAGGTACGGCTTCACCCCGTTTCATGACGTAGGGTGTCAAGACAGATACGTGGTAACAGCCAACCGATACATCAGGCTGATTTACGGCGGCTACTGTATAGGTCGTCGAAGAATTCTGCCGCAGAATTGTATAGGGACCATCACGGTTGGGTCCTAGCTTCGATGACACACCTTTTGTAGCATTACTTAGTATGTGTGTTTGGACCATTACTAGATCTCCAGGGGAATACGGGGGAACTTCTCTCCGTTTCCCATTTGTGAATTTCTTGCGCCTATCTTGTTCGGCGTCATGAATCTCTCTGACGTCTTTCATTACATATGCTATGTTTACCAAATATGGAGTAATTTGTGCAACGAAGTTCTCGTCCTTGCATATTGCGCGCAAATCGTGATTTACATCGTCAGAAGTTCTTAATTCCCTTCCGAAAGTCAAGTATGCGGCGGAGTGACCAGTGGATTGGCAGGTGGCAGTATTCATGGAAAACCTAATAGCAGGTAATTTGTCTGTTCATGTTGTGTGTTGATCCCCAACCAATATAGCTAACTGAGTCTTCATATCCCGATTCTTTCTTTCAACGGGGTTTGCTTCGGGATGATAAACAGGTGTCAATGCTTGTTTAATGCCTAAGCAATGAGTTACGTGCTGCATTAGTCCACTCACGAATTGGACTCCATTGTCTGAGATCATTTTACGTGGAGTGCCATAACGCAGAAAAATCTCGTCTATGAGAATGCGAGCACATGCGAGCTTGTGGCTTCTATCAATGGAAATATCTCTACCCATTTCGTCGCTACGTCTTCAACGATGAAAATCGAATGATGGCCGGCTGGAGAGGTGGGTAAAGGGCCGAATAGATCCACAGCGACGACTTCGAACCGTTGGGCCGCTGCTGGAGTCTTCAGTAGACCGGCTGGCTTCATGTTTGATGCCTTGTATCGCTGACATTCCACGCAGTGTTTCACGTAGTCAGCAATATACTTACGCATACCGGGCCAATAAAACCGAGACGCGATTCTTTGGGTTGTCCTTTCTACACCATAGTGGCCTGCAGTAGCGTCGTCGTGGTATTCTACCATGATACGAGCACGTCTGGACTCCGGAATAACTAATTGGGCCTCTTCAGTGTCTTGATCAGGCGCGAATCTGTAAAGGACACCGCTTATCATTAAGTATCCTCTACCTGTCCAATTTGTCAGGTCAGCGTGGCCTGGTGTTTCAAAACAGTTGATGAGCTTGCGTACGTCAGGATCTGTCAACTGCTCCATCCTGATGTCAGTGGCGCCTCTTGTTGGCATTTCCACCTCAACATTACATAGCTCACAGAGCCTATCATCTTCAGCAGTGCAAGGTGGTCTAGATAATGAATCAGCAACTACATTAGATTTACCTGGCACATACGTCACCTGAAGGTTATAAGGTTGCAGCGCGAGAGCCCATCTCGCGAGCCTTCCCGTAGGTGACTTCAATGTCATGAGCCACTTAAGAGCTTGGTGGTCAGATCCAACGACCACTTCCCCCCTTCAATATAGCCCCTGAATTTGTTAACAGCCCAAACGACCGCTAATGCTTCCCTCTCGGTGGTGCTGTAATTTCTCTCGGCTGAGCTCAACAGCCGGCTGGCATATTCCACTGGTCTTTCATCGCTCCCCTCCCCCTGCAAGAGAAAGGCTCCTAAAGCGTAACCACTTGCGTCGGTGCGGATTAAGAAGGGCAATCCTTCATCGGCTTGACGAAGCTCGGGAGCTGATGTTAAAGCGGTCTTCAAGCTGTCAAACGCATGTTGTTGACAATCTTTCCACTTCCACTGCACATCCTTTTTCGTAAGGTCGCTCAATGGTTTAGCGACGGAGGAAAAGTTGCGCACGAACCGTCGGTACCAGGAACAAGTTTGTAAAAAACCTCGAACCTGTTTTAAATTTCGTGGTGGTAACATATTTGCGATCGCAGATACTCTTCCAGGATCAGTTTTTATTCCCTGTGTCGTTATTACGTGGCCGCGGAACTTCACTTCTGAGCGGACAAATACGCATTTTCCACGTTTTGCGCGTAGACCAAACAGTTTTAATCGATCGAATATTAATTGTAAGTCGTGCAGGTGATCTGAAAACGACGTGGACAATACAATTAGATCGTCCAAATATGCAAAGATGGTAACATCTTTGAGTCCGCTACGAAACCGATCTATTAATCTCTGGAATGTAGCCCCAGCGTTTTTGAGTTCAAACGGCATTCTCTTGAAGCGGAACATTCCAAAAGGTGTTGTAAAAGCGGTTTTGTCACGATCTGCGTCGCAACTTGCCAGTAACCTGAACGTAAATCAAGTGTTGACATGAAAAGCGTTTGTTTGGCGAGATGCAGCAATTCGTCCATGCGCGGTAATGGGTATTTATCGCTAGTGGTTATCGCGTTCAATCGTCTATAGTCTATACATACGCGAACTTCGTTGTCCTTTTTGGGTACTAGCACTACAGGTGCGGCCCATTGGGATTCGCAATCTTCGATTATGTGATCGGTTAACATTTTATCAATTTCGCGACGAAGTATTTCTTTCTTTACCGCTGGCATCCTATACGGCGGTACACTGACCGGAACGTGATTTCCCGTGTCAATATGATGTTCGGCGTATGGTGTTGCTTCTCCTAACGGTCCAAACACTTCATTTGACTCAGTGATAAATTGGTTTAGCTGCCTGCGCTCTTCCTCGTTCAGCATCTGTCCTTCTTCCTCGCGTAGTACACTTATTTGCGTGATGCCTATATCATTTTCTCCATCGGATTCAAATGCTAAATCGTGTACTTCTTCAGGTGTTTGATGAAAATACCAGTTGCGTGTTGGTATGTTTAGCACGATGTTAGCCTTCTCTAAGAAATCCACACCAAGAAGTGTACGATTTTTCTGGGCGTCCGGTAGTACGATGAACTGGGTAGTTATTATACGGCCCATGATGACGACGTCGAGTTTAGTGACAAGTATGTCCTTGACACATCCTACGCCGTCAGCGAGAGTTACAGTGGTTCTCACACTCTCGAAGTGCTGTTTCTTCTTAAGCAAGAGCTGGTAAAAAGAATAGCCAGCGACACTTGACTTTGCAGCTGTATCTACAAGCCCACACCCACGTGCTCCGAGCACGTGAAAATATAGGAGAGGGCGAGGACGTGGCGTCAGGAGATTTGGTGCTGCATCGACAGCGTTGAACTCTACGGCGTCCGTCGACGTTGCTTTCTTGTTTCTACAAGTAGTGCAGTTGCTTCTGATCACACCTGGAGCTCCGCAACCATAACAACTTATAGATGGGCGTGACGCAGGTGTGTTCTGAGATAACAAAGAGGGTGCTGCTTTGTCGAGTGTCACTTGTTCTTTAGAACGAGCGAAATTGCGGCACTCATTCTGAGAGTGACCAAAATTGTTGCAAAAAGCACATCGTGGTCGTTCCTTACGGTTACTATTGGTCACAGGAGTATTAGGATTTACAATTTTTTTTGATTGTATACTTTTCTGTCGATCACGTTTCTCAATCAGTGATTCTTCGATTGATCTTGCGCAAGTAAGCAAATCTTCGAAGGTTTTCACTGATTCGCGTGGAATCCGTTTACGTATTCCACGAGACAGCAAACCGAATACCATGTCTAACTGTACACTTTCAGCTAAAAGTGGTTTTGGTAATTTTGCAAAAATTGCCCGAGCTTGACAAACGAATATGTCTGTACTCGTGTCAGTTTCTTGTTCTTTCGAGAACAGTTCCCTATATAGTTTATATGCCGGCTGCCTACGTTCGAACGCGGAGCGCAATTTGGAAATAGCATCTTCATACAAAGTGGTGTGTGGTTTCATACCATTCCACCATGTTGCCGTTAGCCCCGTGAAGAGCATGGGCAAGCCTTTTAATGCATTTTCTTCTGTTATGCTTAAACAATCCTTATATACACTGATGGCATCTATGAATGCATCGACATCGGCACTAGCACTTCCGTCGAAACGTGATGTGCATTTAGCAAAATTTCCCGTGTTGGTACCCAGAGTTGGTGTGCTCGAGGTACTTGAAGAACTCGCTGTTTGGCGTAACGTTTCAGTGACGTTTGCGATGAATGAATTGAATTGGTCTGCAGACATTACAATATTTTGAGCCATGTTTCTTTGCGAATGTGGGCTTCTGATGGGTTTAGTGGCCGGCCGTGGCTTGTTGCTTCGGCTGGAGGCAGGCTGCCGTTTTGGAGGCGTCGTGGAATTTTGCGCACGGTGTCTTCAGTAATTATGCGTGAGCAATTCTATACTCGCGGTTTTGTCGCACGTGGTATTATGCACACGTGGATTTTCGTTTGTAGTTTAGATGTTTCTTACAATTGAGTGGTGCTATCGGCAGCAATGTTGGGCGCCATTTTCTAACATGAGAAACATCCCAGAGGAATATGTAGGGATATATGGTTCTTACCGATGAAAACACCTTCAAAAAAATATGAAAAGAAATAATTAAAACTTTAAACAAATATATAGATATGTATTTATAAGCAGAACGTTAACAAAATATTAAATTTTACACGTCATAATAGAACTTTTTTTATAAGAAACCTTTTTCATGACAGCTCTTTTTACTTCCTTAAATAACCACTCTCTTTTTTTTCGTTGTCAACCCTCCTTGGATATTTAAAAAAATATATGTTTAGGAGGCTCGTTGCTACACTACGTGAATAAAAAGAGACGGTTAATTCAAATCACAATGTATATGGTTTTAATGCAAATGATCAACAAATGTTAGTTGAAAAATATACATATTTTCTTTCTTATATGTATAAGTCAGTTCCAGATAGATCTATAAGTCATAAATATTATATTTGTAAATTATTGGACGAACCGCTCACACAACATAGAAAACTTGAATATGACCTTTTATGGAAAGACTTTCTAGATTATTACGCTAATAGAGAAATAAGGGAAGCAATAAATATTGAATATTATATTGTTAAAGAAGATCTAAGAAAAGTAAAATTAAAGACTTTAACTAATACGGAATTTTTTCGTAAATAAATGACAAAACTTTGTAGTGTTTGTAATATTACTAAAGACGTTAATAATTTTCATAAAAATAAAGAGGAATATAATGCAAGATGCAAAACTTGTATGAGTAATTATTATTTCACAAATAAAAATAAACTTAGAGAAAAAGTGGAATGTGAATGTGGAAGATTTGTTGTAAATTCATATCTTCGTAGTCACAAGTCTAAAAATATACATCTACGAAAATATTAACAAATTTGTATTGTAATAAATGGATATCAACACAATTAAAGAATTACGACAGATGTGTAAACAAAATGGTATTAAAGGTTATTATAGAATGAATAAACCTGAATTAATATTTCATTTAAATAGATTCCCGTTTGAAGATGATTTATTTAGTACACCTAAGCCTACCAGAATTGCAAAAGTAAAATGTGAAGGTTGTAGTACATATTATGATCCAGAAAAACGTGCAGAACATTTTAGAAGTAATAAACATTTATTTAAACAAAATTGTAGAGGTT
Organism: Nebria brevicollis; assembly: GCA_944738965.1. NCBI lineage: Eukaryota > Metazoa > Arthropoda > Insecta > Coleoptera > Carabidae > Nebria > Nebria brevicollis. The sequence goes on along the minus strand of OX122898.1, from coordinate 7,416,020 downwards.
GAAACTGCATTTCAAAATAGGTTGGCCACATATCATATAAATAATAATACTAACATAAGAGACCCTTAAATATTTCTTGCCTCTATTAAATATACTTTATTAAATAAAATACAAGAAAAGATGGTTGATAATAATCTTAAGGTAAACTTGAAATTATTTTGTAATTATAAGCAGCTTGACTTTGAATCTGAAATTATTGAAGAACAAAATTTTAAAACACGCAATGTAGCCATTTTTGATAGTACAGACCTAGAAGAATACTATGCTGAAGCAGAAGAAAAATTACTTGCTGAAGTGGAGGAATTTGAAAGAAAGGGATCCGGTTGGGTTTTATATAGTGTAAATTCTATAGAGCTGCGAATTAATAACTATGTTCCATTACGTGGATCTTCTTATGCGGCACTACCAAAATGGATACAAGACAAGAAAGCAGTTGTAAATGTGGAAAATAACGACGACAAGTGTTTTATGTGGTCATTATTATCATTCTTACATCCAGTAGATATAAATACTTGTAGATTAACAAACTATAATAAATATATAGATCAAGTTGAAACAATGTTTAATGGTATTCGATTTCCTATGGCACTGAAAGATATTAGGAAATTTGAAAGGCAGAGTAATATCTCTGTAAATGTATATTCTTTTGATGAGCAAGAAATAATATTTCCAGTATATGTAACAAAAGACAAGAAAGATCAACATATAAATTTGTTGTGTATAAAGGACGATAAGAATAGTCACTATTGCTGGATAAAAAGTATTTCACGATTAGTGGGATCTCAATTTTCTAAGCATAATGGTTCAAAGTATCTCTGTGATCGATGTTTATTATTTTTTAATTCAGAGTATAATTTAAACATTCACAAAGTTGATTGTAAAACCAAAGATTCAGTTAAAGTAATTATGCCAAGTGAAACTGAGAAAATCCAGTTTATGGAAATACAATGAAAGTTCCATTTGTTATATATGCAGACTTTGAATGTCTAACAAAAAAAATTCAAGCATGTACACCATCAAATAACAAATCATACACACATAGATACCAAAAACATGAACCTTCAGGTTTTTGTTATTACACTGTAAAAAATTGATGTAATTTTACTATGCTTTTCTCTGTAATTATTACAGTAATTATCAGAAATATTACGAATTTATGTAAATTTACTAATATTCTGTAAATAATTTACAATATTACATAAATTAATGTAAAATCACATTTATGCAGTAAAATATGCATAAAAGTAATTTTCTTGTGTAAATTTGGTATATTTATGTGGTAAAAATACATAAAATTATGTAAAATTACATTTAATTATTGTTTATTATGTAAAATTACATAAAATTTGTATTAACTAATTTTGTTACTTATTTTTAACCGAAATTTACTTTGCTTGCTGTAAATTTGCTATAATTATTTGATAAATTTACATACAATACAGTAAAATTACTATTAAATGGGATTTATTAGGTAATTTTACACAACAATTTGTATTTTTGTTTTGTTACATCTTTGAATGTAATTATTATAAAGTAAATTGGCAATGGTTATGTAATAAAATTGCCTAAAGTAATGTAAAATTATTATATTTCATGATAAATATGTGATATTACACTATATTATACATTTTATTTTGTTTCATATAGACATGTGTATGTTACAATGTAGGTATTTCACCACTGTATTCTTTAACAATACTGATACTGGTTGCGTTCAATGGGCCTCAGTATTTTATTTTAGTGATTATTTTGCGAAATATTGAACTTGTTCGTTGGACATTTGTAAAGGGATTGGATGCTCTACATACATCATAAGATTATTATTAACACATTGAACGCACCCAATATGTATTAGTAATCTCTAGCACACAATCGCTCAACATATTGCATAACATTTTAACAGTTTATTGCAATTGTAGTGACCAGCAAGTTCGAGTCATCCGTTTATATAATTTTGTGAATTGAAAGTTAATATTTAAAAAGAAACTACTTTTTAAGGTAAGCATAATACTTATTATTTTGTGTTAATCGTAGTATGATTTGTGAATAGCTTTGTAAATAACTGTAGATCATGGTAACTAATTCATAATGACACTGACAAATCTTTCAATTATTCTTAACTAAACGATCATGTACTTGCTTGCGTATAATTAATTTATTAAATAATATTAAAATGCGTATATACGTTGCATTGCATATCTCTGTTTATAATTACATTGAGCTAAAAATGACCTTAATTTTACATTAAAACAAGGTAAAATTACATATTTATTTAATATTGCGCAAGCGTTGATTATACTTGAAAACTATTTGCAAGTCAACAGTATCGTAGCCCCCAGGACAATCACCTGATTTTGCAATCCTCGAAGATTGAGGTCCTGCTGCTCTAGTTACTCCCCTGGCTTGGAAAAAAATAATAATTTCTAAATTTTGTAGTTTCATTCATACTATGTTACCGTCAAAGTGCAACATGTGTACCGTAAATTTTAAAACAATATAATTATCATTTGCACTTACACAGAAATATCTCAAAAGGTCAATTTCATTGTCTTTTTCCTAATTGCTTTCAAAAATATCAAAAATATATAAATTTTAAAATGCATCTTTTTAGAAAACACAAAAATAATAATAAAGTGAATGCAGTAAAGTGTAAAATACAGAATTGTACACAAGAAATGCTTTCTAAAAATATTGTCAGCCACATACGTAATCATTTCAAGACAAGTAATGAAATTTTATGCCCTTTTGATAACTGCGCAAAAAATGCATTTACTACTATAACACAGTTCCAAACACATTTTTATCGAAAACATCATTGTAAGGTTAAAATTGATAATCAAAATGAACTTACGTTTCAAAACTACAGTAAAATAACGTACGATTTGGATAATATTTCTGATTGTAGAAATTCTACTGATTTATTAGAAGTAGAAACTAACAGCTTTGATGATCAGTGCAGCAAGACTCTGGGCTCATTGTATTTGAAACTTCAAGCCAAACATTTTGTAACAGATTCTGTATTACAGACTGTAATTGAAGGACTGAGAGATTTAAATATAATAGCAATTGATAAATTTTATTCCTTTATTAAAGAAAATTATGGTGACATAGCTTTTAATTCAGTTTCACAATTATATGACAATAATTTTTTTCAAAAGGCACACAATTCGGCAACTGGTTTTTTACGAACCAGTTATATGTGGAAAGAATATTATAAACGGAAATTGAATTTTGTTAGTCCCGCATGTATAACTTTAGGAAGAAATGAGAAACATCAATTGTGCACATATTTTTATATTCCGATATTGGACACACTTAAATGTTTGTTAAATAATGAACACATTATACATTTATTGACAGTTGATTCGAGAAGATTAATTAATTCAAATATAAATTATTTTGAAGATATAACAGATGGCGAAGTTTATAAAAATAATAACTTTTTTGTTACCAATGAAATGAACAATAAAACGGTTCTTCGAATGATTTCATTTCAGGATGCGTTTGAAATTTGCAACCCATTAGGGTCATCTAAAAAGAAACACAAAATGCTAGGAATTTATATGACTATTGGTAACCTTCCTGCATACTGTAGATCTCAAGTTGACCAGATTCAATTAGTTGCACTTTGTAACGAAAACCATGTAACATATTTTGGATTTTCCGCAATTTTTGACGTAATATTAAATGATATTAAAGTATTAGAAGAAAAAGGGTTACATGTTAGATCAGAAACAATATTTGGTACGATAGTTGCTGTCACCGGCGACAATCTCGGCAGCCATCAGATCGGAGGATTTTTCGGAAATTTTAGTACAAGTAAATATTTTTGTAGATACTGTTATATAACACGAGAAGAATTACAAGCAGGAAATATTTCTATTAAAATATTAAGAACAGCCGAAACATATGAAAATGACGTATTGGAATTCAAAAATAATTCTGTTAATAAAGGAGTAAATGAGTCGTCATGTTTAAATAAAGTACATCATTTCCACGTCTGTAATCCAGGTCTTCCACCTTGTATTGCACATGATCTTTACGAAGGAATTGTTCCATACGATTTACTTCTACAAAATTTAGTAGACAAGGAATATTTTACATTTAATTATTTAAACGCGAGGATACAAAATATTCGATTTGAGAATGAATTATATTATAATAAATTGCCTGTAATTAAAAGAGGTAAAAAAATTGTAGGTACTGCTAGTGAAAATATGAGACTGTTACAGATTATACCTTTTGCAATTTACGATACAATTTTGGAATGTAATGACCCGGTCTGGCAAATGCTTCTTACTTTAAGAGAAATGTGTAGTATTTTATTATCAGTTAAGATTTCAATTGGACAAGTAGCAAAACTATGTTCACTAATACACGAATATATGGATTGCAGAAAAATAAATTTTGCAAAATATAATTTAAGACCAAAACATCATTACATAATGCACTACCCAGAGCTAATTCTAAAATTTGGCCCTCTTCGTCACCTATGGACGTTACGATATGAAAGTAAACATCGATACTTTAAAAACATTGTCAAACATTCGCAAAATTTCAAAAACGTTTCATCAATGCCATGCGAAAAGCATCAATTGCTTCAAGCATTATTATTATCAGAAAGAATATTTTACAGTAACACAATTATTTCTGACAGTGCCGTTGAGTTCAATGAAAATAATTATTCTAAAGATATAAATAATGTTATACAAACACATTGTAATTTTAGTAACCCAAAATTTATAAGTGATAATGCTGTTATCAAAGGCACAAAGTATAAAAGAAATAATTTTGTTTGTTGCAATAAAACAGAATTTGGTACATTCGTATTGTGCAAAATTTTATATATTTTAATTAATAAGGATTATTCTGATGCATTTATTTTGGGAGAAAGATATGAAATTGGTCTGAACTCCGAAATTGGACTATACGAGATTTATAATCATGATAAATTTAACTACATTTGTAATAACATCTATAAGTTAAACAGTTACGAACTAGTGTTACATTATAAAACAAAATTTTCAAATTTATTTTCTTTCAAACAAGCCCCTTTCGATTTTTTATAAAGTACTTAGTAGGTATGTCTTTAAGTATACACCGTAGATGTTCTCTATTTTGTAATAATTCATGACATGTTTCAGAAAATGTCGAAGTTATTGTTCAAAGTTTGGAACTATACTAGAGTGAAAAAAACATTTTTGGTTATGGAAGAATCCCATGATATTTATGAAAAACTAATAACAGAAGGTTCGCATGAAATAAATTATCTGATATATAAACACTAAATTATCATTATTACGATGCAGCATCAGCTAAACTTGAAATTGATGGAACATACTTAGTTCTCGAATCGGACGGCACATCCGTTGACTGCAGCGAGGTTGTCTTGTTAGTAAAAAGTGAAACGCTAATTTTATTGGCGAAAGATGAAAAGTGGATACCTAAAAATTTGGAAACTAACTCAGACAGTACTGAGTCAATATTATCAAGATCGTCTTCGTCGTTGGGTCTACAAGACATGCCGTTGTATACAGATGACTCCGAAACAACGTCTGATTCTCCTTCATCAATATGTTTAAATGAAAATACATGGTATCAGATGAATATACCATGGGAACAATTTTCCACAAATACTTTAAAAGAGTGTGAAAACGGGCTTATAAGTAAACAAACATTCACAGACATTGTTCACGTTGTGGTTCGGCAAATGAGAGAAATTAGCACATATCTTACTTCCAATTCCATCAAAATAATATCAAAACGAATATGCGATACATATCCCGCATTTAAAGATATGGACGACGATGGTATTGTCATTGGTATAGGAACGCACACCCTATTTTCAAAAATTCAAGATCGAAATAATTATCTGAATAGACCTCACAAAACAAACTCATTAATAAGTTCTTTAAAAATTCCACCAAAAAAACTGAAAATCATGTCAAATTCAAGAGCCGGATGTGTAAACTGGCAACCAAACACAGAAAATTCTCCAGAAGATCTTCAAGAAATGAAAAATAAATTAAAGGAAGGATCATGGGAAACTGAAGAATGTATGTATGCATTATTAAACAATACTCTACCGCTACAGAGATTGTATTTAAATAATCCGATGCCACCTACTTTAATTGATATTCAAAATGATTGGCCCATTTTATTAGAGCAAAATGTAATAAAGTGGCACTATGAGAAAATAATGGGTCATGATGTAAAATTATTGACTGAAACTCTCACGAGTAAAACAAAAAAATTTTTTATTATTTCTAAAATCAAAAGGAGTAAATGTTGTTTTTGAACATGATACCGATGATGCCATGTGTCTCAAAACAATTACTTATATTGCTAAATATTTTAACGAGGACATAAATAATTTCATTAAGAAATTTGAGGTGTGTATGCACATTAGTATAAGCGTTATACTTTAACTTATATATTTACCGTTATTTTTTAGCTAGGAACACCGCTAAGTGACAATACAGCCGAAATTGCAGCGCCATCCATTGCCATGATAAAAGGTAATTTAATATATCTTTGCAAATATAATAATTTTTTTATTTTTCTGTCAGTTAGCCAATAGTGGAATATTATTTATATTTATTTTTTACAGATTCGAATTCCAACAACATGATTTATTACACCATTATTGAAAATAAAATCATAAACAAAGGAACTAACAACTTCTTAGATGCCCTGCAGACTACTTTCGCACTATATTTTAATTTAAATATGGAGTATCCAAAACAGTTTTGCTGTGTTATGGAAGTCTTCCAGAGGTATTTATTAAAGATTTACCCAGAAACAGGAAGTCGATCCAAAAAAGTTTACCTAAATAAAGTAGTTGCCTTTATGAATAAACTTCAAAAATTCAAAGTGCCTAACGAATAGTTGAATTTAATTTCTCTTTTTATATTATTATTTATTTTCTGATTTTTACTTCTCTTTCTATATTATTATTAATTTTGTCTTTGTTATATATCGTTCTAAATCATTATAGATTTTGTGTTTTTTACTTTTATAAATAAAAAGTTTAATCACATATTTAAATATGTTTTTATTTTATTCCAGTATTACAAACATAAATTCGCAATGAAATAATATTTCAAACAAATTGTAAAGTTACATTATGAAATGTAATACCATGTGTATTTTTACATTTCTAGCTTTAATTTTTACGGTTATAAAAGAAAAATAAACATTTTAATATGTATTTTTACCTTTCTAGATCTTAATTTTACGGTTACAAATGTAATAATATACATTATAATAAGTATTGTTACATTTCCAATTGCAAATTTTACTTGTAAATGTAAAAATTACATTTCAAAATTCAAACTTTACATTGTAAAACATAATTTTACATATCAAAATTTAATTTTACATTTTAGAAATGTATTTTTAATATCAATAGTATTTAAATTACAATTTTATATGGAAATTTAAGTTTTGTTGTGTAAAAGTTTACACAACAAATATGTAAATATTTACATTTTTCTCAGCAGTAAATCAGTAAAATTACATGCTAATGGGAATTTTCCGAATGAAATATTTGGTATGTAAATTTACATTTATATCTATGTTTACTACAATTATTATTGGTCACAAATTAGCCAACAATTTTTGTTGTAAATTTACACCATTTTTTTTTACAGTGTATATAAAATACATACATAAAGAATATAAGCCGCCTGTTGTATATAGAGGTTCTAATGCCGCAAAAGTATTTATGGATAGAATTAGACAAGAAGTAGATGAAATTGGTAACTATTATGATGAAATTGAGGAAATGTTACCTCTTACCAATACAGAAATAGAACAATATAATACTAATAATAATTGTACTTTATGTGGGTGTAGGTATACAGAAGAAAATAAAAAAGTATGCCATCATGATCATTTGACGGGAAATATATATAGCACCTCTTTGTAATACTTGTAATTTAAAATGCCAAACTCCTAAATTTGTGCCTGTATTTTTCCATAACTTTTCCGGTTACGATTCGCATTTATGTATCAAAGAACTTGCTTATGATGACCAAGAAATAGATTTAATCTCATGTAATGAAGAACGGTATATAAGCCATACTAAACATACAGATGATCTACAAATTAGATTTGTTTATTCGTTTAAATTTATGTCGAGTGGTTTGGAAAATCTTGCAAAGAATTTAAAAAAAGAACAAAACACATCATTGACTAAATACTTTAAAGAATATGAGGTTGACTATGTAACTAAGAAACTAGCATATTGCTATGATTACATGGATTCATGGTCAAGATTTACAGAGACAAGTGTTCCACCTAAATCGGAATTTTATAGCGAACTAAACGATTCAAACATAAGTGATACAGACTATGAACATGTATTAAATGTATGGAATAAATTTAATATGCAAAATCTAGGAGACCTTCATGACTTGTATGTAAAAACAGATGTATTATTGTTGGCGGATATATTTGAGAATTTCAGATTAATATGCTACAATTTATACAAATTAGACCCAGCATGGCATTTTACAACACCTGGACTAACATGGGATGCAATGTTAAAATATACAAAACCGGCATTAGAGTTAATATCTGACTATGATATGATTTTAATGATTGAAAAAGGTATTAGAGGAGGAATAGCACAGTGTTGTAAGCGGTATGTAAAGGCAAATAATAAATACATGGAAGATTATGACCCCGCAAAATCATCTAATTATTTAATGTATTTAGATGCCAATAATTTATATGGTTGGGCAATGTCGCAGAAGATGCCATATGCAGGTTTTGAATGGGCAAGTAAAAATATTAATTTAAATCTAGCGGATGATGCAAATAAAGGATATATTGCTGAAGTTGATATAGAATATCCCATGGAGTTACATGATTTACATAAAGATTTACCACTGGCACCCGAATCAAAAATTCACCAGGATTTAATCAATGTAAACTACTAACTACATTGGATAACAAAAAAAGGTATGTTTTACATTATAGAAGCTTGAAACAATATCTATCAAAGGGAATGGTATTAAAACAGGTACACAGAGTAATAAGTTTTAAACAATCTTATTGGTTAAAGAATTATATAGACTTGAATACGGAAATGAGAAAGAAAGCAAGTAGTGAATTCGAAAAGGACTTTTATAAATTAATGAATAACAGCATATTTGGAAAGTTTATGGAAAACATTAGAAAATATGTAAACATAATACTATGTCCAAATGCTAAAAAAAGTGAAAAGCTAATAAGCAAACCAAACTTTAAACATAGAAACATCTTTACTGAAAATCTTGTGGCCATACATATGAATAAAACTAAAATAACATTCAACAAACCAATTTACATTGGTTTGTCTATATTAGATATATCAAAAGAGTTAATGTATGATTTCCATTATAATGTTATGAAACAAAAATATAAGCATAATATAGAGTTACTCTATCAAGATACGGATTCCTATATTTATAATATTATCACGGAATACTTTTATGAAGACATGAAACATATGATAGATCACTTTGATACATCTGACTATCCTGTTGATAATAAATATAACATACCCATAGTGAACAAAATGGTACTTGGAAAAATGAAAGATGTAAATATGGGCTCTCCAATGACAGAATTTGTTGGCTTAAAGGCAAGAATGTATGCGTTTGATGTATTAGGTAAAACAGTTCAAAAGAAGGCAAAAGGTACCAAGAAAAATGTAGTTAAGAATAATATTACTATTGACGATTATAAAAACTGTTTATTTAATAGCGCCAAGATGTCCAGAACAATGAATACTATTAGAAGTGTAAGCATGACATTTATTCCATCAATCAAAATAAAATTGCTCTGAATCCTGACGATAATAAAAGATATATACAAGAAAATGGGTTTGACACATTACCATGGGGTCACTATTCTATTAATAAAAATTAACGGTAGATATATTAATATTTAAATAATAAATATAAAAAATAATTGTAGATATTTAAATTAAAATATTTAAATAATAGATATATAAAATAATTGTAAATATTTAAATTAAAATATCTAAATACTAAATAGATATGAAAAATAATTGTAGATATTTAAATTAAAATATTTAAATAATAGATATAATATATAATTGTAGATATTTGAATTAAAATATTTAAATAATAGATATAAAATATAATTGTAGATATTTAAATTAAAATATTTACATAATAATTATAAAAAATAATTTTAGATATTTAAATTAAAATATTTAAATAAAATTAATGCAGTTAAGATAAAATGTTCTCATTAAAGCGACGGCTATATTTACCATTTGCCATATCTTTCTCCATATTTATGGCTAGAAAATCATATTTCTTTTTCCAACAAAAATTACAAAGATCTCTAAACTTTTCTATACTCATATCCGTGACAGCGAAATCATTATATGCATGTTTTAAATTAGTACTATCAGTAAAGTGACAAAGTATAATATAGTTTGCATTATCGCTGACCATCTGTTTCGGTATGCGGCTTAATGTTTGACATGTGCATATACAACAAAGACCATAATGTCTACCTCTACTAAAGTAATCAACAAGTATTTTTATTTTTCGTGTATCAATATCATCAAATATTGCTACTGAATTAGGTTTTACATTTTGTACAGGTGTAACGTCTTCAGCATTTTCAAATTTGTAAAAGCCTATACGATTTTTCAAATGACTATTCATTTCATTTACAAACTCTTCAAGATATTTGTATCTTAGTTGATGTAATGATTTTGAATAAACATATATATTTTGATATATTAAACCGTTATGCGTATCTGTTAACATTTGTAATATAATGTTTGTTTTACCACAATTTGATGGTCCACATATTATACATCTTATAGTGTTGGGGAAATATTTTTATCTATTTTGTTGCTCTTCTTCTATAGTTATATTCTCTAAACCTTTTCCTACTTTTTTAAATTTAAACTCCATTTATTAGCGATTAAAAGTCTTTTACTACCTTGTTTGTCAAGCTACTATATTTTATATTTGTATCACTAACTATCAGACAGTGTACAATAGTATTTTCTGGAAACTTTTTATTAAACTGAAAGTCAATCTTTACATCTGTAATTGATTCCTGTATGGTCTCGTTTTGATATAAACAATCTATAACAAATATTGGATAGTTTTTATTAAACTCATATTTAGAAACAATAGGTGCATTAATATGTTTGTTATTAAGGAAATATGTCTTTTGAAAGTTTTTAAATATTGTGTATACACTACTATAGTCATTGTGGTCAGTATCTAACATTAAGTTTTCCTGTGGATAGACATCGTTGTTTAATAATGCTTTTATATCATGCAGGTCAATAAAATCAAATTTTGAATTATCTACAGTTACATCTGTATCACGATTTTTAGAAAACGCTATGATAAAATAGCTTGGACGTTTTGCTAGGGTTGCTACTCGCCATGTATATTTCATCACATCTTTAGGAATTGTAGGATTACATTCATAAGTCCATGAATTATAATTTATTATTTGCTGTTTGTTTGAAGCTATTAGATTACTAATTTCTATTTGTTTTTCCAATGTGGGAATTACTGGTGGCATACTCCAATATACTTCTGAAATATTAATTTGCAAATTGTCTTTTAATGTCACAGGTGCTAATAAACAATTTGAATCATCGGTTGCTCTAAGTAGTTGTAGTTCCTGACTGACACGTAAAATAGCTTTATTATATGTTTCAAATATACCGAAAATATTTTTTAGTGGTACAGTAATGGAAAAATATCCCTTTTCATCTAAAACATTCTCAGTGCCCCAGCCATCAAACATGTCTTGTTTATTAAAAGTAGTTAAACCTTTAATTGTTGTTGTATAACCTGGAGCAATAACTACTTCTACTTCTTTACTGGATATTAAATATTTTATTTGTGAATAGAGATTCATTATACCATTTTGAACAAATTGAATCGTTTTATAATTAGCAGATGTCAGTGGGGTACCTTTGCCTATAATCTGACCGGCTATTACAAGATTACTGTTTGCAGTGTCATTAATAACATCCTGATTGGGTACTTTAATCTCTGTAAATGTATTTGGTGTATTAACTCTACCTACTATCATAGGTAAATATTTTATATATTGGTAATAGAATAATCAACAATTGCTGTATCCATTTATATAGAAAAAAATATTACGTTTTTCTTATATGTAAAGTTATTAACAAAGGTTCAGTTCTAAAGTCCATTAAATTATCATCTTGATCTATTAGTTTTAATTCCAATTTATCTATTTTATTTAATATTAGTGGATAATATGCCAAGTTAATAGGTTGCTCAATTATATCATAACCAGGTTTTACTTTTAGAAAAAATTCATATATTGTACTAGTTTCTGTCGAGCCGATATACCATCCTTTTGTAATATTTGAACATACTTTGATAGTCTTAACAGGAAATATATCCAAAGTGTTATCAGACATGTGCAGTATGTTTGGCTCTAGTACCCTTTTATTAAATCCCAGCAATGGTCCTATTGAGTTATATGTTGTAAAGTCGATGGTATAAATACTTTTAATCATATTTTTCATAGTATTGTCATTTGGTTTTAATGTGAATCCTATACCGATAATTTCTTCTAGTATGTCTTTCAAGTCTTTATATCTATATGTACCATCATCAATTTTAATTGTTTTACTAACACACTCTTTAATATAAGTAAAAGTATTATTTTTTAATTTTTCTGATACATTTGGAATAGTAAATGATGTTTTTAAACTTTTCAGACACAATTCATATCTACCATCTGATAAATCTAGTGGGGGGGAAATAACTACTAATTAAAATAGATTGATTCAAGTTTTTATAATTATCTAATGTGAGTGTACCCATTTATTATAAAAGAAATTATATATAAATTCTATACATAACTTTCCACAATTTGTTTCACTATATGACTGTTGTCTGTCATAATGATAATATATTTCAGCCTTATTAAAATACTTTACTAATTTTATTTCAGGGTTTACGTTTCCATAACTATCAAAATAGTAAACTTTATTATCAATTTTTATATAAGCTACCCAGTGAGTACCTGGTCCCGAATTAGAATCTAAATTAACTATATAGCTGATTCATTCATGTTAATTAGTTTAGGCAAAGTGTCATCCATAAATACACCTCTAAAATATGGAAGTCTTAACTCTTTAGCATATTTCAATATTTCTATATTTGACAATGGTCTCTCTGGTATCAATTTTTTTTTAATTTTTCCTCCACGTTTCTGTTTATTATATGCCTATATACATCCCATTACCTTCTCGCCTACCTTTTTACCTGCTTGCAACATTGCACCTGTTCCTAGAGCGGCTAATGCACCTTTAATTAATGTCATTACAGCTGGAATGGCGAATGGAAGAAAGCCGCCATTTTTTACAGCAATATCAGATAATGCACCGCCTAATTTTATACATGATCCTTTTATTATTGGTGCTGCTGGCAAAAGTATTACACCACCTTTCTTGTCTGTTAAACTATTTAATAATTGCGTTGTTGGTAAATCAATACTGCCTTTTACATTTGCTAATTGATTTACAATATCCTGTACATTGTTTGAATTAGAATTTTGTAATGCCGCCATTAACATTGTGACAGGAATAGGTATTTTTGATGGAGGACTTATTTTTTTTATCTGGGATGCAGATAATTTTATAGTAGCTCCTACTCCTTCCTGTTTAGCTTTTTGAATTTTATTTAATTGACTTTTACTCAATATTTCTGCCATTTCAACTGATTTATTAGTATAAAAATTAAGACCCATTCCCATTTTACGTTTCGCTTTCATTATACTTGTAACTGATCGAGCAGCTATTTTTTCTTTAAGACTTGCATTTTTATCTAATACTCTATTCCATGCTTTAGTTTCTAATATATAATCAGCTTTATTTCTGTTGTATACATCTGTATATTTAGAATAAGCTATGTCATATTCTCGGCAAGGTTCATCTAATCCGTTAACTCCTTTATCACCTCTTGCTAATCGCTTTTCTAACTTGGTACCTGGACCACAGTAATTATAACCTGGTATATGTACTTCAAGTGGTAATTTATTTATTAAACTATTTACAAATCCAGATCCTTCTTTTTTCCTCATTTATAAAGGAATATTTTCCCGTTCTAAATGGAAGATTATCTTGAAAAACGTAAATATGTTTACCGCAAATCTTATAAACATTATAGTAAAATTAATCTAGGTATGCATTTGGGCGAAGTTTTATTTACGGGCAGTAGCTTATCAGCGATAGCAATGCCCTTATTATCAGTTATCGCTGTCGGGTCACCTTTACTTATGTGTGTCACTGAACTCTTAAATATAAAAGAAAAAATGATAGATTTCAAGAAATGCTATGATTTGTATGTATTATTAATTAATAATTTATATATTTAATATATTTAAATATGTATATATGTTATATATGTATTTATTATATATATTTATAAAGTTATATATTTATATAGTTAAATATTTATATATTTTACATATGTATATAGTTATATATTTATATAGTTATATATTTATATTTTTATATATTTAAATAGTTATATATTTAACATATTTGATATATTTTATAAATTTATTGTCTAATTTTATATAAATTTCCAGTACTCAACGAGATACCGCCATGTCAATAGAATGACGTAATAACCGAAGAGGTCTCCCTACCACATTAGTTATATGACGTAATACCACCGCGGTGATACTTATTTAAATTTATAATATGTATATATTTTACTATGAATAATATTTTTATTTTACATTTATATTTTCTGTAAAACATTTCTTGCATTCAACTAGTACTATGTGTATGCACTTTTATATTTCTTGTATGTATGCAACTATGTGTATGTTTAACTATTATGTGCATTTATAATAAAACTTTTTTGTGGCCATATTTAAATAAATTCTATATCATTTTATTACCTATTTTTACGTTATATTTTAAACTATGACCATTGCTCACCATCCTTCCAAATTAAATTATTATCATCATTTGTTTGTTATATTTAATTATATTTACCTAATTTATATATTTATTTAGTTTTTATATTTTTAACTATTCATTTAAACAAATTCTATATCATGCATCTCTCTAGTACCTATTTTCTTCTTACCGTTATATTTTAAACTAGGAGGATTACTGTTCAACTCTTCAATACTTGGTATAAATCTATTATACTGTTCAGGTAATGATACTTTAAAATTCTCTATACCAACTATTATTTGCTCACCATACTTTCCTTCAATTACCTCAAAATATTCGATTTTATACGTTTTATTCTCCAACTCTGACAATTTTCTAAATTGTGAATTACTACTATTTAGCATACTCGCTAATTCGTTTTTATTCTCCATTTATTAGGGAAAAAATTTGTCTATACGTTCAGGTTTGTCAATTTACACTTTTTGTACATTTTACTAAAAATAGGGCAAAAGTACTCTTTTATGGGCATTTTCACGGTTTTTCGGGCGAAAAAACCGTAAAAATAGGGCAAAAGTACTCTTTTATGGGCATTTTCACGGCTTTTCTAGCGAAAAACGGGGTACGTTCAGGTTTTTTTGGGTTAGAACCCCTAATTATACACTACTTGTGCGGCTTACTATATGATCCTGGGATAGACGATTTAGCAGTTTCAAGTCAATTTTTTATTTAAAAATAATTTTATCATTGAAATAATACCCAAAACTTTAAACGCAATTTTCTCGAAACTACGTTTTCAACATTTGCTGCCATCGCTGACAAATATCGATACGTCCGATCGGTTTACATCTATCGTCATTTTATTCCTAAGTAAATTCACCATGGACTGAACCACAATTTGACTTTCAATTGTAAAAATTGGCTTCTAGAGAGAGTTCTAAAACTGAAAAAAAGGCCCATTTTTTCAACTTTGTTTAAAAAAGCGTGTACATTTTTCAAATCTTCAAGAAATCGGTTAAATAGTGGTTCAGTCCCTAAGTATAAGTCTTTACTATAATCTCAATTTTGTTTTTTGTCGGAATCTTTACTAGTAGCAGGGCTACATTGGCAGCAAAGGTGCATTTTCAAAATGAGCACTCGACTTGGCGTCTTCTTCAAGCAGGCATTTCAAGCCAAAAAAAAATTTTTTTCGTTCATAGTCCAAGATGTATACTTTTATGTGCAATTTATTTATTTTTTGATAAATAAAAGGATACTTCAAAAAATAAAAACTAAAAAAGTCGTTTTTGTAAAGTGATTTATGAGAAAGACCCCTTAAGACATAATTTATGTCGATAATTCGATTAATTTTTTTTTATTTCAATTCACGTGTAAGCATTGCAAATGCTAATATGCTGAGACAGCATAGTAACATCACCTTCCGTGAAGTTACTACCGCAATATATAAATAACAATATATCGCATATTGTTATGACAGCAGTTTGACCGACTATATAAGAACTCTATGTGGACCACGACAAGTAGTTGTTCCACCGCATTGTATCATGGACGTTTAATATAAACCAACTACGCTATATCGACACCGTGGAAGTCTAGTGACCACATCTTTCTCATCCTTGCCATAAACGTCTATTTGGCAAGAACCCGAGTATATAAGAGAAGTGACCACCCCAGTTACCCTCTTACATTGGTGGTAGCGGTTTACGGATTTTTGTGCCGAATAAAGATCAGCCAGTTATCTGGGCTGATCGCGACTGGGTAAGAAACAACAAACAGAATTGGAGGCACTGGAGAGAGTACGGTAGCACTAGGAGGTCCAATGGCAATGTAGCTAACACAATGGAGCAACTCACAGGGAAAGATACGACCTAATATTGCGAGAAACTTGAATTTCAAGCAAAGTTAGAAAGTTGGTCAGAACAGCAAACCGTAGCAATATTGCTATTACGCATAGGAGGAGAAGCGTATAATTTCGTATCACAACGGCCGGACCTACAAAAAGAGAACGTAAGATACAAAGATATAACAAAAGCTGTATTAATGAGATTTTAACCACCAAGATGACGAGGTCAAATTTACCGGCTAATAGTACAATGTACACAGGCGGGAGACGAAACAATACGAGAATTTGCTGACAAGTTACGGAAGTGCAAGAAAGAGCTGAAAAAGGACTTGAAGCTTCTTCTGTCATAGTCTGTGTTATGTGCTGTGTTGCCGCTGGCTCCGCAGTGACCATTGGTATCTGTAAAAACATTATATTTCAGGCACCAAATACACGTGAAGAATGGAAAGAAATTGCATCTACTTTTTTCAATGTGTGGAATCTCATTTTATAGGATAATTACACCGGCAGAGTTGTTACTGGTATTTTTGTTCTAGGTTGAGGGCAGTGAAATAAGGTGACGCTATCGAGCAATTACGCGTTGTTTTACTTGACTTCCGTTAACTGGCGGTACTTATTAATCGAGGAAGAAATTCTGGCAACTATGTTATTCAATCAGCACAACGTTTGCTCGTGGGTATCAATTGCATTTACCAATATACTTATATTTTATAATAATAAATATATTTCAACATCTGTCACTATATCCTTTAGATTTTTGATTTAGCATATTATCTAGTATGTTTAGTTGAATTTACGATGTAACGATAGGAGTAAAGTATTGTCAAGTTATCTATTAGTCATGTACCAAATCACGAATTTGGTTGTTAGGTTATTCTAGTTTCTTTTAGCCTTTATGCCAAGCTAAACGGCACATAATCATCTTAATGCAAAAGGAAATAAAAATGTGGTAGTAGTTGATTAGCTTAATAATTTATTTATATTATTACAATAATACCAATTAAACACTTAATTTTTCTTCATTGTAATTCCAGCCTGAAATAAATGGTAAATCATTAGACTTAATAGTATTAAATTGAGGATTTTATAACTCTTGTTATATATCTAGCAACAACCATTAAAACTCACCTAAATTGCAAGACTGAATTTATATATATATATATATATATATATATATATATATATATATATATATATATATATATATATGCATATTTATGTATGTATATATATATATATATATATATATATATATATATATATATATATATATATATATATATATATATATATATATATATATGCATATTTATGTATGTATATATATATATATATATATATATATATATATATATATATATATATATATATATATATAAATTGGTTACTACCTCACAAGTGTTTATATATAAAAATTATGCTAATTACCGATTCAAACTGCTACTACTGTTGATTACACAACTGATAATTAGTTTATTGGCTCTATACTTGCAATTTACTTACAGCATCGCCCTTAGTTTTCATGCAGTTTGCAAATTTTTTTGCCGCAACACATTTATCGGTTTCTGTTGTTTCTGTAAAAATCAAACATTTTATAATTTAGCAATGATTATATTAATAAATTATGTTCTGAAGATAATTTAAAGAATCATGCGAGCCATGATAAACTACTAAACCTTCATTCTTCTTAAATTTAAATATTTAAAAAGACATACTATTTGAAATCATTCTTACCGGCTGCTTTGCATTCTTTTAAGATTTTGACCAATTTATCAAACATTTCTTCATTATGCTCTTTCATTGGCGCTAAAAATACTTCGGCTTTTTTTATATCCATAGTGAAATCTGCATTCATCTATGTTTATGATATCAAAATGAAAAAATTAATTATTCTATAATGCAAAGAATAAATGACTTACAAGTCCAGTTTTCATCTGAATACATCCCATTAAGCATTGGCCAGCTTTGCTACCAGCTTGATGTGTTTTCAGCACTTCTTGAACATCATCTATTTATTTGCAGAATACCAATTGTGAGTTACTAATCAATATGTATGAAAGTGTACGTTAATCATTAAGTTTCTATAGATTACCATCAGAAGCATTAGACTCAGCTTTGCAATCTTCCAATTTCTGTTTGAATTCGTCATTCTTTGGTCCGGTCCATCCTGCCTGCATATATAAAAGTTTCAATAGAACTAAATCTGTCATAAACTCAAAATTAAAAAATTGTTTTACACTTTCGTTTTATATTGGCTTGATTCTCAATTGAGAGGTTATGAAACGTGTTTCATGCCGATAAATAATTAGTTATACTGCAAAGGAACCGATCTGTTTTACTGTGATACATAAACGAATGAAATTGTCCGAGTCTGAGCAGCCAGTACTTGGCAGTTGTGCTAGTTGGAATCGACAAGAAAGTCTTACTTGGTTCTACAAACAACTGCCAGCGAACGTATTAGTTCGTTAATCTTTATAATTATCATTAAAAAGCACTATAATATGCACAAATTCTCAAGTAATAATTTTCAAGTAACAATGTTCATTCCACATAATTTTACATAATGTTTTCATATTTACAAATCAATTATTTCCAAATAGATCAGTTACATAGACAATTAAAAAAAAATTACCTTGATAACGCAAACAAATGAAATAATGAAAAGAACCACCGCGAAACTTTTCATATTGTATGTTTATAGTTATATGTTAGTTGTACAGAATGCGATTAATAAGTAATATCATTTGTATTTATGCCGCTGATTTTATAGTAACGCAATATCCTCTTCTTTATTTCAGGTCTAATGACTCGCTGTTTCCGGAAAATTATTTTCTATTAAATTCGATCGCATAATGGTACATTATTGTAATTTATTTCTATATATTATATATACCTTTTTAAAATATAGATTTTTTTGTATGTTTGATATTGCTGTTTATCTGACAAATATAATTGAAACACCATCATATATTTCATTCCGGAAATCAAACCGTCAATTAAGTTTTAGTCATTTTTTAACTATATGTCAAAATATTTGATTATAGAACCTTTCTTAAAAACTAAATACGCATTCATGAGAATGATTTTAATAAAAGTTATATGACACTATCTGTGAATACACAATTTGGTATAATTTTAAAACAATCGTAAAAATGAAACGATTTGTGTGCTTCTAACAAAATATACTTTAACAAATTATCTTATGTTTGGATGTAATGCAAGTGCAAGTTCGAGCATAATATTTATAAAAATTTCAATATATCAGGCAATATAAACAATTTAACAAATAATTAAGAATTTTATAGAAGTTATGCCTAGCAATGTGCCATAGGGAATATTCCTCGTGGGAAACTGCCTCAAAAAGGGAATATTCCCGGAATGTTCCTGTGTCCGAAAACTGGGAATAATAGAATATTTAAAATTTTGGGAACTTCCGGGATTTTTTTTTTTTTTTTGACTGGGGAATATTCTCGGTGGTATCATTGCTCCAACCGGGAATATTCCCCGGGTGAAAAGTGTGATGCTGAATTAAAATATTTCAATCACTGTCGGGCAATATAATCTGTCGGCAGAACTTTGGGTTTCTTCAGTGTGAGCTCTGCAGTGTTGTGGGATTCCCGCAGTTACAATTAATTTGTTTATATTTCAAAATACTGCGATATTGTTATTTTGAATGCATACCTTCTTCCTTGCTCAACCTATTTGTGTTTTAGAAATGAAACCAAAAGGTATAGTGTACAAATTCTATATGGAAAAAACGTGTAATACAAAATTTATTTTTATTTGTAAATATTGTGAAAAGGTGTACACGCATCGAAATGCGACAAAAATGTCTGCACATATTATTAAATGTAATAAATGTCCTTCAGATTGTAAAAACAAACTTCGCCATTATAATATAATTTCATCTAAAGTAAATTATAATATTAATAGATTTCTAAATTAAAAACTGGGCAAGCTACCGAAGTTGTGCAAAGAAAACCAATACCTTTCCAAGATTTGCAAAAAAACTGAAATGAATATATTAATCCAATTCCAAACACTTCATCAGCGCCTGAAATTTCAATGGATTCATCGTCATCTTTGGATGATTCTCAAAGTATAACTCTGGAATTTCTAACCAATCCGAAGCTGACTTGTAAAATAAACATTATGTTTAGCTTTAGTTTTGTCTTATTTTTATTAATTGATTTTATTTTTATATAAGACAAAAAATTAAATTTATTTAAAGATTATTTATTATTTTCTATTCAAACAAAATTTTAATTTCACTTCTACATAGGGTAAAACGACCAGTTTTGGCACAGTTAAGAAAATTCTCTACTCTTTTGAGGATTAAAAAAAATATGGATAATATATTTATATAATAATTGAAATTTTTTAAAGTTTAAGTGTTTTATAAAGTAAAAAAAAAATTAAATTGTTTATTGATGTTTTAGGTAATTTTGTTCACAATTTATAATTCGATGTTAAAATGCCAGTTTTTGGCACGGTGGTTGCCTTTAAGAGAACAGTCCTTTCTAGTAGTAGCACGGCAAATATAGTTATAAATTTATATATTTTAGCTTGGATTTCCTAAAATTTAGGTATATATTTATAAAAAAACACTTGCAGTAGCTTTATTTTATAAATTTTTAAATTATAGAGGTAGGTACTATACCTATCTAAAGCTAAATTTCATATTTATAAAGTTCTAAATTATAAATGTAGACAACAATATTATTCTTTATCTATAATGCAAATGATATTTTAATTAAATAATAATTTTTAATCGAAATATTAAAATTACTTATAAATAGGTATATTACATCAAAAATTTTAATACTTTTCTTGCATTAAAATTTTGTGAACAATGAAAAATTGAAATCTTTTCTAGTTTTATTTTTTTAGATAAGAATACTTTTCATCTTGTAATTTCAGATAAAAGTATTTTTTCAAGTGTACCGGGTGGGGCAAAACAACCTCCCTAGTTTTGCAAGTGAATTAAAGAAAAAGGAGTCGAGATACAAAAAATTTATTTCAATAAAATAAAGTAGTTACATGGCCAGTTTTATCTTATGTAGTTTTAAAAATCATATCGGCCAAGTGTTGTCCTTCATTGTCTACACACTGCTGCAAGCGACTTTTGAAGTTTTGCATAACCCTTTCAAGCATTTCTTCAGGTATACGGCGAATTTCCGTGCGGATTGTCTCCTCTCAGGGAGACAAAGCACGCGGGGAACATTTCCTTCAAAACCAGCATTGATGCCCGCGCTGTGTGGGCTGTGGCTTCCCCCCCCCCCCCCCGTCCTGCTGAAACCAGACATTCTCGAGACCAAGTTCCTTAAGAGCAGGGGCAAAAAAATTCTGGAGCATGTTCATATAGCGCCCAGAATTGACGGTAACTGCCCGATTTCTTTCAGGTAGTAAAAGTAAGGCCCGATAATCCCTATTCGGGAAACTGCGCACCAAACTGTGACACGATCACTATGCAGAGGCTTCTCGTGGATCACCCTCGGATTGTTTTCGCACCAATATCGAAAATTTTGTTTATTTACACTGCCAGAAAGATGGAAATGTGCTGGGCGGCGATTACAGACTCCTTTTCGCGTATGTATGCTTCCACGGCAAAAGCGCGCTGCTCGTTCGTCCACATTGTGTTTACGACTGAATCCTTTTGTAACACATACACACGACATATCTTTCTGCCGCCATTCACGCCATGCCTACCCTGTTACGACCTCTGCTAGCTTCACAATTCTCTGTTGAAACTAGGGAGGTTGTTTTGCCCCACCTGTATAAGAGGTTTTGGTTCTAATTCCTGATTTTTCACACTTCTTTTTACCCTTTTTATTAACGGTGTCATTGTTTTTACCAGTTTTCACTAAAATAAAAATAATTTATTCAAACTAATACAAAAATAAATTAAATAGGTCATGTTTTAGATTTTTGTTTTTTATGAGATAAACAATAAAATTTCAGTGTACGTATAATGTAAATAATAACTGATACATACCTTTTAAAGAATTATTTATCTGTAGTTAAAATTTGTTCTTGTTATAAGAAATATGTAAGAACATTAATATTCTAACCTCACTTGCTTACTGTCAGAGAGTCTCTGTTTACTATTTTATTTATAGCAGCGGCCGCTCAATAGAAAAGCGCTGTAAGCATAAAGTGTTTTTTTATTGGTGGCTCTTCCAAATTTTATACCAATTACTGGAACACGTGTTTTTAGAATTAAAAAAAAAATCAATATTCAGCATTTGAAATGTTTCGATGAACTATTCATTTAGTTTATTTAACCAGGTACATATTAAAAAAATACGTTTTTCTAGTAAATATGATTGTAATTGCTTAAGCTATGGTAACCGTAAACTAACTAAAAATGGCTGTG
Source organism: Nebria brevicollis (assembly GCA_944738965.1). NCBI lineage: Eukaryota > Metazoa > Arthropoda > Insecta > Coleoptera > Carabidae > Nebria > Nebria brevicollis. The sequence goes on along the minus strand of OX122898.1, from coordinate 7,392,854 downwards.
AAAAGTACAATTTTGATATCGCTAAACAATATTCGTTTTTTTTTTTTAATTAATAATTTTAAAATGGACGTTCTAAAGGTTTTTTCTTGTTTAAAACTATATATAAATATTTAAATCGTTGTTATACCTACGCATTTGCGCAATTTTAAACGTATAAAACCAAGTTTTTGATACCTGTGCCATTACTAGCGATGTGCCAAAACTGGTAGTTTTACCCTATATTACCAAAAGATTAAAAATTACAATAATAGTTTTAAAGCATCTAAGTTTGATTTAATTTTGGGAACATTCCTGGAAAAGTTTCCGCTAATATTCCGTTAAAGAAAGTTTAAATTAATGCTTTTTGCTTTGGTGCTGAAACACATACTAAAATATATAGATCTGTATAAGGAACAAAATATAATAGTAAAATAGGGAAATATTTAAATTTGTGTGGTATGTGTTGAAGGCAGAGTGAATATCGAATACAAATTGAATACTTGGTTATATTTAATATGGATCAAATACAACTTATAGGAACAGGAGTGAAGAATATATACACTGTCATTATGTGTATTGAAAAACATGAACGGTAACCATGACCGCGTTCAAGAGCGCCGCCTTCTGGATTCGAGGTTGGATCGGTCAATATCAACACTTCCCCTCGAGTCATCCTCGGTATTCATGGTTTGCACGTGTGTCAGACCTAGAAGACTGACACAATGTAGGTGTTTCGGCTTTGGGAGCGCTTTCGTCAGTACATCCGCTGGCATGTCGTCGGTGGATATGTGCTGTAGAGAGATTTTTCCCGAGTCGACTACCTCCCGGACGAAATGGTGTCTGATGTCTATAAGCTTTGTCCTTGCATGGTAGACCGGATTTGTTCAACCTGTACATCTAGTGGAACGTTTTCTTCGTCTCGAAACAGATTGATCTCGTTCTCTCGAAGTGAATTGGTAGATCTCAGTGGCTCCATCGGGCGGTCCTCTGCTGTCTTGAAGTGTCTCGCGATCTCGACTTTTCTATCATCCGGCAGCCAAATTCTGCATGCCTTGGCTTCCGAACTGTAACCAAGGAATATACCTTTCTTTGCACGAGGTTTGAGCTTCCCCTTGTCCTGCGCCGTGTCTCTAATGAACACCTCGCGACCAAATCTCTCGAATGTGGATACATCTGGGGTTGTTCCGTGCCAAGCTTCGTACGGTGATCTTCCATTCAATCGACTTGTAGGGCACCTATTCCGGACGTAGTTCGCCGTATGTACGGCTTCTGCCCAAAATGTCAGCGGCAGCTTTGATTGAACCAATAGACAGCGTGCAGTGTCCATCAGCGTGCGGTTCCGCCGCTCTGCGATCCCGTTTTGCTCCGGGTTGTGTGGGGCTGTCAGTCGTCGAGTCACTCCGTGTCTTGTGAGTAATTCGTCGAACTGGCTGTTTATATACTCACCACCATTGTCGGACTGCAACATCCTTATCTTCCTTCCTTGTTGAGTTTCGACCAGTACCCTGAATTTCTCGAACTCGTCGATCACTTGACTCTTCTTGCTAATAAATCTTACCTCGCACCATCCGGAGAAGTCGTCGATGAATGTGACGTAGTACTTCTTTCCGCCAATTGATGCGACTGGCATCGGTCCACATACATCTGAGTGCACAATGTCGGCTAGGACTGTCTTCCGCGTTGATTTCTTTGGAAATGGTGCCCTGTACATCTTTCCTTGAGTGCATACGTCGCATTGGAAATCTACATCGATGTCCTCGACCTGGATTCCTTGTAGGGATCCCGTCTTAATCGCGTTGCGAAGTGTCGGGACATTGAGATGACCCATGCGAAAGTGCCACTCCATGAGAGACGCTTTCTTTCGTGAAGTTGTCGCTGAGTTTGCTTCTGGTTGTCGACCTCGAGTTGTATCTTCCGTGTTGTTGAGGAAATACAGACCGTTGATACGCTTTGCAACTGCCAAAACCTTACCATCGACGTTAACAACTTCAGCCTTGGTGTTGTCGAAGATGACCCGATGTCCCTTGTCTGTGACCTTGCCGATCGACACGAGGTTTGTGCGCAGGTCTGGGACGTATAGCGTGTCACTGAAAGTGACGATGCGTTCGTCTTTTTCTGAACCGGTGGTCGCCCGAGCGATCCTCTTTCCCTTGATGGCTGTGGAGGCATTACTTGCCAAATTCAGTTTTCCAATTTGAGAATGGTCTAGCCTTGAAAATGAGTTGATGTCCCTACACATGTGCGAGGTACACCCACTATCAAAGCACCAATCGTCGTGACTCGCGTTATTGTCTGTTCGGTATGCGCCACTCACGGCAATGTCCGGTATCGTGAGAAAGCCCACTTCGTTCGAACCGTTCGCTGAAAACTCGATCGGTTTGTTCCGACAGTATCGTGCGCGATGACCAATTACTCCGCACTTGAAACACTTCATTGTCTTGTCCTTCTTGCCGAACTCCTTGTTCACCGATTTGCCTTTGTCCGGCCGCCTCCCGTTTCGTTTGTGTTCCTGCCTGCCTGCCACCATCGCGTTGTGCATCCCCTCCTGTGCTTCCTTGCGAGCATCGGATTCCTCCGCGATTTTTATTCGTAGCAAGTCGAGTGACGGTAGCTCGTCCCTCGCGGTCATAGCGCACCTGAAGTTCTCGTAGCTGTCGGTCAAACTACGTAGGAGCATGACTGCCAGTAAGTCACGATTGATATCAACTTCCAATTCAGCCAACCTGTCGACGGTGTCAAAAAACTTTCGAAGATGTTCGCGCGTGTCCTCGCCGTCCTGCATTTTTATGGAAATCAAGTTGTTCAGCAAAGCGGCCTTTCGCGCGGGACCCTTGGACTGGTACATGTCCTCCAGCCTAGTCCACATATCGCGCGCGGTGTTGCAGCCCTTGATCTGGTTGATTTCCGCTGAGCTCATTGCAAGGACGATGTCGGATTGTGCCTTCATGTCTGCTGCCCGCCAATCCCTTTCTGCTGCAATCGACGTCGCGTCGCCTGGCATGATTTCCGGTTTCACTCGTTCCCCGCTCGCGTAGAACTATGCGTCATTCTTTATGAGAACCGCTCGCATCTGGATCTTCTATGTCTCGTAGTTCTCCTTGTTTAGGACTTCGAATCGTACGCCGGCCGTGTGCATCTTGCCGCGTGACCTATTTGACGCTAATGTTAAAATGTTCTAGTTTCTACGATTCTTACTGTACGCTGGGCCCATAACCTGTTGAAGGCAGAGTGAATAACGAATACAAATTGAATACTTGGTTATATTTAATATGGATCAAATACAACTTATAGGAACAGGAGTGAAGAATATATACACTGTCATTATGTGTATTGAAAAACATGAACGGTAACCATGACCGCGTTTAAGAGCGCCGCCTTCTGGATTCGAGGTTGGATCGGTCAATATCAACAGTATGTTCCTCTATATTTCCGTTTTTGGAGAATATTTACGGAAACATTCTCGGAAATATTCCCCTAAACCGAAATTCCCGGGAACGGCACATTGCTAGTTTTACCTATAAAATTGAAAGTGGGACGTAAAAGTTTAGTTAGTGTGTAATAGAGTGACTAGATATATAAGAGTGTGGACAATCGACGAGTAGTCCCTATCCAAAGCGTAGAGCGCAGATTCCCCGCTTGTGATTGGTCGCCGCCATAGTTTGTCTAAATGTTCAAATTAAATGCATTGCGTTATATGGAGTGCGCGGCTCATATTTTCTTATACTCTTTAAATCTAAAGGACCGGATAAGATAATTGCACCCCGTATTTTTTATGTTATTCCTGAATAAATTCTGCGTATTTTATTCCGCGACAGCATATGTCTATCTTTTATAGAAACATTTATTCAGAAGTCGAAACATTTCGCGCTCAAATATTACGGTATAAACATAATTTTAAAATGCACAGTTTGAATTAATAAATGTAATAAGCATAATAAACAGTGTTTATTTTAAGAGATTCGCGAAATGTATAACCCTAATATAATTGCAAGTATACAGCACCAATAAGTTATATTAGCCCGCGAAATGTTTGGAATTTAGTATAAATGTTTCCATAATAGATATTTATTTTATATATTTATATATCTAGTCACTCTAGTGTGTAATAGATTTGGTTGGCGATCTCTCTCTCTCTCTCTCTCTCTGTTACAAATAGAGTTAGAAAGTATCAGAGAGTAGGGGGAGTTAGAAGAAACATAGCCACCAATGGAGAGAGTTTATGGCAGTAATCTTTAAATTTTCTAAATGACGCACTAACTACAAGATGTCGTGGTATCCGATAAAATAGTGAAATACAGCACCAATAAGTTATCTTAGCCCGCGAAATGTTTGGAATTTAGTATAAATGTTTCCATAATAGATATTTATTTTATATATTTATATATCTAGTCACTCTAGTGTGTAATAGATTTGGTTGGTGATCTCTCTCTCTCTCTCTCTCTCTGTTACAAATAGAGTTAGAAAGTATCAGAAAGTAGGGGGAGTTAGAAGAAACATAGCCACCAATGGAGAGAGTTTATGGCAGTAATCTTTAAATTTTCTAAATGACGCACTAACTACAAGATGTCGTGGTATCCGATAAAATAGTAAAAATTTGAAAGGATTAAATGTTAAATATATTTAATATATTTGCTTGCTATTTATCTAATCAAATTAAATTTCAGATGATTTTATACTGTATATTTAAAAAAAATTATTTATTTATTTTTTAGTATGTATATCGGAATCCATTTTGCATTGCATAATAGATAAATGAACTGTCATTCGTCTTTTATTAACTTATATACCTATCTAACGTGTGTGTTTTTAATCGTTTTGAATTGGCATTGTGAGGTTGTTACTTTTGAGAAATCTCTTTTTTTGGCATGTAAGTAAGTATTAAATCACAAATGTTTATGGAACCACTTATGTGGATGTAATTTATCAGGAATGTATCACTTTATTGCTTGGAGATTTCTATACGAATAATATATTATAAATATGCAGAGTATTCATTTTTAAGTAATTTCTATTTTATTTTGTATACAAGTGAAAAGTCATGGGTCATATGGTGCTCTTGGAGTAACTAATTGTTCTTATAATGTCAAGATTCAGTTCAAATATCTGTTTTCCAATTCACTTAGAACTATAATGAATGGTAGTTTTTTCAAATTAATATTAATTTAATCATTATAAAAACTATTCTTATTCGAGTGATGGACCAAATAAAAGCCGAATATTATTAATATTTAATAATAAAAATATATTTCTTATATTATTAGTATATAAATATGTGTATGTTATGTAAAATTTAATTTACTGAATTAGTAAAAATATTTGTATTGTTTAAATAAAGTTTTTTATTTTGAGGTATCTTTGATACTTTTGCTTTTCGTGGAAACACGGAAAGTAAAAGTATACCTATCCTTGTCTACCTAAAAAAAAAACAGGCCCTCCGTGGTTTATGCGTAAACTAAACCATGAAGTAAAACTTTGTTGGAGGTATATAACATTAAGATCCATCTCCCCCTACTCTCTGGAAAGTATTTCAGTGCTGGCCTTGGTTTCCATGGGAATTTACGTTCCCATTATCTTGCTTCTGTTTTCCTAAAGCCTTGTTCTCACGAAGAAATTTTAAGATATGTCAGCAAATTACAACCAGTAATTCTGTATCATAAATTCCAAATCATGTCATTTAGAGGTAATTTCTGCAAGTCTTTAAATTTAGAATATGTTCTAAAAATTGCAAATCTGTTTCCTTTACTTTCGGCTACAACCAATCAGAGATCGGTTTCAAGTCACGTGATTACGTGGCGCACCCGCGCATATTCTACATGTTCAAAATTCTAACATGAGAAAAATATTTTATGTTCCCGTCAACATGTTTTTTTAAATATATTATACTAGCTAATGAAATTTAAATGAATGTACGTGTTCAAACGTTCAAATTCGTTTTATCGTAATATAATAAACCTCACAACCGTATTTGAAAACTATTTATTTCAATATTAGTCCCAAGCTTATTACTCTTTATGACTAATTACTTAAACACCGATCATGTCAAAAATGTTGACCTTTTTGAGGGATCTGAACCCCCAAAAATCCCCATTTTTCCGGTGGATGCTTGATTCGAATTTAGTTTCTCAAAACATTTCGAACGAGCAAGACCGAATATTAAATTGTGTGTGGTTACAAATTATGAGGTCGATACGAGAGCTGGTCAATAAGTCCGTGACTTTTTGAATTTCCCGCCTCTTAACAGGAAGGGCAACACTGCTCCTGTTAACAAGCATCTATCTGTTGATTCCTATCAAATTTTGAACAAGCCACGTCATTTAGTTTGTATTTGTCAGTCATTGAAAGCAGACGACGGTGCCGCGTTTGTTCACAATCGACCACAAACGCAATCGTGTGACAACTTCGAAGGAGTGTTTAGCGTTGTTCAACCGCAATATGGATGAGTTTTTGCGCCGTTTCGTAACCGTTTACAAAACATGGATTCACCACAACACACCAGAGACCAAACAGCAGTCGAAACAGTGGGTCTTTTCGGGTGAATCGGCGCCGAAGAAGGCCAAGGTGGGTTTGTCAGCCAATAAAGTCATGGCGACCGTTTTTTGGGATGCAAGCGGTATAATCCACATTGCTTACCTTCAAAAGAGAAAAACAATCAATGGCGAATATTATGCCACCTTATTGGACCGATTCAATAACGATTTGAAAAAAAAACGACCGCAATTGGCCATAAATTTCTTTTCCTGCAAGACAATGCAAGGGTGCCCACATGTATAGTCATCATGGCGAAATTTCATGAATTGGGCTATGAATTTCTCCCTCATCCACCCTATTCTCCGGTTTTAGCCCCGAGTGACTATTTCTTGCTTCCAAACTTAAAGAAATGGCTCGGCGGAAAGATATTTGACTCTAATGATGAAATCATCTCACAAACAAACACCTATTTTGAGGACCTCGACAAAACTTATTTTTTGGAAAGGATAAAAAAATTGGAGAAACGTTGGACGAAGTGTATAGAGCTCAAAGGAGACTATGTAGAAAAATAAATTGATTTCTTGTCAAAAAACCTGTGTCTCTTTTAGAAAGTCACGGACTTATTGACCCACCGTCGTAGCATTTGCAATGCTTACATTCCTCGCCCCTTTAAACATTTGCTGCCCTGGGGAACACAATTTACTCAATATTTCGCGATACAATTTTGGTGGACTATATATGAAGTCCTTACAGCGTTTTATTTTCCTTAATTTACTCATTCTAATCCATCTGATACTGGAGTGGGCACTTGATGTAGATTGTCCCGTTACTTTTCCCTATTGATTGGCGGGTGACCATATCCAGGGCTGTTCTGTGACCGGCCCTCTACTTCGGGTATGGATTCTAGGAGGAGACAAGTACGAGTGTATGGCTTCTGCTTCTATCTGCCTGTGCATTGCTTCTAACTCTACCGTGGTTGGTGCTTTTCATTTCTCGATCTGAGTTGAGCTCTCCATTCCTATTTCCTCTTCCTGAACCTCTTCGTTAACTGCTTCAAATGGTTTGAGCCTATTCACATGTACTTCCATATTCCTTTTCCCAGTTTCCTCAACAATTCTGTAATGCACTCACTAATTTTTTTGATGTCCCTGTTAGTTGTATTTTGGTCGGATCATGAAAATATAGACTCTCCTATTTCAAAATTTGTTTGTTCGGCTCTTTTATTAAATTGCTTGTTTCGCTGTTCAGTTGTTTCCTTCAATTTTGATTTTACTCGTTCAAACGCAATTCACATTCTTTCTCTTAAACCAGTCATGCCTATAGTCCTATATATAGGATGATCATTTAAATTACTTCCCTTCTCAACGATATTTATATGAAGTGTTGCCGTGTGTTTGTATCTATCACTAAGCGTATAGGTTATAATATACATCCAGAATTTTACAACTCTTGTGGTCCTGCGGTGAAATAATTTCAATTCTACATCTGTCAAAATGGCAGAGTATGGTATACGTTTTGCAAGGTCAGTTTTATAGTAATAAATATTTAAATTTTGATATTAGTTTTACTTTGGTTTATAGTGTATAGTACAACTTTTAATATTAGCATGAAAATATGAGGTTTTCTTTTTGACAGACATACGTGTCTGCAAATCTCTCCGTTCTACATATAGGACGTTAGGAATAACTACTATTGTCCTATAGTGCAAATTTTCGTTTAGTGGTTTTTCATTGGGGCAAGTTATGGCGATGATAGAAGATGATGAAGAGCTTCATTATTCCTCAGCAAATCTTATTATGCTCCCGCCTGAAAATGCCTGTGGAAATATCACAGACGAAGACTCTGGCGATGAAAATAAAGTAACACCAGATAATTTACCACCATCACTGTTACGGGCTCCTGCTGAGATTGAATTGACCAATAGATAAAGAAGATGAAATTTTCGACCTTGAGGATAATATTTCATTGGCTCAGCTACGTAAGCAATGAACTGGGATGAGCACTGATTGTTGCACTAAAACTAAAACAGTTATGTGGCAGCTTGCTAAAAATATGTAGGTGTTGAACCCACTCATAATGTATCACGGTATTCTAGAAAAGAAAAGAAACGTGTCACTGTGCGGCAACCGAATTTGATATATTTATATAACAAAAATATGGTTGGCGTAGATCGTTCAGATGAAAATATAGCGCTTTATAGAACTTCAATAAGAGAAAAAAAAAGGTATTTTCCATTAGTAGCTCACTGTATTGACATGATAGTACATAATGGTTGGCAGTTACATAAGACAATAAGGGCACATTAGATCATTTAACTTTCCGACGACAAATAGCAATATCTCTTTTAGAAGTAAATAAACGAACCAACACCACATTTGCAAAGGGGCATCCATCAATTAATGAAAATGCTAGCATTAGGTAGGATCGAATTGATCATTTTGTTATACCTCAAGAAAAACAAACCAAATGTCGCTTATGCCATACAAAAACTACAACTCGTTGTCAAAAATGTGATATTGGCTTACATGTCAAATGTTTTTTTGAATTACCATCACCAATAGAATTATGATTGTACATTATAATTAAAATATATTGTATTTGTATAACACTATTATATAACTTAACATCATACTTGATTTTCCTAACGTCCTACATGTAGGTATCCCCTAAAGTCCCATTTAGTGATTCAAATTTGAAAGAAAAACTTCATAATTGTTCTTACTAGTGTATAAAGATTTATTTTAATCGACTAATCAATCATATATCTCATTTTTAAAATTCAGACATATCTGGGTTTATTCGGCTACATAGTTGTCATCATAATCGTATCTTAGCGTTCGTGGTTGCGATATGTCATCATAGGGCATCTCCATATCTCTGTCATGCATAATGAAGAATGGTGTCTCCCCTGTCGACTTCTGTACTGCTGATCTATATGCCATGAGAACATATGGTAACCATTCGTCCCAATCTATCGGCTTATGAAATGGGACAACATATTTTTAAACACTCTATGGCTTCTTTCGATCACTCTATTTGTGTGAGGGCGGTATGCTGTTGTTTGCAGTTTCTCAACGTTGCATAATTTGCACACTTCTTTCAAAGTATTCGAAATAAAGTTTTCCCTTGATCCATTAAAAGTTGCCTTGGTGCTCCCGTGTCTGGCAATAATCTCTTGTGCAAATATCCTTGCTGTCGCTTCTGCTGTTTGGTCTGGGATCGCAAATGCTTCTGGATACTTGGAAAAATGGTCTTGGAACGTCAAGATGTATTTGTTCCCTGTCCTGGATGTGACTAATGGGCCTACAATAACAATTGACGTTCTTTGAAATGGCGCAGGTATTTCTTGGAACACTTGCAGTGGAGCTAGTTTTAGGTATGATGGTGTCTTCCTCTCATTGCATGAATAACATTTATCACAATATTCTTTTATCTCCGTGTTCATATTCCTCCACCAAAATTTGTCTTTAATTCTTTTTAGTGTTTTCTCGTGTGCCTGATGGACTTCAGACAGCAGATTGTGATAGTCTTGTATTACTTGGAACGACATCTCTTTGGGTATGACAAACTTGTGATTTCTCTCTTCTCCTGTTTCTTCATTTGTGACGCAATCAGATATTTTAGTTGGTTTTATTTTATTTTCATTTGTTCAATAATGATATTGTACATTTTAGCATAAGTAGGTTGATTCCTATATTGTCCGGATTGTGGCCGATGGTCACGAACAAAAACGCTCTCTTGATTCTTGGCAGTGGCCTCAGGCAGACGTATCAAAAACGCGCTTGATAATTGGAATGCTCTATAATCTCCATGTGCGAGATTTTTGTTGAGAATCTGCTTGGCATATCTGTATCTATTGTGGGTTGATGTATCAGCTACATTTGTGCTGGTAAGTAAAAGATAAGTACTTTTATAATTTTCTTTACACCACGTCCTAAATAGTTATATGTTTATACAGTACCGGACTCATCTTTTGTTGGTACCCTGTTAAACTTATACTGCCTAGTTTATCTTATTTTTGTATTATTTATTTATTTGTATAATAATTTATTTATTTATTCATTGATTTATTTATTTATCGGTATCATATGTTACCGGATGTTATTGAAGTAAGGGCGAGTTATATCTGAGTAGATTATTAATTTGCGGGCGTATGTCTATCTGCACGTTCCGTAAATTGTTTAGTTGATTGAGTTTTATCTATATTTTCTTGGCTAAGAAAATTCTTTATTATCTTATCTGTATCTGAATTGATTTGTTATTACATCTGTTGAAATTGTCTGGAAAGTATCTGAAAATAGTCAGTAGAGTAATAATTCTTTGATTATTGTATTTTCTCTTCCGAGAGACATTAATTATCTTACCTGTACCTTGTCTTATTTGGGCGAGGTACCAATATCTGTAGTATCTGATCTCTGAATATATCTGTATCTGAAAGAAGGTATTTTACTCGAAAGCCACTTTACTGGTAACTTACCTCCTTTTTTGTTGTGTCTGGGAAACCGATCCCGTGGAAACTTCACACTCGACCACATACGTAGCACTATTTCTACATTTTAGGTTTGGCTTTATGGTCCATGATACCTGGAACGTTTCGTATTGCGAAACTGGCGCTCCACTTAACATCCAGTGGAAAAGTTCCGGCTATACTTACTGAGCATACACCAAACACCAGGACCGTATTAACCAAACCGATCGGAGACGTTTCCATACCTGACAGCGAAACTCTGGTAGTATCCTCGCCGCTATAATTTATTATATTTATTCCCTGTAAATAATTGTATATTATCTCTAAGTTAGTTTAGATTGTATGGGTGACTAGGCCCAGTTAAGTACTATTCGCATCCTGTTAATTAAATGTTATTCTTTTAAATTTGATCGTTTCTGATTCATTTGGGGCACAGACACATTTCCCTACCGTTAATACCCTCCTCTTTTTGAAACCCCGACCACCTACACTTAGCTAGCCAGAGTACTAATCAAGGATTAATAACAGCAATCTTTTTGGGTGACACGGAAACCGTCACACTTTAAATTTTATTCCTTCTTCGTCCTGGAAGTAGCCTTCTTTTGATGTGTGTTTCTTGATTTCTTCGTCGTTTTCATGCAGCTTTTTAATTTTATCTCTGTCCTAGATCGGTAAATATATATTATCTGTGTTTGACACTGAATTAATTGGTATTCCTGACAGCACATCTGCGTTTATATATTTCTTTTCAGGTTTGTGCAATACCTCGTATTCGAATTCGGTCAGAAGTAGAGTCCATCTCATCAGACGAGAGTTTGGATCTTTTAGTGACATTAACCATTTCAGTGGCTTATGATTAATTATCATGGTAAATTTTCGTCAGTACAGATAGCAGCGATAGTGCTTCACACCCCAAATTATAGCTAGACACTCTCTTTTTGATGTGTCGTAGTTTGTTTCCGCTTTGTTCAATTGCCTGCTTGCAAATGCAATTGGTCTTTCGTATCCGTTCTACTTCTGGCTGAGAATTACACTAGCTGCTGATCCACTTGCGTCTGATGACAAGAAGAATTCTTTATTAAAGTCTGGGTGCACTAATGGAGATACTGTGCATAATGCTTCTCGTAATGTTTCCAACGCTTCTTGGCAATCTTTGGTCCATGTAAATTCTTCATCCTTCTTTGTTTTAGTATTTTCATCAAGATGTTCTAAATAGAAATGGTCTTCCAATTTGTGTGGTTTGCTTTTCTGCATGCTATCCCATTGTATTCCAATGTTATTAACTTCTTCATCCTTCGTCGGTTTAGCCCAATTACAATTACATATATTGTGTATTATATCAAATTAATTCCTTGTATCATCTGGCACTTCTCGTCTTTCTGTATTTCTATTTTCCTGGCGTGCAATCTTCATTATACGTTTTTTGATACGTTGCAGCTCCATTCTTTTAACTTGCACTTCATCCTGTTTTCTTGAAACTCTTGCCTGACTGTATTCGCTGAATATTTTGATTAAGTTAGCTAAACATTCTACTTCCTTAGTCTCCATTTCTCTTAGCCTCCTGTTTACGAGTTCTGTTAGATTTTGCTTATTTTCTGTCTTTCTCTCGAATATTTCTGCCCTTCCAATTACAGTTCTTTTCGGAATTGCCATAATGGTGTTTGTTAGGTTTATTAGTCGAATAGGTATCACCTTCTCGCTCTTGGTTAATTCCCTGGCTGTCATTACGCCGTATATGTTTGTTTCTTCTGGTTCGATTAATAATTCTTTTCCTGGTTTGCAAAGTTATTGGGTAGCGTGGCATACATTTTCACTTCTTGGCGGAATTTTTATTTCTTCTTTTACCCCGACCTTATTTTCTGCTGATACTGTTAATTCCTTGTACATTTCTTGACCTGTATCAACGTTGTTTTTATATTCTGTCTGCGTTGCTATTTCTGTAGTTACATTTCGCGTCCGTGTTTATGTTCGCTAATCTGTGCTCAGCAAAAATTTTTATAAACCAATTTCCAAGCGTGTTGCAATTTGTTTGGTAATTTATTTTTGCTTTGTATTGTTTCAAATAATCTCGGCAGAGTAGTCCATCTGCTTCCAATGCCAGTTCATTAGGACAAATTACGCAGTCAAATGAAAAATTGCTATTGATTCTTTTAAAATGTACCCTAGATGTACCATTGTACGTTAACTCTTCCCCCGATATTCTTTCACGTACGCTACTTTTACTAGTGAGATGGCTGATCTTGTATCAATCAACAGCTTCAATGGTCTGTTATTAACTTCTAGGATCACGAGATTTGTTTATTCCTTTGTTCGTATACCGTTTATATTTGGTACTATTATTCTCTTCGCGTATGTGAATCTGTTGACCCCTCGCGTTGGTACCCGGACGAAAGGCTTTAGGTGTTTTAAATTACGTCTGTTTCCTTGACTCCTGTAATATGCATTACTATGCTTATGGTACTGCTTTCTGCCTGTATTCAAACCCTTGCGCGACACCCTACTGCTATGTGTCCTGGTTTACCGCAGCGAAAACAGTTCTGATTATACCTACAATTTTTCTGTATGTGGCCCCTCTTTTTGCATTTAAAACATTGTATTTCTCTTCTGCCCTGATTTCGGTATCTCGATGTTTGTATATTCGTGGTTGGAGATTTGGTTCTTCTGACGGCATTGATTTCTTTGGACTCCGTCGCTTCTTCCATTTGTGCTCGCTCCTTTCTTTCTGCAATTTCCACGGCACCTTAGAATGTCAAACTTTCCGTTACTTCCATTATTGTTCTGGTGTATATTTTGATGTGTGCAATCCTGATTGTGCCAATACTAAATTTAAAGATACTATTTCTGATGCACTGCTGTTTGGTTCCGCTATTTGAGACTTCAAGTCCTTTTTCAGCTCTTTCTTGCACTTCCGTAACTTGTCAGCAAATTCTCGTATTGTTTCGTCTCCCGCCTGTGTACATTGTACTATTAGCCGGTAAATTTGACCTCGTCATCTTGGTGGTTAAAATCTCATTAATACAGCTTTTGTTATATCTTTGTATCTTACGTTCTCTTTTTGTAGGTCCGGCCGTTGTGATACGAAATTATACGCTTCTCCTCCTATGCGTAATAGCAATATTGCTACGGTTTGCTGTTCTGACCAACTTTCTAACTTTGCTTGAAATTCAAGTTTCTCGCAATATTAGGTCGTATCTTTCCCTGTGAGTTGCTCCATTGTGTTAGCTACATTGCCGTATGTCATTCTTGGACCTCCTAGTGCTACCGTACTCTCTCCAGTGCCTCCAATTCTGTTTGTTGTTTCTTACCCAGTCGCGATCAGCCCAGATAACTGGCTGATCTTTATTCGGCACAAAAATCCGTAAACCGCTACCACCAATGTAAGAGGGTAACTGGGGTGGTCACTTCTCTTATATACTCGGGTTCTTGCCAAATAGACGTTTATGGCAAGGATGAGAAAGATGTGGTCACTAGACTTCCACGGTGTCGATATAGCGTAGTTGGTTTATATTAAACGTCCATGATACAATGCGGTGGAACAACTACTTGTCGTGGTCCACATAGAGTTCTTATATAGTCGGTCAAACTGCTGTCATAACAATATGCGATATATTGTTATTTATATATTGCGGTAGTAACTTCACGGAAGGTGATGTTACTATGCTGTCTCAGCATATTAGCATTTGCAATGCTTACACGTGAATTGAAATAAAAAAAAATTAATCGAATTATCGACATAAATTATGTCTTAAGGGGTCTTTCTCATAAATCACTTTACAAAAACGACTTTTTTAGTTTTTATTTTTTGAAGTATCCTTTTATTTATCAAAAAATAAATAAATTGCACATAAAAGTATACATCTTGGACTATGAACGAAAAAAATTTTTTTTTGGCTTGAAATGCCTGCTTGAAGAAGACGCCAAGTCGAGTGCTCATTTTGAAAATGCACCTTTGCTGCCAATGTAGCCCTGCTACTAGTAAAGATTCCGACAAAAAACAAAATTGAGATTATAGTAAAGACTTATACTTAGGGACTGAACCACTATTTAACCGATTTCTTGAAGATTTGAAAAATGTACACGCTTTTTTAAACAAAGTTGAAAAAATGGGCCTTTTTTTCAGTTTTAGAACTCTCTCTAGAAGCCAATTTTTACAATTGAAAGTCAAATTGTGGTTCAGTCCATGGTGAATTTACTTAGGAATAAAATGACGATAGATGTAAACCGATCGGACGTATCGATATTTGTCAGCGATGGCAGCAAATGTTGAAAACGTAGTTTCGAGAAAATTGCGTTTAAAGTTTTGGGTATTATTTCAATGATAAAATTATTTTTAAATAAAAAATTGACTTGAAACTGCTAAATCGTCTATCCCAGGATCATATAGTAAGCCGCACAAGTAGTGTATAATTAGGGGTTCTAACCCAAAAAAACCTGAACGTACCCCGTTTTTCGCTAGAAAAGCCGTGAAAATGCCCATAAAAGAGTACTTTTGCCCTATTTTTACGGTTTTTTCGCCCGAAAAACCGTGAAAATGCCCATAAAAGAGTACTTTTGCCCTATTTTTAGTAAAATGTACAAAAAGTGTAAATTGACAAACCTGAACGTATAGACAAATTTTTTCCCTAATAAATGGAGAATAAAAACGAATTAGCGAGTATGCTAAATAGTAGTAATTCACAATTTAGAAAATTGTCAGAGTTGGAGAATAAAACGTATAAAATCGAATATTTTGAGGTAATTGAAGGAAAGTATGGTGAGCAAATAATAGTTGGTATAGAGAATTTTAAAGTATCATTACCTGAACAGTATAATAGATTTATACCAAGTATTGAAGAGTTGAACAGTAATCCTCCTAGTTTAAAATATAACGGTAAGAAGAAAATAGGTACTAGAGAGATGCATGATATAGAATTTGTTTAAATGAATAGTTAAAAATATAAAAACTAAATAAATATATAAATTAGGTAAATATAATTAAATATAACAAACAAATGATGATAATAATTTAATTTGGAAGGATGGTGAGCAATGGTCATAGTTTAAAATATAACGTAAAAATAGGTAATAAAATGATATAGAATTTATTTAAATATGGCCACAAAAAAGTTTTATTATAAATGCACATAATAGTTAAACATACACATAGTTGCATACATACAAGAAATATAAAAGTGCATACACATAGTACTAGTTGAATGCAAGAAATGTTTTACAGAAAATATAAATGTAAAATAAAAATATTATTCATAGTAAAATATATACATATTATAAATTTAAATAAGTATCACCGCGGTGGTATTACGTCATATAACTAATGTGGTAGGGAGACCTCTTCGGTTATTACGTCATTCTATTGACATGGCGGTATCTCGTAGAGTACTGGAAATTTATATAAAATTAGACAATAAATTTATAAAATATATCAAATATGTTAAATATATAACTATTTAAATATATAAAAATATAAATATATAACTATATAAATATATAACTATATACATATGTAAAATATATAAATATTTAACTATATAAATATATAACTTTATAAATATATATAATAAATACATATATAACATATATACATATTTAAATATATTAAATATATAAATTATTAATTAATAATACATACAAATCATAGCATTTCTTGAAATCTATCATTTTTTCTTTTATATTTAAGAGTTCAGTGACACACATAAGTAAAGGTGACCCGACAGCGATAACTGATAATAAGGGCATTGCTATCGCTGATAAGCTACTGCCCGTAAATAAAACTTCGCCCAAATGCATACCTAGATTAATTTTACTATAATGTTTATAAGATTTGCGGTAAACATATTTACGTTTTTCAAGATAATCTTCCATTTAGAACGGGAAAATATTCCTTTATAAATGAGGAAAAAAGAAGGATCTGGATTTGTAAATAGTTTAATAAATAAATTACCACTTGAAGTACATATACCAGGTTATAATTACTGTGGTCCAGGTACCAAGTTAGAAAAGCGATTAGCAAGAGGTGATAAAGGAGTTAACGGATTAGATGAACCTTGCCGAGAATATGACATAGCTTATTCTAAATATACAGATGTATACAACAGAAATAAAGCTGATTATATATTAGAAACTAAAGCATGGAATAGAGTATTAGATAAAAATGCAAGTCTTAAAGAAAAAATAGCTGCTCGATCAGTTACAAGTATAATGAAAGCGAAACGTAAAATGGGAATGGGTCTTAATTTTTATACTAATAAATCAGTTGAAATGGCAGAAATATTGAGTAAAAGTCAATTAAATAAAATTCAAAAAGCTAAACAGGAAGGAGTAGGAGCTACTATAAAATTATCTGCATCCCAGATAAAAAAAATAAGTCCTCCATCAAAAATACCTATTCCTGTCACAATGTTAATGGCGGCATTACAAAATTCTAATTCAAACAATGTACAGGATATTGTAAATCAATTAGCAAATGTAAAAGGCAGTATTGATTTACCAACAACGCAATTATTAAATAGTTTAACAGACAAGAAAGGTGGTGTAATACTTTTGCCAGCAGCACCAATAATAAAAGGATCATGTATAAAATTAGGCGGTGCATTATCTGATATTGCTGTAAAAAATGGCGGCTTTCTTCCATTCGCCATTCCAGCTGTAATGACATTAATTAAAGGTGCATTAGCCGCTCTAGGAACAGGTGCAATGTTGCAAGCAGGTAAAAAGGTAGGCGAGAAGGTAATGGGATGTATATAGGCATATAATAAACAGAAACGTGGAGGAAAAATTAAAAAAAAATTGATACCAGAGAGACCATTGTCAAATATAGAAATATTGAAATATGCTAAAGAGTTAAGACTTCCATATTTTAGAGGTGTATTTATGGATGACACTTTGCCTAAACTAATTAACATGAATGAATCAGCTATATAGTTAATTTAGATTCTAATTCGGGACCAGGTACTCACTGGGTAGCTTATATAAAAATTGATAATAAAGTTTACTATTTTGATAGTTATGGAAACGTAAACCCTGAAATAAAATTAGTAAAGTATTTTAATAAGGCTGAAATATATTATCATTATGACAGACAACAGTCATATAGTGAAACAAATTGTGGAAAGTTATGTATAGAATTTATATATAATTTCTTTTATAATAAATGGGTACACTCACATTAGATAATTATAAAAACTTGAATCAATCTATTTTAATTAGTAGTTATTTCCCCCCCACTAGATTTATCAGATGGTAGATATGAATTGTGTCTGAAAAGTTTAAAAACATCATTTACTATTCCAAATGTATCAGAAAAATTAAAAAATAATACTTTTACTTATATTAAAGAGTGTGTTAGTAAAACAATTAAAATTGATGATGGTACATATAGATATAAAGACTTGAAAGACATACTAGAAGAAATTATCGGTATAGGATTCACATTAAAACCAAATGACAATACTATGAAAAATATGATTAAAAGTATTTATACCATCGACTTTACAACATATAACTCAATAGGACCATTGCTGGGATTTAATAAAAGGGTACTAGAGCCAAACATACTGCACATGTCTGATAACACTTTGGATATATTTCCTGTTAAGACTATCAAAGTATGTTCAAATATTACAAAAGGATGGTATATCGGCTCGACAGAAACTAGTACAATATATGAATTTTTTCTAAAAGTAAAACCTGGTTATGATATAATTGAGCAACCTATTAACTTGGCATATTATCCACTAATATTAAATAAAATAGATAAATTGGAATTAAAACTAATAGATCAAGATGATAATTTAATGGACTTTAGAACTGAACCTTTGTTAATAACTTTACATATAAGAAAAACGTAATATTTTTTTCTATATAAATGGATACAGCAATTGTTGATTATTCTATTACCAATATATAAAATATTTACCTATGATAGTAGGTAGAGTTAATACACCAAATACATTTACAGAGATTAAAGTACCCAATCAGGATGTTATTAATGACACTGCAAACAGTAATCTTGTAATAGCCGGTCAGATTATAGGCAAAGGTACCCCACTGACATCTGCTAATTATAAAACGATTCAATTTGTTCAAAATGGTATAATGAATCTCTATTCACAAATAAAATATTTAATATCCAGTAAAGAAGTAGAAGTAGTTATTGCTCCAGGTTATACAACAACAATTAAAGGTTTAACTACTTTTAATAAACAAGACATGTTTGATGGCTGGGGCACTGAGAATGTTTTAGATGAAAAGGGATATTTTTCCATTACTGTACCACTAAAAAATATTTTCGGTATATTTGAAACATATAATAAAGCTATTTTACGTGTCAGTCAGGAACTACAACTACTTAGAGCAACCGATGATTCAAATTGTTTATTAGCACCTGTGACATTAAAAGACAATTTGCAAATTAATATTTCAGAAGTATATTGGAGTATGCCACCAGTAATTCCCACATTGGAAAAACAAATAGAAATTAGTAATCTAATAGCTTCAAACAAACAGCAAATAATAAATTATAATTCATGGACTTATGAATGTAATCCTACAATTCCTAAAGATGTGATGAAATATACATGGCGAGTAGCAACCCTAGCAAAACGTCCAAGCTATTTTATCATAGCGTTTTCTAAAAATCGTGATACAGATGTAACTGTAGATAATTCAAAATTTGATTTTATTGACCTGCATGATATAAAAGCATTATTAAACAACGATGTCTATCCACAGGAAAACTTAATGTTAGATACTGACCACAATGACTATAGTAGTGTATACACAATATTTAAAAACTTTCAAAAGACATATTTCCTTAATAACAAACATATTAATGCACCTATTGTTTCTAAATATGAGTTTAATAAAAACTATCCAATATTTGTTATAGATTGTTTATATCAAAACGAGACCATACAGGAATCAATTACAGATGTAAAGATTGACTTTCAGTTTAATAAAAAGTTTCCAGAAAATACTATTGTACACTGTCTGATAGTTAGTGATACAAATATAAAATATAGTAGCTTGACAAACAAGGTAGTAAAAGACTTTTAATCGCTAATAAATGGAGTTTAAATTTAAAAAAGTAGGAAAAGGTTTAGAGAATATAACTATAGAAGAAGAGCAACAAAATAGATAAAAATATTTCCCCAACACTATAAGATGTATAATATGTGGACCATCAAATTGTGGTAAAACAAACATTATATTACAAATGTTAACAGATACGCATAACGGTTTAATATATCAAAATATATATGTTTATTCAAAATCATTACATCAACTAAGATACAAATATCTTGAAGAGTTTGTAAATGAAATGAATAGTCATTTGAAAAATCGTATAGGCTTTTACAAATTTGAAAATGCTGAAGACGTTACACCTGTACAAAATGTAAAACCTAATTCAGTAGCAATATTTGATGATATTGATACACGAAAAATAAAAATACTTGTTGATTACTTTAGTAGAGGTAGACATTATGGTCTTTGTTGTATATGCACATGTCAAACATTAAGCCGCATACCGAAACAGATGGTCAGCGATAATGCAAACTATATTATACTTTGTCACTTTACTGATAGTACTAATTTAAAACATGCATATAATGATTTCGCTGTCACGGATATGAGTATAGAAAAGTTTAGAGATCTTTGTAATTTTTGTTGGAAAAAGAAATATGATTTTCTAGCCATAAATATGGAGAAAGATATGGCAAATGGTAAATATAGCCGTCGCTTTAATGAGAACATTTTATCTTAACTGCATTAATTTTATTTAAATATTTTAATTTAAATATCTAAAATTATTTTTTATAATTATTATGTAAATATTTTAATTTAAATATCTACAATTATATTTTATATCTATTATTTAAATATTTTAATTCAAATATCTACAATTATATATTATATCTATTATTTAAATATTTTAATTTAAATATCTACAATTATTTTTCATATCTATTTAGTATTTAGATATTTTAATTTAAATATTTACAATTATTTTATATATCTATTATTTAAATATTTTAATTTAAATATCTACAATTATTTTTTATATTTATTATTTAAATATTAATATATCTACCGTTAATTTTTATTAATAGAATAGTGACCCCATGGTAATGTGTCAAACCCATTTTCTTGTATATATCTTTTATTATCGTCAGGATTCAGAGCAATTTTATTTTGATTGATGGAATAAATGTCATGCTTACACTTCTAATAGTATTCATTGTTCTGGACATCTTGGCGCTATTAAATAAACAGTTTTTATAATCGTCAATAGTAATATTATTCTTAACTACATTTTTCTTGGTACCTTTTGCCTTCTTTTGAACTGTTTTACCTAATACATCAAACGCATACATTCTTGCCTTTAAGCCAACAAATTCTGTCATTGGAGAGCCCATATTTACATCTTTCATTTTTCCAAGTACCATTTTGTTCACTATGGGTATGTTATATTTATTATCAACAGGATAGTCAGATGTATCAAAGTGATCTATCATATGTTTCATGTCTTCATAAAAGTATTCCGTGATAATATTATAAATATAGGAATCCGTATCTTGATAGAGTAACTCTATATTATGCTTATATTTTTGTTTCATAACATTATAATGGAAATCATACATTAACTCTTTTGATATATCTAATATAGACAAACCAATGTAAATTGGTTTGTTGAATGTTATTTTAGTTTTATTCATATGTATGGCCACAAGATTTTCAGTAAAGATGTTTCTATGTTTAAAGTTTGGTTTGCTTATTAGCTTTTCACTTTTTTTAGCATTTGGACATAGTATTATGTTTACATATTTTCTAATGTTTTCCATAAACTTTCCAAATATGCTGTTATTCATTAATTTATAAAAGTCCTTTTCGAATTCACTACTTGCTTTCTTTCTCATTTCCGTATTCAAGTCTATATAATTCTTTAACCAATAAGATTGTTTAAAACTTATTACTCTGTGTACCTGTTTTAATACCATTCCCTTTGATAGATATTGTTTCAAGCTTCTATAATGTAAAACATACCTTTTTTTGTTATCCAATGTAGTTAGTAGTTTACATTGATTAAATCCTGGTGAATTTTTGATTCGGGTGCCAGTGGTAAATCTTTATGTAAATCATGTAACTCCATGGGATATTCTATATCAACTTCAGCAATATATCCTTTATTTGCATCATCCGCTAGATTTAAATTAATATTTTTACTTGCCCATTCAAAACCTGCATATGGCATCTTCTG
Organism: Nebria brevicollis; assembly: GCA_944738965.1. Classification (NCBI taxonomy): domain Eukaryota; kingdom Metazoa; phylum Arthropoda; class Insecta; order Coleoptera; family Carabidae; genus Nebria; species Nebria brevicollis. Next base: position 7,370,682 of record OX122898.1, on the reverse strand, counting down.
CGACATTGCCCAACCATATAAATTATTGGCATCTAAATACATTAAATAATTAGATGATTTTGCGGGGTCATAATCTTCCATGTATTTATTATTTGCCTTTACATACCGCTTACAACACTGTGCTATTCCTCCTCTAATACCTTTTTCAATCATTAAAATCATATCATAGTCAGATATTAACTCTAATGCCGGTTTTGTATATTTTAACATTGCATCCCATGTTAGTCCAGGTGTTGTAAAATGCCATGCTGGGTCTAATTTGTATAAATTGTAGCATATTAATCTGAAATTCTCAAATATATCCGCCAACAATAATACATCTGTTTTTACATACAAGTCATGAAGGTCTCCTAGATTTTGCATATTAAATTTATTCCATACATTTAATACATGTTCATAGTCTGTATCACTTATGTTTGAATCGTTTAGTTCGCTATAAAATTCCGATTTAGGTGGAACACTTGTCTCTGTAAATCTTGACCATGAATCCATGTAATCATAGCAATATGCTAGTTTCTTAGTTACATAGTCAACCTCATATTCTTTAAAGTATTTAGTCAATGATGTGTTTTGTTCTTTTTTTAAATTCTTTGCAAGATTTTCCAAACCACTCGACATAAATTTAAACGAATAAACAAATCTAATTTGTAGATCATCTGTATGTTTAGTATGGCTTATATACCGTTCTTCATTACATGAGATTAAATCTATTTCTTGGTCATCATAAGCAAGTTCTTTGATACATAAATGCGAATCGTAACCGGAAAAGTTATGGAAAAATACAGGCACAAATTTAGGAGTTTGGCATTTTAAATTACAAGTATTACAAAGAGGTGCTATATATATTTCCTGTCAAATGATCATGATGGCATACTTTTTTATTTTCTTCTGTATACCTACACCCACATAAAGTACAATTATTATTAGTATTATATTGTTCTATTTCTGTATTGGTAAGAGGTAACATTTCCTCAATTTCATCATAATAGTTACCAATTTCATCTACTTCTTGTCTAATTCTATCCATAAATACTTTTGCGGCATTAGAACCTCTATATACAACAGGCGGCTTATATTCTTTATGTATGTATTTTATATACACTGTAAAAAAAAATGGTGTAAATTTACAACAAAAATTGTTGGCTAATTTGTGACCAATAATAATTGTAGTAAACATAGATATAAATGTAAATTTACATACCAAATATTTCATTCGGAAAATTCCCATTAGCATGTAATTTTACTGATTTACTGCTGAGAAAAATGTAAATATTTACATATTTGTTGTGTAAACTTTTACACAACAAAACTTAAATTTCCATATAAAATTGTAATTTAAATACTATTGATATTAAAAATACATTTCTAAAATGTAAAATTAAATTTTGATATGTAAAATTATGTTTTACAATGTAAAGTTTGAATTTTGAAATGTAATTTTTACATTTACAAGTAAAATTTGCAATTGGAAATGTAACAATACTTATTATAATGTATATTATTACATTTGTAACCGTAAAATTAAGATCTAGAAAGGTAAAAATACATATTAAAATGTTTATTTTTCTTTTATAACCGTAAAAATTAAAGCTAGAAATGTAAAAATACACATGGTATTACATTTCATAATGTAACTTTACAATTTGTTTGAAATATTATTTCATTGCGAATTTATGTTTGTAATACTGGAATAAAATAAAAACATATTTAAATATGTGATTAAACTTTTTATTTATAAAAGTAAAAAACACAAAATCTATAATGATTTAGAACGATATATAACAAAGACAAAATTAATAATAATATAGAAAGAGAAGTAAAAATCAGAAAATAAATAATAATATAAAAAGAGAAATTAAATTCAACTATTCGTTAGGCACTTTGAATTTTTGAAGTTTATTCATAAAGGCAACTACTTTATTTAGGTAAACTTTTTTGGATCGACTTCCTGTTTCTGGGTAAATCTTTAATAAATACCTCTGGAAGACTTCCATAACACAGCAAAACTGTTTTGGATACTCCATATTTAAATTAAAATATAGTGCGAAAGTAGTCTGCAGGGCATCTAAGAAGTTGTTAGTTCCTTTGTTTATGATTTTATTTTCAATAATGGTGTAATAAATCATGTTGTTGGAATTCGAATCTGTAAAAAATAAATATAAATAATATTCCACTATTGGCTAACTGACAGAAAAATAAAAAAATTATTATATTTGCAAAGATATATTAAATTACCTTTTATCATGGCAATGGATGGCGCTGCAATTTCGGCTGTATTGTCACTTAGCGGTGTTCCTAGCTAAAAAATAACGGTAAATATATAAGTTAAAGTATAACGCTTATACTAATGTGCATACACACCTCAAATTTCTTAATGAAATTATTTATGTCCTCGTTAAAATATTTAGCAATATAAGTAATTGTTTTGAGACACATGGCATCATCGGTATCATGTTCAAAAACAACATTTACTCCTTTTGATTTTAGAAATAATAAAATTTTTTTTTGTTTTACTCGTGAGAGTTTCAGTCAATAATTTTACATCATGACCCATTATTTTCTCATAGTGCCACTTTATTACATTTTGCTCTAATAAAATGGGCCAATCATTTTGAATATCAATTAAAGTAGGTGGCATCGGATTATTTAAATACAATCTCTGTAGCGGTAGAGTATTGTTTAATAATGCATACATACATTCTTCAGTTTCCCATGATCCTTCCTTTAATTTATTTTTCATTTCTTGAAGATCTTCTGGAGAATTTTCTGTGTTTGGTTGCCAGTTTACACATCCGGCTCTTGAATTTGACATGATTTTCAGTTTTTTTGGTGGAATTTTTAAAGAACTTATTAATGAGTTTGTTTTGTGAGGTCTATTCAGATAATTATTTCGATCTTGAATTTTTGAAAATAGGGTGTGCGTTCCTATACCAATGACAATACCATCGTCGTCCATATCTTTAAATGCGGGATATGTATCGCATATTCGTTTTGATATTATTTTGATGGAATTGGAAGTAAGATATGTGCTAATTTCTCTCATTTGCCGAACCACAACGTGAACAATGTCTGTGAATGTTTGTTTACTTATAAGCCCGTTTTCACACTCTTTTAAAGTATTTGTGGAAAATTGTTCCCATGGTATATTCATCTGATACCATGTATTTTCATTTAAACATATTGATGAAGGAGAATCAGACGTTGTTTCGGAGTCATCTGTATACAACGGCATGTCTTGTAGACCCAACGACGAAGACGATCTTGATAATATTGACTCAGTACTGTCTGAGTTAGTTTCCAAATTTTTAGGTATCCACTTTTCATCTTTCGCCAATAAAATTAGCGTTTCACTTTTTACTAACAAGACAACCTCGCTGCAGTCAACGGATGTGCCGTCCGATTCGAGAACTAAGTATGTTCCATCAATTTCAAGTTTAGCTGATGCTGCATCGTAATAATGATAATTTATTTCATGCGAACCTTCTGTTATTAGTTTTTCATAAATATCATGGGATTCTTCCATAACCAAAAATGTTTTTTTCACTCTAGTATAGTTCCAAACTTTGAACAATAACTTCGACATTTTCTGAAACATGTCATGAATTATTACAAAATAGAGAACATCTACGGTGTATACTTAAAGACATACCTACTAAGTACTTTATAAAAAATCGAAAGGGGCTTGTTTGAAAGAAAATAAATTTGAAAATTTTGTTTTATAATGTAACACTAGTTCGTAACTGTTTAACTTATAGATGTTATTACAAATGTAGTTAAATTTATCATGATTATAAATCTCGTATAGTCCAATTTCGGAGTTCAGACCAATTTCATATCTTTCTCCCAAAATAAATGCATCAGAATAATCCTTATTAATTAAAATATATAAAATTTTGCACAATACGAATGTACCAAATTCTGTTTTATTGCAACAAACAAAATTATTTCTTTTATACTTTGTGCCTTTGATAACAGCATTATCACTTATAAATTTTGGGTTACTAAAATTACAATGTGTTTGTATAACATTATTTATATCTTTAGAATAATTATTTTCATTGAACTCAACGGCACTGTCAGAAATAATTGTGTTACTGTAAAATATTCTTTCTGATAATAATAATGCTTGAAGCAATTGATGCTTTTCGCATGGCATTGATGAAACGTTTTTGAAATTTTGCGAATGTTTGACAATGTTTTTAAAGTATCGATGTTTACTTTCATATCGTAACGTCCATAGGTGACGAAGAGGGCCAAATTTTAGAATTAGCTCTGGGTAGTGCATTATGTAATGATGTTTTGGTCTTAAATTATATTTTGCAAAATTTATTTTTCTGCAATCCATATATTCGTGTATTAGTGAACATAGTTTTGCTACTTGTCCAATTGAAATCTTAACTGATAATAAAATACTACACATTTCTCTTAAAGTAAGAAGCATTTGCCAGACCGGGTCATTACATTCCAAAATTGTATCGTAAATTGCAAAAGGTATAATCTGTAACAGTCTCATATTTTCACTAGCAGTACCTACAATTTTTTTACCTCTTTTAATTACAGGCAATTTATTATAATATAATTCATTCTCAAATCGAATATTTTGTATCCTCGCGTTTAAATAATTAAATGTAAAATATTCCTTGTCTACTAAATTTTGTAGAAGTAAATCGTATGGAACAATTCCTTCGTAAAGATCATGTGCAATACAAGGTGGAAGACCTGGATTACAGACGTGGAAATGATGTACTTTATTTAAACATGACGACTCATTTACTCCTTTATTAACAGAATTATTTTTGAATTCCAATACGTCATTTTCATATGTTTCGGCTGTTCTTAATATTTTAATAGAAATATTTCCTGCTTGTAATTCTTCTCGTGTTATATAACAGTATCTACAAAAATATTTACTTGTACTAAAATTTCCGAAAAATCCTCCGATCTGATGGCTGCCGAGATTGTCGCCGGTGACAGCAACTATCGTACCAAATATTGTTTCTGATCTAACATGTAACCCTTTTTCTTCTAATACTTTAATATCATTTAATATTACGTCAAAAATTGCGGAAAATCCAAAATATGTTACATGGTTTTCGTTACAAAGTGCAACTAATTGAATCTGGTCAACTTGAGATCTACAGTATGCAGGAAGGTTACCAATAGTCATATAAATTCCTAGCATTTTGTGTTTCTTTTTAGATGACCCTAATGGGTTGCAAATTTCAAACGCATCCTGAAATGAAATCATTCGAAGAACCGTTTTATTGTTCATTTCATTGGTAACAAAAAAGTTATTATTTTTATAAACTTCGCCATCTGTTATATCTTCAAAATAATTTATATTTGAATTAATTAATCTTCTCGAATCAACTGTCAATAAATGTATAATGTGTTCATTATTTAACAAACATTTAAGTGTGTCCAATATCGGAATATAAAAATATGTGCACAATTGATGTTTCTCATTTCTTCCTAAAGTTATACATGCGGGACTAACAAAATTCAATTTCCGTTTATAATATTCTTTCCACATATAACTGGTTCGTAAAAAACCAGTTGCCGAATTGTGTGCCTTTTGAAAAAAATTATTGTCATATAATTGTGAAACTGAATTAAAAGCTATGTCACCATAATTTTCTTTAATAAAGGAATAAAATTTATCAATTGCTATTATATTTAAATCTCTCAGTCCTTCAATTACAGTCTGTAATACAGAATCTGTTACAAAATGTTTGGCTTGAAGTTTCAAATACAATGAGCCCAGAGTCTTGCTGCACTGATCATCAAAGCTGTTAGTTTCTACTTCTAATAAATCAGTAGAATTTCTACAATCAGAAATATTATCCAAATCGTACGTTATTTTACTGTAGTTTTGAAACGTAAGTTCATTTTGATTATCAATTTTAACCTTACAATGATGTTTTCGATAAAAATGTGTTTGGAACTGTGTTATAGTAGTAAATGCATTTTTTGCGCAGTTATCAAAAGGGCATAAAATTTCATTACTTGTCTTGAAATGATTACGTATGTGGCTGACAATATTTTTAGAAAGCATTTCTTGTGTACAATTCTGTATTTTACACTTTACTGCATTCACTTTATTATTATTTTTGTGTTTTCTAAAAAGATGCATTTTAAAATTTATATATTTTTGATATTTTTGAAAGCAATTAGGAAAAAGACAATGAAATTGACCTTTTGAGATATTTCTGTGTAAGTGCAAATGATAATTATATTGTTTTAAAATTTACGGTACACATGTTGCACTTTGACGGTAACATAGTATGAATGAAACTACAAAATTTAGAAATTATTATTTTTTTCCAAGCCAGGGGAGTAACTAGAGCAGCAGGACCTCAATCTTCGAGGATTGCAAAATCAGGTGATTGTCCTGGGGGCTACGATACTGTTGACTTGCAAATAGTTTTCAAGTATAATCAACGCTTGCGCAATATTAAATAAATATGTAATTTTACCTTGTTTTAATGTAAAATTAAGGTCATTTTTAGCTCAATGTAATTATAAACAGAGATATGCAATGCAACGTATATACGCATTTTAATATTATTTAATAAATTAATTATACGCAAGCAAGTACATGATCGTTTAGTTAAGAATAATTGAAAGATTTGTCAGTGTCATTATGAATTAGTTACCATGATCTACAGTTATTTACAAAGCTATTCACAAATCATACTACGATTAACACAAAATAATAAGTATTATGCTTACCTTAAAAAGTAGTTTCTTTTTAAATATTAACTTTCAATTCACAAAATTATATAAACGGATGACTCGAACTTGCTGGTCACTACAATTGCAATAAACTGTTAAAATGTTATGCAATATGTTGAGCGATTGTGTGCTAGAGATTACTAATACATATTGGGTGCGTTCAATGTGTTAATAATAATCTTATGATGTATGTAGAGCATCCAATCCCTTTACAAATGTCCAACGAACAAGTTCAATATTTCGCAAAATAATCACTAAAATAAAATACTGAGGCCCATTGAACGCAACCAGTATCAGTATTGTTAAAGAATACAGTGGTGAAATACCTACATTGTAACATACACATGTCTATATGAAACAAAATAAAATGTATAATATAGTGTAATATCACATATTTATCATGAAATATAATAATTTTACATTACTTTAGGCAATTTTATTACATAACCATTGCCAATTTACTTTATTATAATTACATTCAAAGATGTAACAAAACAAAAATACAAATTGTTGTGTAAAAATACCTAATAAATCCCATTTAATAGTAATTTTACTGTATTGTATGTAAATTTATCAAATAATTATAGCAAATTTACAGCAAGCAAAGTAAATTTCGGTTAAAAATAAGTAACAAAATTAGTTAATACAAATTTTATGTAATTTTACATAATAAACAATAATTAAATGTAATTTTACATAATTTTATGTATTTTTACCACATAAATATACCAAATTTACACAAGAAAATTACTTTTATGCATATTTTACTGCATAAATGTGATTTTACATTAATTTATGTAATATTGTAAATTATTTACAGAATATTAGTAAATTTACATAAATTCGTAATATTTCTGATAATTACTGTAATAATTACAGAGAAAAGCATAGTAAAATTACATCAATTTTTTACAGTGTAATAACAAAAACCTGAAGGTTCATGTTTTTGGTATCTATGTGTGTATGATTTGTTATTTGATGGTGTACATGCTTGAATTTTTTTTGTTAGACATTCAAAGTCTGCATATATAACAAATGGAACTTTCATTGTATTTCCATAAACTGGATTTTCTCAGTTTCACTTGGCATAATTACTTTAACTGAATCTTTGGTTTTACAATCAACTTTGTGAATGTTTAAATTATACTCTGAATTAAAAAATAATAAACATCGATCACAGAGATACTTTGAACCATTATGCTTAGAAAATTGAGATCCCACTAATCGTGAAATACTTTTTATCCAGCAATAGTGACTATTCTTATCGTCCTTTATACACAACAAATTTATATGTTGATCTTTCTTGTCTTTTGTTACATATACTGGAAATATTATTTCTTGCTCATCAAAAGAATATACATTTACAGAGATATTACTCTGCCTTTCAAATTTCCTAATATCTTTCAGTGCCATAGGAAATCGAATACCATTAAACATTGTTTCAACTTGATCTATATATTTATTATAGTTTGTTAATCTACAAGTATTTATATCTACTGGATGTAAGAATGATAATAATGACCACATAAAACACTTGTCGTCGTTATTTTCCACATTTACAACTGCTTTCTTGTCTTGTATCCATTTTGGTAGTGCCGCATAAGAAGATCCACGTAATGGAACATAGTTATTAATTCGCAGCTCTATAGAATTTACACTATATAAAACCCAACCGGATCCCTTTCTTTCAAATTCCTCCACTTCAGCAAGTAATTTTTCTTCTGCTTCAGCATAGTATTCTTCTAGGTCTGTACTATCAAAAATGGCTACATTGCGTGTTTTAAAATTTTGTTCTTCAATAATTTCAGATTCAAAGTCAAGCTGCTTATAATTACAAAATAATTTCAAGTTTACCTTAAGATTATTATCAACCATCTTTTCTTGTATTTTATTTAATAAAGTATATTTAATAGAGGCAAGAAATATTTAAGGGTCTCTTATGTTAGTATTATTATTTATATGATATGTGGCCAACCTATTTTGAAATGCAGTTTCAACCTCTACAATTTTGTTTAAATAAATGTTTATTACTTCTAAAATGTTCTGCACGTTTTTCTGGATCATAATATGTACTACAACCTTCACATTTTACTTTTGCAATTCTGGTAGGCTTAGGTGTACTAAATAAATCATCTTCAAACGGGAATCTATTTAAATGAAATATTAATTCAGGTTTATTCATTCTATAATAACCTTTAATACCATTTTGTTTACACATCTGTCGTAATTCTTTAATTGTGTTGATATCCATTTATTACAATACAAATTTGTTAATATTTTCGTAGATGTATATTTTTAGACTTGTGACTACGAAGATATGAATTTACAACAAATCTTCCACATTCACATTCCACTTTTTCTCTAAGTTTATTTTTATTTGTGAAATAATAATTACTCATACAAGTTTTGCATCTTGCATTATATTCCTCTTTATTTTTATGAAAATTATTAACGTCTTTAGTAATATTACAAACACTACAAAGTTTTGTCATTTATTTATGAAAAAATTCCGTATTAGTTAAAGTCTTTAATTTTACTTTTCTTAGATCTTCTTTAACAATATAATATTCAATATTTATTGCTTCCCTTATTTCTCTATTAGCGTAATAATCTAGAAAGTCTTTCCATAAAAGGTCATATTCAAGTTTTCTATGTTGTGTGAGCGGTTCGTCCAATAATTTACAAATATAATATTTATGACTTATAGATCTATCTGGAACTGACTTATACATATAAGAAAGAAAATATGTATATTTTTCAACTAACATTTGTTGATCATTTGCATTAAAACCATATACATTGTGATTTGAATTAACCGTCTCTTTTTATTCACGTAGTGTAGCAACGAGCCTCCTAAACATATATTTTTTTAAATATCCAAGGAGGGTTGACAACGAAAAAAAAGAGAGTGGTTATTTAAGGAAGTAAAAAGAGCTGTCATGAAAAAGGTTTCTTATAAAAAAAGTTCTATTATGACGTGTAAAATTTAATATTTTGTTAACGTTCTGCTTATAAATACATATCTATATATTTGTTTAAAGTTTTAATTATTTCTTTTCATATTTTTTTGAAGGTGTTTTCATCGGTAAGAACCATATATCCCTACATATTCCTCTGGGATGTTTCTCATGTTAGAAAATGGCGCCCAACATTGCTGCCGATAGCACCACTCAATTGTAAGAAACATCTAAACTACAAACGAAAATCCACGTGTGCATAATACCACGTGCGACAAAACCGCGAGTATAGAATTGCTCACGCATAATTACTGAAGACACCGTGCGCAAAATTCCACGACGCCTCCAAAACGGCAGCCTGCCTCCAGCCGAAGCAACAAGCCACGGCCGGCCACTAAACCCATCAGAAGCCCACATTCGCAAAGAAACATGGCTCAAAATATTGTAATGTCTGCAGACCAATTCAATTCATTCATCGCAAACGTCACTGAAACGTTACGCCAAACAGCGAGTTCTTCAAGTACCTCGAGCACACCAACTCTGGGTACCAACACGGGAAATTTTGCTAAATGCACATCACGTTTCGACGGAAGTGCTAGTGCCGATGTCGATGCATTCATAGATGCCATCAGTGTATATAAGGATTGTTTAAGCATAACAGAAGAAAATGCATTAAAAGGCTTGCCCATGCTCTTCACGGGGCTAACGGCAACATGGTGGAATGGTATGAAACCACACACCACTTTGTATGAAGATGCTATTTCCAAATTGCGCTCCGCGTTCGAACGTAGGCAGCCGGCATATAAACTATATAGGGAACTGTTCTCGAAAGAACAAGAAACTGACACGAGTACAGACATATTCGTTTGTCAAGCTCGGGCAATTTTTGCAAAATTACCAAAACCACTTTTAGCTGAAAGTGTACAGTTAGACATGGTATTCGGTTTGCTGTCTCGTGGAATACGTAAACGGATTCCACGCGAATCAGTGAAAACCTTCGAAGATTTGCTTACTTGCGCAAGATCAATCGAAGAATCACTGATTGAGAAACGTGATCGACAGAAAAGTATACAATCAAAAAAAATTGTAAATCCTAATACTCCTGTGACCAATAGTAACCGTAAGGAACGACCACGATGTGCTTTTTGCAACAATTTTGGTCACTCTCAGAATGAGTGCCGCAATTTCGCTCGTTCTAAAGAACAAGTGACACTCGACAAAGCAGCACCCTCTTTGTTATCTCAGAACACACCTGCGTCACGCCCATCTATAAGTTGTTATGGTTGCGGAGCTCCAGGTGTGATCAGAAGCAACTGCACTACTTGTAGAAACAAGAAAGCAACGTCGACGGACGCCGTAGAGTTCAACGCTGTCGATGCAGCACCAAATCTCCTGACGCCACGTCCTCGCCCTCTCCTATATTTTCACGTGCTCGGAGCACGTGGGTGTGGGCTTGTAGATACAGCTGCAAAGTCAAGTGTCGCTGGCTATTCTTTTTACCAGCTCTTGCTTAAGAAGAAACAGCACTTCGAGAGTGTGAGAACCACTGTAACTCTCGCTGACGGCGTAGGATGTGTCAAGGACATACTTGTCACTAAACTCGACGTCGTCATCATGGGCCGTATAATAACTACCCAGTTCATCGTACTACCGGACGCCCAGAAAAATCGTACACTTCTTGGTGTGGATTTCTTAGAGAAGGCTAACATCGTGCTAAACATACCAACACGCAACTGGTATTTTCATCAAACACCTGAAGAAGTACACGATTTAGCATTTGAATCCGATGGAGAAAATGATATAGGCATCACGCAAATAAGTGTACTACGCGAGGAAGAAGGACAGATGCTGAACGAGGAAGAGCGCAGGCAGCTAAACCAATTTATCACTGAGTCAAATGAAGTGTTTGGACCGTTAGGAGAAGCAACACCATACGCCGAACATCATATTGACACGGGAAATCACGTTCCGGTCAGTGTACCGCCGTATAGGATGCCAGCGGTAAAGAAAGAAATACTTCGTCGCGAAATTGATAAAATGTTAACCGATCACATAATCGAAGATTGCGAATCCCAATGGGCCGCACCTGTAGTGCTAGTACCCAAAAAGGACAACGAAGTTCGCGTATGTATAGACTATAGACGATTGAACGCGATAACCACTAGCGATAAATACCCATTACCGCGCATGGACGAATTGCTGCATCTCGCCAAACAAACGCTTTTCATGTCAACACTTGATTTACGTTCAGGTTACTGGCAAGTTGCGACGCAGATCGTGACAAAACCGCTTTTACAACACCTTTTGGAATGTTCCGCTTCAAGAGAATGCCGTTTGAACTCAAAAACGCTGGGGCTACATTCCAGAGATTAATAGATCGGTTTCGTAGCGGACTCAAAGATGTTACCATCTTTGCATATTTGGACGATCTAATTGTATTGTCCACGTCGTTTTCAGATCACCTGCACGACTTACAATTAATATTCGATCGATTAAAACTGTTTGGTCTACGCGCAAAACGTGGAAAATGCGTATTTGTCCGCTCAGAAGTGAAGTTCCGCGGCCACGTAATAACGACACAGGGAATAAAAACTGATCCTGGAAGAGTATCTGCGATCGCAAATATGTTACCACCACGAAATTTAAAACAGGTTCGAGGTTTTTTACAAACTTGTTCCTGGTACCGACGGTTCGTGCGCAACTTTTCCTCCGTCGCTAAACCATTGAGCGACCTTACGAAAAAGGATGTGCAGTGGAAGTGGAAAGATTGTCAACAACATGCGTTTGACAGCTTGAAGACCGCTTTAACATCAGCTCCCGAGCTTCGTCAAGCCGATGAAGGATTGCCCTTCTTAATCCGCACCGACGCAAGTGGTTACGCTTTAGGAGCCTTTCTCTTGCAGGGGGAGGGGAGCGATGAAAGACCAGTGGAATATGCCAGCCGGCTGTTGAGCTCAGCCGAGAGAAATTACAGCACCACCGAGAGGGAAGCATTAGCGGTCGTTTGGGCTGTTAACAAATTCAGGGGCTATATTGAAGGGGGGAAGTGGTCGTTGGATCTGACCACCAAGCTCTTAAGTGGCTCATGACATTGAAGTCACCTACGGGAAGGCTCGCGAGATGGGCTCTCGCGCTGCAACCTTATAACCTTCAGGTGACGTATGTGCCAGGTAAATCTAATGTAGTTGCTGATTCATTATCTAGACCACCTTGCACTGCTGAAGATGATAGGCTCTGTGAGCTATGTAATGTTGAGGTGGAAATGCCAACAAGAGGCGCCACTGACATCAGGATGGAGCAGTTGACAGATCCTGACGTACGCAAGCTCATCAACTGTTTTGAAACACCAGGCCACGCTGACCTGACAAATTGGACAGGTAGAGGATACTTAATGATAAGCGGTGTCCTTTACAGATTCGCGCCTGATCAAGACACTGAAGAGGCCCAATTAGTTATTCCGGAGTCCAGACGTGCTCGTATCATGGTAGAATACCACGACGACGCTACTGCAGGCCACTATGGTGTAGAAAGGACAACCCAAAGAATCGCGTCTCGGTTTTATTGGCCCGGTATGCGTAAGTATATTGCTGACTACGTGAAACACTGCGTGGAATGTCAGCGATACAAGGCATCAAACATGAAGCCAGCCGGTCTACTGAAGACTCCAGCAGCGGCCCAACGGTTCGAAGTCGTCGCTGTGGATCTATTCGGCCCTTTACCCACCTCTCCAGCCGGCCATCATTCGATTTTCATCGTTGAAGACGTAGCGACGAAATGGGTAGAGATATTTCCATTGATAGAAGCCACAAGCTCGCATGTGCTCGCATTCTCATAGACGAGATTTTTCTGCGTTATGGCACTCCACGTAAAATGATCTCAGACAATGGAGTCCAATTCGTGAGTGGACTAATGCAGCACGTAACTCATTGCTTAGGCATTAAACAAGCATTGACACCTGTTTATCATCCCGAAGCAAACCCCGTTGAAAGAAAGAATCGGGATATGAAGACTCAGTTAGCTATATTGGTTGGGGATCAACACACAACATGGACAGACAAATTACCTGCTATTAGGTTTTCCATGAATACTGCCACCTGCCAATCCACTGGTCACTCCGCCGCATACTTGACTTTCGGAAGGGAATTAAGAACTTCTGACGATGTAAATCACGATTTGCGCGCAATATGCAAGGACGAGAACTTCGTTGCACAAATTAATCCATATTTGGTAAACATAGCATATGTAATGAAAGACGTCAGAGAGATTCATGACGCCGAACAAGATAGGCGCAAGAAATTCACAAATGGGAAACGGAGAGAAGTTCCCCCGTATTCCCCTGGAGATCTAGTAATGGTCCAAACACACATACTAAGTAATGCTACAAAAGGTGTGTCATCGAAGCTAGGACCCAACCGTGATGGTCCCTATACAATTCTGCGGCAGAATTCTTCGACGACCTATACAGTAGCCGCCGTAAATCAGCCTGATGTATCGGTTGGCTGTTACCACGTATCTGTCTTGACACCCTACGTCATGAAACGGGGTGAAGCCGTACCTGAGCCAACACATCCAAAACGTCAACGAGGAAGACCGCCAAAACTACGGAGTCTCATTCCTGACGCTGTTTCTGGATCTTTTTCGGGGCGAAAGCTACGATCCAGAGGGGGAGATCTGTAGCAACGAGCCTCCTAAACATATATTTTTTTAAATATCCAAAGAGGGTTGACAACGAAAAAAAAGAGAGTGGTTATTTAGGGAAGTAAAAAGAGCTGTCATGAAAAAGGTTTCTTATAAAAAAAGTTCTATTATGACGTGTAAAATTTAATATTTTGTTAACGTTCTGCTTATAAATACATATCTATATATTTGTTTAAAATTTTAATTATTTCTTTTCATATTTTTTTGAGTGTGTTTTAATCGGTAAGAACCATATATCCTTACATATTCCTCTGGGATGTTTCTCATGTTAGAGTAGTAATTTTACGAAATATTTGATTTTATTACATGGCTTTGTAAAATATTTTTTATTTGATTTAGTTATTATATAGAACCCACAATTATCACAAGAAGGTATTTTATCATTTCTTCTAAATGCACACTCTAAACATTCTCTACATATAAAATAATCTGGACCATACATTTATAACAAAATAAATTTGTTAATTTATTACAGCATCTTTTTCTATCCATGTATTATGAGTGTTATCAAAACCTAACCATTTAACAAACACTTTATTACCTTTACGTCTTATTACTTTCTCTACTAGGAAAACATTCGGGTACTTTGTTTTACTCATTTCTTGTTCATAGAAACAACCTTCTATTAATTTATTTTTATAGTCCTTAATATGATATGTAATAGGGTCAGAATATATTATTTTACAAACGGTAAATATTTCATTCGACCAATTTGGTGTATAACCTTTCGCAAAAATAGTTTTATACCTTGATATTCTTACTTTGTCATTTATTTTAAACTTGGGGGGTTTACTAGGTACTGTTTGAGCAAAAAATTTTTTTAAAGATTTCTCATTTTCTTTCATTTAACCTTTTACAGGTGTCATTTTAATTGTGCTATGTATAGTATTGTTATATTCTTCTACTAATTGAGATAGCAAATCGAACCATTTGTAATTACCGTTTACAGTGAATCGCTTCCACATTTTTTCTTTGAGTGTCCTGTTAAATCGTTCAGCAACAGATGCTTTTACGTCAGAGTATGTTGAATAATGATTAATTTTATTGTCATGCATTAATTGCTAAAAGATTTTATTATAAAATTCAAGTCCACGGTCAGTTTGTAGATGTGTTGGACTGCGGTTTGTTATAATCGATTTAAACGCTTTAGATACACTTTCTCCAGTTTTATTTTTAATTGGAATAGCCCATGCAAATTTAGAAAATACATCAATAACTGTCAAAATATGTTTATATCCTTTATCCTGATTTGTAATCATTTCAACTAAATCAGCCTGCCATAAATCATCAATTGCTATTGTTAAAACTTTACGTCTCTGAAAATTACGCCTTAATGGTTTATGTATTTCATCCGCGATATCGTCTTTAATACCATCACCTATTTTTTTTTTTATAAATGAACATTTATTTGTATTACAAACTACACATTCTCCTTTTAACATTGGCTGACCTTTTTTAGATGTTGTTCTAGTCACATTCTTAGTACCTGTCTTTGTCTTACATTTAACACAATACTCACTCATTTATTACATATGAAATCTACTGATGCGTAATAATTAATTCAACACTTATATTGGCCCATGAAACATTATCAGTACTTATAAATCGTTTAAATCTAAGTTTTTCACGTTTTTTCAACTCGAAGCCATCCGGTAATGTTTTAAATTCTCTATCATTAACATGTATTTCACTGCATGCACCTTCTGGGAATATTGTTAACTTTTCAATTTTTATGTTAAATGATAGACGATAAATAGTATCATTAGATATACTATATTCACGTATATAGAAACCGTCTTCATCAAATTTGTTATATCGTAATTGAATTGGTATTGACAGCCGTTTAAATTGATTTTTAATATGATTATCCAATTCTCTAAATATAGTGGTAAGACTCTGATTTATCAAAGACTTCGTATGTTCATTAATTAATTTACCCATATCATTTGTTTTAATTTTTATGTCAGTTTCAATTTTTATCATACTATCTAATACTAATTGGTCAACAAGATATTTTTTACATGCATCATTCACATTATCAGACCTTCCCACATTACATAATTTCTTGTTTTGTATATCATAATGACCATTATCTGTTAACTTAAACCCTATTTCAGGAACACCTTTAACATTATTATTTTCTAGATATTCATCACTATCTCCAAATTTATTTAGTACCATTTAAGAGTAAAAAAATTAATACCGCTACCATACCTCTCATGGAATTCCTCCTCTATATTTATTATTTCATTTTGAACGTTATCGTTACCAGCTAGTTTTTCCGCTTTTAGATAATCTAAGCGATCTTGTAATTCTTTAGGATCATACCAATACACATATTCTTTTTCTTTTGTATTATATTTTTTAAATAAACCTTTCCCAGATGACGTTGATGGTATAGGTCTATTTTTATCAAATTCAGCTTGTTGCTTGATCTTTGGTGATATTAGTTGTATATATTTATCTGATCTAGATCTTATATGACGTGTAGGTTGATCATACATATGCAATGCCCTTGTCAGAAACAAGATTTCTCTATAATTTGTATAGTCAGCTACATGTGCATTTTTAAATTTATTCCAATCTTCGTAAGGTGGATGTTTCAATGTTAAGATAGTCAATATATTCTCATTTTTTGGATATTTCTTATTTTGTTGTTCAGTGTTGTTGTATAATATAATATGATCTTCATCGAAATCTATTTTATAACCATTAAATAACAAATCTCTCGTTTTATTCATCTTTTGCCCCATTCTATAACCATGTTCAGTTTTATGTTTAATTCCGTAAGTTGTGTCTCTCTCATCTTGTTGTCGATTTAAATATGCATCTTCTATGGAATTAACAACAGCCATTTCACCTGGTAGAACTACTCTTTGTTTTGGCGGCATTGGTACTATTGTTTCTTTATCGCCTTCATATGAATCATTTAAAGTTGATGATGCTACAGGATTTCGCCAGTGTAACATTGCATTTCTTGATATACTTGCATCAGTAATAGCATTTGTTGTTTCTTTTATGGCTTTTTCTTGTTTATTCAAAACTTTAATTATTGGTTTATATTGTTTCTCTAAAGCTTCAATTTTATCAAACTCACTCTGATTATATAATTTTAAAGCATCTATTGTTTTTTTCTTAGTGATATTAAATTGTTTTACTAACTTCTCATAGCTCTTATCATACATTTATTTAAGAAAAATTATATTAATTTATAATTCATGTTTTATGTTTATGATTTATGTACTTCATTTATGTCTAGTTTATGTTTTATGTACTTTATTTATGTCTAGTTTATGTTTTATGTACTTTATTTATGTCTAGTTTATGTTTTATGTACTTTATTTATGTCTAGTTTATGTTTTAGGTACTTTATTTATGTCTAGCTTATGTTTTATGTACTTTATTTATGTTTTATGTACTTTATTTATTCAATATTTATTTTTATTTTTTTTATATTTTTAACTATTCGTTTAAACAAATTCCATATCATGCATCTCTCTAGTACCTATTTTCTTCTTACCGTTATATTTTAAACTAGGAGGATTACTGTTC
>OX122898.1:7282740-7347740 GCA_944738965.1 Nebria brevicollis | reverse complement strand
ACTGCCTTGCTCTCTAGCGTTGATTTCTTTTATATGGTTTTCCCTACTCTTTACCTGCGCGTGGCAGTCCCAGCTCAGCGCGCGCCGTTTGCGCTCTGGTGCGCGGACAGCTGTTCGGTAACGTAGTGGGGAGCGCATGCTCACGCTTCGTTACACCCCCGTCTTACTTCGGGGGGGGGGGTCATTTGGCGGGTTTACTGGTACGCATAATCCATAATTTTCTTCAATTCTTATATTTAATCACTTAAAGTTACGTATATTTATCCTTATTTCTACCTTATATTACTTACATCTAAAGTCAAAGTACTTAAAATTATAACACTCACAACACGAAATCACTTTGTTTTGCGTTTTTGGCGGGGGGTTGGCTTGGACCAATACCCGGTATCGCTTCCACGGGGCAAGATGGGGTGGGCGCAGTTTTGCCAGCTCACTGGGAGTCCATAACGGGGGTTTCGGGGTTTGGACCGCTGTTTGCACTAATTGTGGTGCGGGTGGCAATTTCTCCACCGGTTGTCTTCGGTTCCGCCTCTCTGGGGTTTCCGGGCCAAAGAGCCCCCTGTTCCGGCGGGTGATCCGGTCCTTCCTTGATTCGACCAAGATGGGGGGAGGGCAGGGCGAGTGGATCCATCCTCGTCCTGGTGTTGTGGGGTTTTCAGGTGTGGTGGGGATTGGCGATGTATTTATGTCCAGCCAATACATAGGGTCGGCTTCCGGGGTATCTTCCCCGTACCGGGCATTGAGGGCTTTGTCCAGCGTCCTCTTCCGGGTCGCTGAATTGGCTGGCGTTGGCGGCAATGGCGATACCAGGCTTGGAACCGGGCTTGTCCCGTAGCGTTTCAGGTGGCGTGGTGGGGTTCGGTATTCCATTGTGTCTGTGGAAAAGAATAAAACACCATTACTTATTGCGCCGGTTGAAGATCCTTGATGTGAATCCTCCGTAGTCGGCGATTGTGTTCTCCCCGTAAGTCGTAGACCAGGCGTGAGATACGACGTGATATAGTCCATGGGCCGGAATATTTTGGGGCGAGCTTTGCGGAAAACCCCTGTATCGCAGACGAGAGCGGCCTCTCTCGTCGCATTACTTTGTCTCCGACGTGGAACTCGACGTCCCTTCTCCTTAAATTATAATAGTGCGCCTGTTGTGTTGCCGCCCGACCAATCATTATTTTGGCCAATTCTTGTGCTTCACGGAGGTGCAGTAATCGGTCCAATAATTCCGCGGGTGCACACGGTATTGTTGCGGTGTGTTCATTCTCTATGTATAGTGGGGGATGTGTTTCGCTGGGTATTCTCAATTCACGACCGTAGTTGAGATATGCTGGGGTGTACTGGGTTGATG
Organism: Nebria brevicollis; assembly: GCA_944738965.1. Lineage (NCBI taxonomy): Eukaryota > Metazoa > Arthropoda > Insecta > Coleoptera > Carabidae > Nebria > Nebria brevicollis. The sequence goes on along the minus strand of OX122898.1, from coordinate 7,346,398 downwards.
CATGCCGTGCGGTGTTTATTGCCAGGGTGAGTTCGGGTAAAAAATTTTCCCATGTGCGTTGATCTTGTCCGCAGTATTGCCCTAGCATGGGTTTTAGTACCCGATTCACACGCTCTACTGGGTTGGCTTGCGGCGTGTATGGCGGCGTAAATTGTTGACGAATTCCTAAGCTTCTCAATGTATCACGAAGGAAATGGTTATCAAATTCCGTCCCATTGTCCGTTATCAACGTGTTTGGGCAGCCGTGTCGTAGTATAACGAGTTCTCTCAATGCGGGGATGATGGTAGTTGCGGTAGCTTTCCGCAGTGCACGGCATTCGACCCATTTTGTCGCTCGATCCTGGAACGCCACTAAGTATTTGTTTCCAGATATTGATCGGGGTAATGGCCCAATTATATCAGCGGATACGGTGTCCCAGGGGCCGTTTATTTTTGGGGCTCCCATTTGGCCGGCGGGGTTGGTTTGCCTAGGTTTGTACTGTTGACACGTTGGACACCTCCGGACATACTTGGCTATATCTCGGAACATGCTTGGCCAATAGTACTGCTGCGCGATCTTGGTTGCTGTTTTAGCTATGCCAAAGTGTCCGGTTTCCGGTCGATCATGGTCTTCATGCAATATCAGGGCACGTAGGGTTTCCGGGACGCAGAGCTTCCATTCTCGCTCTGCGCTGGGTTCTGTGAGGTCGCTTTGGTCCCAAAAGCGCCGGTACAGTTTTCCTTGACGTATCTGGAAGTCGGCGTATGTTGCGGGATCGTTTTGTACCGCCGCCAGTTTTCGTGCATACCACGTATCTGCTACTTGTAGTTCGCATAATTCTTGCTGTTCTAGCGCTGGGTCATTCGGTATGCATTGTCTGGACAGTGCATCGGCAACATGATTGTGGGCTCCGGGTCGGTATTTCGTTTCAAAGTCGAATTGTTGAAGAAACACCGCCCAGCGTGCTATCCTTCCAGACGGATTATCAATGGAGTGTAGCCACCGTAAGGATTGATGGTCCGTGAGGACGGTGAACCGATACCCTTCTAGGTATGGGCGCATCTTTTGCACCCCCCATACAATGGCCAAGCATTCTTTCTCCGTGGAAGAATACTTCTTTTCTGGTTGCGTCAACGTTCGACTTGCGTATGCTATAACTTGTTCTTGCCCATTGTGCTTCTGCACCAGTGTTGCACCCAGGCCGGTATTTGATGCATCAGTCTAGTTCGAAGGGATGTTCGAAGTCTGGGCAGATTAGTACGGGTGCTTCGGTAAGTTTGGATTTTAGATCATCGAACGCTTCTTGCTGGGCGGCGGTCCATTGCCAGCGTCTGTTTTTACATAACAAGCTTGTAAGCGGCGTGGCGATTTTTGAAAATTTTGGGATAAAACGACGGTACCATGAAGCCGCTCCGAGAAATCTCCTAAGTTCTTTTACCTTCGTAGGGATACGAATGCTGCGTATGGCTTCTACCTTCTCCGGATCGGTTTTAATTCCTGCAGCCGTGATAACGTGCCCCAAGTACCGGATTTCTTTCCGTCCGAAATGACATTTCTCCTTATTGATTTGGAGTTTGGCGACTCTAAGCCGCTGGAATACTTCTCGCAGGTGTTTCACGTGTTCGGAAAAGCTGGGACTGGCAACAATAATGTCGTCCAGGTATGCGAATGCATGTGGAGCCATTTCGGGTCCGATTACTTGATCCAGTAACCTTTGAAAGGTGGCGGGGGCAGAATGTAATCCAAAAGGCATTACTTTAAACTGAAATAACCCCCGTCCGGGCACGGCGAACGCAGTCAAAGGTTTACTTTCCGGGGTCAGTCGTACTTGCCAATAGCCCGCCTTCAGATCCAGCGTCGAGAAATACTTGGCGGCTCGCAGCTGCTCGAGTATTGGCGTAATTCTGGGCAATGGGTACGCGTCTCCATGCGCTGTGAGATCGTTCGATAATCCCGTCCGCAAGCATTTGGTTTACTTCTTCGTTGATAACCGCTTGCATTTTTGGGTTGCGGGTTTGATAGCGTTGATGGATGGGATTGGTATCGGTTAACCGAATATGGTGTTCAAGAAGTGGGGTGGGTCCCGGGGAGAGATCTGTGCGGGCCATCTCCTCGTTGATCGTATTTTCTAATATGTCGTGTTCGGACATTTGGACCACCCCTGCGATTGGGGAATCTCTGATAAGATCCGTGGTAACGGTGTTCTTTGCGGCCTCTATTTTTAATCGGAACTGTCGGATAACGTCCATTCCGAGCAAAACTCGAGTCGCCGCCGTAGGGAGTTCTAGTATTGAAATCTTTCGGGTAATCCCTTGGATTGTACATTGCGTGGAATACTTTGCGGAAATACTGGTGGTTGTTCCATCCGCCATTCTGGCTTGAGAACCTTGGACCGTGTGAACTGCGGCTCCTTGCATTCGCAGAAAATATGCCAAGTGTTTGTTTATATAGGAGCGCATAGATCCGGTGTCAATTAGGGCCAGCTCCGGGTTCCCCCCAACGGTTATTTGAATGAAGAGGCGGTTGTCGTGTAGGTTCCTCTTCTGGTAGGTGTCTAGGGTGCAGGAGGTGTACTGTCGGATTGGGGCCGTAGCGGGGAGCCGGTCCCTCACGGTTGGGGGAGGCTCCCTTATTGTCCCTTCCGTGTGTCGTTTCCCGCCGCGCGGTTGCATGGACAGTCTTTTGATAGGACCCCACGTGTTCTGCAGCGTGAACAGAACATTTCGGGTGTATTCCGGCATTCGTTTCTATAATGCCCGTCCTGTCCGCAGCGCCAGCAGTTCGGTTGTCGTTGTCTACCTGAACCGGCCGCCTTACTGGTAGATGCTTGACTGTGGACTCGTGGTGAGTCCAGAACTCCTCGGTTTCCGGCTTGCAATTCCTGCTGAAGCCTTTCAGTTCTACAAACCGGGCCGGACAAATCCAAGGCACGGTTCTACTACGGGAACTAGCTACGGGGTCAGGCTGGACAATAACCGAAGCTCTGACTTATATAACAGTTGTTTGCTTACCCAATTGATTCTGCATTCGGACTCAGACTCCCTTGCTCTCTAGCGTTGATTTCTTTTATATGGTTTTCCCTACTCTTTACCTGCGCGTGGCAGTCCCAGCTCAGCGCGCGCCGTTTGCGCTCTGGTGCGCGGACAGCTGTTCGGTAACGTAGTGGGGAGCGCATGCTCACGCTTCGTTACAATTTATACCAGCTCAACAAAAATTATGTTATACATGGTATTTATAATATTGTCACGAGCTAGGGGTTGGCCGTGATTCTATTAACTGAATTGAGGTACCAGCCAAGATTGTAACTCCTGCAGGGTTTATATCATATCAGGAGTCAAGCACGAGAGGATATGAAGGGTGTTTGCTAAGTCATAACACAATTATACATTTATACGTTTTAGTTTGGTGTTTATTTAAATAAAGTTACTTACATCATTGCGTTTAATGTACACATGTTACACTGATTCCAGCGTTAGGTTTTGATATAAAGTTTATCGTAGCGGCTATCGTAATCTGGTAGTGACTATGAAAGACTCTGTGAGACTGTCCAGCTTGTCTCTTCCTGGTCCTTTATATAAGATTGGATTATCCCGGGTGTGGGTTTTGTGGTATGTGGAGGTAACCTTGGCCTTGCACTTGGATTTATGACATAAGTATAATCATGACGTTTTGGAATGTCGTATGATAGTATTGGGTAATGGATACTATTGATTAGGTTTACGAAATGCTTGTCGAGCCCGGTGGACCAGCTAGTTGTGTAATCGTACTCGTGGATGACCTAGGTGTGACCCTAGCGTGGATCCCATGGTGGACTAGGTGTGGCTCTAGCGTGGCACGTGCGTGACAATATGATATAGATTCTTAGCTGGTATTAAGTGTCATTAATGAGGTCAATGATGTATCATCCCTCAGTGGCTTGGTTTTATTGGTGGATTGGCGTTTATTCGCTTTCGCCAGTATCTTCTTCGTTTGGAGAGATGAGTAGGTCTTGAGAAAGTCTTTTTTTGAGTCTTGTTCGGTTGGATCTTTGTCCTAGATGAAAATAGTTTGCACTTGAGCAGGCTTGGATTTTATGAAAGAATTTCTTGGCTATTTTCTTGATGTGTGTTTTAATGGTGTTTAGTCCTAATTCTTTGTGCAGCTGGGTGTTTCGTATGAACCAAGGTGCGTTTACAGCTATGCGGAGTATTTTATTTTGAAAGGATTCTACTTTCTTTATTGTTGTATCAGAGGCTGTTCCCCAGATTTGACAAGCGTAGGTGAGGACTGGTCTTAGTATAGCTGTGTAGATCAGTTTAGTGTATTCGGGCCGCTATGATGTTTTACGGTTGATAATTGGGTACAACATTCCGAGTCTCTTGTTGGTCTCCTTTAATTTTATTTTTAGATGAGGTTTCCAGGTGAGACGTCGGTCGAAGTGCACTCCCAGGTATTTCACGGTAGAGTTACTTGGATTCCATTGTACTGCGACTTCGTTTATGAGGATAGCGTCTGGTTCAATATTTTTCTTTGGTTTCGCACTTGGATGCGTTTAAGGTAGTATGCCATTTGTGAAACCAGGGTATTAAGGTGTCGATAGAGCGTTGAAGGTTGTTTCTGGCAGTATTTATGTCCTTGTGTTGCGTTATTATGGCCGTGTCGTCGGCGTACATTGCAAGAGTAGCGGTATCAGGCACTGGGATGTCGTGCATATATATATATATATATATATATATATATATATATATATATATATATATATATATATATATATATATATATATATATATATATATATATATATATATATATATATATATATATATATATATATATATATATATATATATATATATATATATATATATATATATATATATATATATATATATATATATATATATATATATATATATATATATATATATATATATATATATATATATATATATATATATATATATATATATATATATATATATATATATATATATATATATATATATATATATATATATATATATATATATATATATATATATATATATATATATATATATATATATATATATATATATATATATATATGTTGAAAAGAATCGGACCGAGAATAGAGCCCTGTGGGACCCCTGAATTTATATTTCTTGGTCTAGATTTGGATCCATTGATTTTGATGCAGAACGTTCTGCCGGTTAAGAAGGATTTGAGGGTGTTTAGGAGATAGGCTGGGAGATTTAATAGCTTTAGTTTTGTAATCAGTCCTTTGTGCCAGACTCGGTCGAATGCCTGTGCAACATCTAAAAAGGCTATAGTGGTGTACATTTTGTTTTCAAATCCGTTAATAATGAGTTCTGAAAGTCTCAGTAGTTGATGATTGGTGGAGTGATTGCATCGGAAACCAAATTGGAATGGAGGTATGGTATTTTTATTATTTAGGGTTCATTCTAGTCTGGTTTTGATTATTTTTTCATAGAGCTTGGAAATATTTGAGAGGAGGCTGATGGGTCTGTAGCTCTCTGGATTCTATTTTCTTTTCCTGGTTTATTAAATACGATTATTTCTGCGTGTTTCCACGTTGCTGGAAAGTAGCCTTTGGATAAAGAGGCATTCAGTATTGTGGTGAGAAACGCTAGTGCTCTCTTAGGTAAGTTTTTTAGTATTACATTTGGAATGTTGTCGTGTCCTGGCGATTTTCGATTATGTAGTTGGTTAATAAGCCTTTTGATTTCTGCCGGGGTGGTGAAATTGAGTGGAATATTATTATCGAGATCTGTGGCTGTCGTATTGGTTTCAGTTTCGTTTCCCGTGTCACTGTCAGGGGTTGTAAACCTTTTTAAAGTGGTCTGCAAAAGCTTCGCATTTTTCTGTGTCAGTAATGCATATTTGGTTATCAATGTGAAGAGGTGGTATCACGGTAGGATTCTTCAGAAATGCTTTTGTGGCTTGCCACAATGATGTATCCCGAGGACTTATATTTGCCAGGTAGTTCTGATAGGAAGTTATTCTGTGGTTATGTTCACACGATGTGTTAAGCGGTTAAGTTCTTGTTTGTGTATAAGGCTTCGTGTATTTTGCCATAGTCTTCTAATTTTGTGTTTTTGTTTAATAATTTTTATTATATAATCTGGTGTAGCATTGGGATAGCTTCTCTTTTTGTACCTATTTAAGTGTGCGGAATGTACTGCATTGCCTAATGCATCCGTATAGTGTTTGATAGCATTGTCGATATCTTCGGTTGTGTGTAAGCTTTGTGGAGGTTGTAGGATTAATTTTAACTTATTATGAAATATATTCCAGTCGATTTTTCCTGAGATGAGGGTTGTAGGGATTTGGTGAATTTGAGGTGAGCTGTTCAGTGTTAAAATTACCAGCACATGGTCTGAGTCCAGTTCATTAATAACTTTTTGTGTGAAAGGGAAGTGTTTTAGGTTTGTATGTAAGGTTATATCCAGGATATCAGAACGATGGTCTGGTTTGTATGGATAGTGGGTGGCTTCGGAGGGTGCGGAGATTTGTAGGTGTGGATGAGTAGCTAGGATGTTGTGTAGCCTTGATCCATTTGGGTTCATAGTGTGGCAGCCCCTATCTACATGTTTGCAATTTAGATCCCCAAGGAGTAATGCAGGTATTCTGTCTGGAAATATAGAGAGGATGTCTGCTTCCAGCAGGCGTTTGTTCGATCGATTGTAGGCTGCTATGATTTTAATTTTTCTGTTGTTTTGTAACATTAGTTCTATTGCTGTTGCTTCAATATTTGTGAGTAAGGTTAAGGGATAAACATGGTGTTTTAGTTGCTTTTTTGTTATAATCGCTACACCTCCTGAAGCAAAGGGGGCGTCCCGATCTGCTCTGGTGATAGTGTAACCGGGGATGGTGAATTTTTCTGCTGGGATAAGGTGTGTTTCGGTTATACAAGCGATATCGACATGATGTCGTTGTAAAAAATCTATGGTTGTTGCACTTTTTTTTTGATTCCATCTGCATTCCAGTTGACAATTATAAGATTTTGGATTTGTTTTGTTGCCATGTACGTTTAGAATAGGGACGTTATTAGCGTAGTAAAGAACGTTTTTATGTTTTCTAGGTAGGGTTTGATAAATTCAATGATACGGGTAAGGAAGGACCATTTGAGGTTTCAGTGGTCTGTGAGTTGTCGGCGGGATTTTTGTTAGGTGGGTTGTTATGTTTGTTTTTGAATAGCGATGACCATGTTTGGCTTGAAGTTGCGGTGCTATTTGCATTACTTTTTTGCTGGTTTGTGGAGTTTTGAGCCTTAGGATTTATGGTGTTGGGTTGGTTGTTGCGATTGATTTTGGCTTTGAGGTCTTTAAAATGTTGACAGCCTCGGTAATTTGCAGGGTGATCCCCCCCACAGTTTACACATTTCAGTTTATCATCCTTTTTTTTTGGCAATCTTTGTAGTGGTGTAGTCCTGCACATTTATGACATCTGGCGTTTAGTCTGCAGACATTTTTGGTGTGTCCAAAGGCTTGGCATCGTATGCATTGAGGTATATCCTTGCTTTTGCGCCTTTGTTCTACTGATACTGATGCGTGTATAATGTATTTGAGGTTAAATATTTCCATCGAGTCTTCGTTTTTGGTGAGTTCTACCGAGCAGATGGGTATTGGTTTTTTTTCCTTGTTGAGTAGTCAAACTACCTTAATGACTTGAAAATCTTTGGTTAATTCTTCTTTAATTTCCTCTTCTGCAAGTGATGTAGGTATGCTTCTTATTATTACGGATAGGACATTTTTGTCAGGAATGCTGAATGTGTAAAATTGGACTCTATGTGCGTCGTAGTAAGAAGCTAGTAGCCTGTAGTCTTCAATTGTTGTTAAAGAAATTTTAACACCGTTGTTTCCCATTTATTTGGTAGTAAATTCAGCATTTTTGATTAGTGATTTTATGTCAGCTAGTACTTCTTGGTAATATTTAATATCTTTGAGAAAAATAGGTGGAATTTTTACCTGGGCATTTGTGTTGCTAGCACTAGTTGGTTGTTGATCATCTTCTTCTTGTAAGATTGAGAATCGATTTTTGGTAGGGGTTTCGCTTTGGTATCTCTTATTCACATTTGAGATTGCATGAGTTGGAGGCCGCTTTCGAGGATTTTTGGGGTCTTCGAAATCTTCGTTCATTTCACTGTCAGATGTATCACCTTGTGGTGAATTGTTGGTGTTGTTGAACATTTCAGCTTTTAGTAAATATTGCAAGGATTCCCTCATAAAAGGGCTCCTGTGCGAGAACGAAAAGTTGTGTTTCTTCTGATATTTTTATTTACTCACAGTTCTTTAACGATATGGTTGAACTATTTTTTATGCAAAGTATTAGGTGCGTTCGCGTTTGTCAGCAGAGAGAAAAAAGCCGTGCGAACACGTCCGTACACTCTGCTGTCGTACGGCAAACTGTGGAATCATAGATAATTCACTAATAGATCGTCTACTCCTTAAAGAAGCGCTGTAAGAGTATATTTTGGCGTATGGAAATTGAACTAATAGATGGCGGGAAATATGAATTCCAGATGCAGTGCAGGTTGCATAAAAATTGGAGCGGTTTTTAGTGAAGACCACAACACTCTGAATCATGAATAGATATGCGATAATAACGCTCTTGCTATATCAATTTATACAAAGCCGTTGTTCTCTCTTCTCTATTTATGATTCAGATTATTGTGGTCTTCACTAAAAATCGCTCTAATTATATTGTAATCCATCACCAAAAATTGAGTAAAATAATGAATATTAAAAAAAACTGATATTATATATATGTATTATAATACTTATTTATTAGTAAATATAAAAAATTATTATACAAAGTGTAAAAATATTATTAATTTAAGGATCTGAAAAGAAATAGAGTTTAATAAAATATTAATTTAAGAATCTGAAAAGAAATACATAGTTTTATTAAATATTAATCTAAGAATCTTCTGACACATACGTGATAACTCACCCGCAAAATAATACCAAGATACGTTGCCCAAAGGAGGGAGATAAGAAGCATCAAGGAAGCATATATAAATCAACCAGGAGCGCTACAAATTTAGTTGCCTTGTAACGTGAATGATAAACAGAATATCACAAGAAAAATTCCATGTGGAGAAGACAGTGTGACATTCGGAATAGTACACGTACTCCCAGCAACCTGGTCGAACCTGAAATCATTCAGACTAAATCCACTATACGCACAAAATATACAACAATCTATCTGAATGTTTAAATCATAATTAGACTAGTCAGATAACACATTTGAATTTACCATCCATTAGTGGAATGTCAGAAATTGAGTGGACAAGTATACAAAACGCACCGCTGGACTGGCCATTATTGAGGTACCATAGAGATTTTAATAGACTTTACATATGGAATGTCATCACAGCAATTGCAATATTGTTAATGCTAAGAAACAACGGCTTGAGGCTATTTGGACTCGCCCTCACAGTACGAACACAGGAAACAAACATAACGAATGCACTAGTGATAATCGAGTTAGTGACACTACTGATTATTTCGGCTATAACATAACCTAGCTTACCTCGCGTGGAAAGTGCAGCAGAAGATAAGAAAAGTTCTTCATGGAATCCTACAAATTACAAATTGATATATTTGTCTTAAATAACATATAAATGTAGTAAATTTTCAATATATATGAATAGATAGATACCATGTATTCAACATAATTATTTAATATTACCTGGCAATTATATTGACGGTACTGAGTACTTTTTCAGTCTTTTAGTCCCAAATTTTTTACATTCTTCGATAAAATGACCACTACATATACGAAATGATTCATATATGTATAAATCATCATAGTTTACAAATTTAGGTCTTGCAAAACGTTCAACTCATTTATTAGAAATCTCCGGCTCGTATAAAAGTAATCTGTGGCGGGTGACGAGACACACAATATCACAACCGGGAGCACAACAAAGGTCGGCATGATATACAACAATAACTTCGATAAAGTCACAAATAAATTAAAACTGGTAACCTGTTTATGTAAACAACTTCGTCAAGTTTAAAACTGCAACTGACGTTTATGATTGACGCACGCGCAGAAGTAACCTCATCTGAGGCACAGCAGCGCTATTCGAAGTCGCTTTTATTTGGTCCTTCACTCGAATATGAATAGTTTTTATAATGATTAAATTAATATTAACTCGGGAAAACTACCATTCATTATAGTTCTAAGTGAATTGGAAAACAGATATTTGAACTGAATCTTGATATTTTAAGAACAATTAGTTACTCCAAGAGCACCATATGACCCATGACTTTTCACTTGTATACAAAATAAAATAGAAATTACTTAAAAATGAATACTCTGCATATTTATAAAATATATAATATAATATAGAAATCTCCAAGCAATAAAGTGATACATTCCTGATAAATTACATCCGCATAAGTGGTTCCATAAACATGTGCAGGTAGGATAGAGCGCAACCGCGGATTGTTGAATTTTTCCAACTATATATGGACAAGTGCTCTGACTTTCGGAAAACTTGCAAGACGTTCTTCTCTATCAAAGCGAACAGGAACACAACAGTATCGTTTTAGAAGGGCATACTACGAACAAATTATGAAAGACTTCATTTCAAAGTTTTACTATTTTTTTGTGATTTAATACTTACATGCCAAAAAAAGAGATTTCTCAAAAGTAACAACCTCACAATGCCAATCCAAAACGATTAAAAACACACACGTTAGATAGGTATATAAGTTAATAAAAAACGAATGACAGTTCATTTATCTATTATGCAATGCAAAATGGATTCCGATATACATACTAAGAAAGAAATAAATAATTTTTTTTAAATATACAGTATAAAATCATTTGAAATTTAATTTGATTAGATAAATAGCAAGCAAATATATTAAATATATTTAACATTTAATCCTTTCAAATTTTTACTATTTTATCGGATACCACGACATCTTGTAGTTAGTGCGTCATTTAGAAAATTTAAAGATTACTGCCATAAACTCTCTCCATTGGTGGCTATGTTTCTTCTAACTCCCCCTACTCTCTGACTGCGACTGACGTTTATGATTGACGCACGCGCAGAAGTAACCTCATCTGAGGCACAGCAGCGCTATGTGTACGGGAAGGAACCTTTTTAAAAAAAAGAGACAGAGCTTTGTACCACTCGTTCTATGGGCAGAAAAAGTGGATTGTCACGGCGTGCGCGAAATACGATTGCGTGGATCTGAAAAAATTTCTGTGAAAAGTCCCATGTTATTCTTATGGAGAAATGCACTTTTTTTTGAAATGCAAATTGAAGCTCCTAAAAAATTTTTAGTAGCATAACTTGAGGTCTGAGCATAAAGTAGGATATTTTAAGTGTCAGTTAGTATTAAAAACTCATGGGGCCCATCCATAATTACAGATTTTTAGTTATTTGAAAATATGTGAACTACAAAAATGGCGCCTCTTTTGTACTTCCGGAATTGAAATATTTTAAGTATGCGTTTAGAAACACATGTTTTGATGTAAATTAATATTTAATTTAATATCCAAATCGCCGAAATTGCTATAGAAAAAATCAAAATTAATATAAAATCAAAAAATATTAAATAATATCATTATTTAGTAATTAATATAAATAAATGGGCCTATAAATAATTTAATTTAGATATATTCATGTTAACTGATCGCATAATCCGCTGCCTGATCTGTCACTCTGACATTAACATTCGCAGAAATTTTGAAGTTGTTGCTTCTATTTGTTCGTTTCTTGTATTAAATAAAAGTTATTTTGCTTATTGAAATGTATTCATTTTGGTTCTTAATTTAAATTCTTTTTGTTTGTAAATTTAAATTCATATTCTCAGTATACTTTTTGGATCGAAATCAGTATTTTTAAAGATACCCCTTTTAATATTATTGTCTGTGGTTTTATTAGTATCTCCTTCACTATGGATCAAAAACACACTCGTCATATTGGAAGTTATTTATGATGAAGAATTGCAATACTGATGGTGTTATAAAATTTAAATGTTATGTTTCATAAAAAAATTTATTGATGTATATTTTCTGTAAATACATTAATTTTCTCAGCGTCAACAAATGACATAGATGGTGCGGCTTCGGATATATTCATCAGCGGTACATCCTCGCTGTCTAATGAAACTTCGTCGGTCCATTTAATCCATAGACAGAATTTTCGGTACTTATTTCAATTATCTGACCATCAAAGTCGTATAAAATTATATTTAACGACGGAGCACAATCCGTTCCACATTATGCCGATGTCACACTATCGATCATATGACCGATGGTGATTGATAAATAAGAAGTGTTCCGTGATCGATGAAATTTTTGCGGGCCGTAAGATTTTGGTCAATCACCGACAATCACGGCTAACTTCATATTTATTGCGTGAAAATAAAGTAATTCAAATTTGAAGTTGGTTTTGACATTTGTATTTATATGTGTTTTTTCTACATATATAATTATTAGGTATAATATGGCAACCAGAGAGAAAAATCGCGGTGACAAATTTTAAGCAACTAACTGACAGCATGCCATAAATGTCTGTGTTTTGTATTTTTAAGGATGTTAATTGTTCAGTCTTTATTGTTTATAAATTAGGAACCATGTCACGCAAAATATATTGTGTATTTACACTAAACCGGAACTTTGCTAAAAACTTATATCTGTGTAATTTATGACATTAATAAATCAGTTATATCGCGAATTCTTCAAAATTATTGTTTCGAATCTTCTATTAATCCACGCTATAACCCAAATGGATCTACGTTTACGTTGAGTATGATTTTCCCTTTCTTTGTTTCGATTTATCAAAAATGTAGTAATAATAATATTTGCTACAGTACTACTCATTTCTCATTTATTTTAAACTTCAAACAAACAAAAAAAGTATGAAGAGGAAATCAGTTTCATCGGTTTTCTCATCAAACAGTGTGACATACAAATCACTCATTTCATCAATCACCGTCAAATAGTCTTCTTATTTATCAATCACCATCGGTCATATGATCGATAGTGTGACATCGGCATTAGCGAAGGCTTTTGGCAAAACCGCAATTGACGGCCACCTATGAAGTTGGCTGCGGAAAAAAGTCGATTTAGGCTAAAATAAGCGCTTTTCTTGTTACCAACTGCAAGACACTAAAAGCGGGAGATTTAAAATGAGTTTGATCGCGGCGTGAAATAAAACGATAAAAATCAACTTTTTTGTAACTGTTTTGACCCGCAAAGACTGTTTCGACCAAAAAGCGTGTAAGGCGCGTTTTCATTTTCAAAAAACTAACAAAACCCCCCCCTTTTGCGTGTAGAAATTCGTTTGCGTGGAATTCGTTTTGTAACTAAAAATAAAAACTAACAAAACCCACCCTCTTCGGTGGAAATTCGTTTGCGTGGAACTCGGTTTGCAACTTAAAATAAAAACTAACAAAACCCACCCTTTTTCGTGGAAATTCGTTTGCGTGGAACTCGTTTTGTAACTAAAAATAAAAACCAAATAATTTATTATGTGAAAGTTCGAACAGAAAGGGCCCTTTGTACGCTTCTCGAATGTATTTAAATTCAAATTACGCTGTATCGGTTCATTATGTTGGCAATGCCCAGACCCACGAAAATTGCCGCGGATCCGCCGCCAACTTCATAGGTGGCCGTCAACTGCGGTTTAGCCAGGCTTTTTTCTACGGAATTTTGAACAACAGTCCAAACCTATGAAACATTAATAAATAAAGAATAATTATATATTAGATTCGAAACCCTTACAGACTTTGATTTTTACATATAATATAAGGAATATTTACACGTTACCTCCTCGAAATAGTTATTTTATTTATTGATAATTTTTGTGTTGAAGGACTTGACCCAGAAATGTCAAAAAAACTTCAAGTTAAAAATTAACCTCAAACTATAGATTCCAATACGAGTTGAACAATATAACTTGAATAACGATATTATTTTATATTCTTTGATTTTATATTCATTTTGATTTTTTCTATAGCAATTTCGGCGATTTGGATAATAAATTAAATATTAATTTACATCAAAACATGTGTGTCTAAACGCATACTTAAAATATTTCAATTCCGGAAGAACAAAAGAGGCGCCATATTTGTATTTCACATTTTTTTTCAAATAGCTATAAATCTGTAATTATGGATGCATTTCTCCATAAGAATAACATGGGACTTTTCACAGAAATTTTTTCAGATCCACGCAATCGTATTTCCCACCCGAAGTGACAAGCCACTTTTTCTGCCCATATGTACATGCTCAAGTTTTTACGAGGTTTATACCGTGGCAAATAAGTTTCATAGCTCAGAAGAATTGTATTTAAATATATAACAAAACCGTAACATAAAATTTATAATAGTTTTCGTTTTTAATGCAAAATTTAACAGCAAACATATTTTAAGGACAAGTAAATTGGTGATTTGTAACGAGTTACAGATTTATTTAATTTTATGCTATTCTGTATAACTACAATTCCTATTGGCACTATTACTTTAAAAAGTATATACAATTCTGTAAATTGTATTCTCTATAAGGATTACAATAAATAAATAATTTACAATTTGAGTCTACGTATATAGAATCTCTAGCTGCAAAGCACCAATAATGGAAATAAAATCGTTGTTTTATTGACAAATAATGAGTTAGTTATAGTGCAATTAATTGTTAGCAATACTTCCATTATAACCTAATTATAAATTTTGGAATAGCAACAAATTTTGTATACACATCGGGCAATGAATAACATATATAATTGAATAGAATTATTTTAATACGCCAGAACCTTAAAACTCTGGATAACTATATACAAACAACTTGATTACATAAGAAGGAATATTATTGTTTCAACGCAGAGGGTGGTTCTAATCGATATTTTTGCATTTCCACCTCTGCTTCAAAGTAACTCATTTTGTTGAAGTTGAAATATTCCGGCACCTTGTATTCCCCAGATTTTGTTGCGCCAGGTCCCACAGGTTCATTCGTTGTAACACAGGCTTCACTTAAACCAGGTACTTCACAATCTTGGGACTGTGTAACAGCACTTGGCGCTCCTGTCTGTTCTTTATTCAAATTTGTCGAGTACACAACAAGACTTCGTTTCGCTTGTTGTAAAGTGCATTGAAATTTGAATAAATTTCCACTGGCAAACAACTGTTTGGTCGCCATTTTATACTTTGACAGCAAATATGTGTTCTTTCTTACACTTACTTGTGAGTTAAATCATTTCGCGCTGCTTCAAGGTTGCTTGTTCGATTATCTTGCACTCTTTACTCGGTGCAAATGTTTTTAGAAATATTTTGTTCGAAATTAATTTCGCAATTTAAATTTATGTTTGAAGTTTTATTATTTATTTCATTTACTATTTAAGAGTGTTTAAATCAAGTGTGAAATATATATATATATATATATATATATATATATATATATATATATATATATATATATAACTTGCAATAGTACCCGCGACTTCCTATAGATGTCTTTTTGGAACACGCTTTTTAAATTTGAATTGTCTATATTTTCACTAAATATTGTTTAATGATAGACGAATAGAACTGTACATATATTAGATTGCTTGCATACATTTATATTACATGAAAACCATGGCCGGCTCCTTGACCTCCGTATTCATGGCCAACTCCGAAACCTCCATAATGTTTACGATAGATTGAAATCTCTGGGGGGTGAAATTCGGTAATAGGGTGTAGTGCTACTAGTAACTCACCATTGTTTGTGGTGGACATAGGCACTAGTACATGGTGTGTACGACCGGGAATAAATGCGTGGTTTTCTACATGGCCGGGAATCCACCGATTAACGTACAATGGTGATGTATGTATTAGTAAATGATTTACGGGTGTTTGTTTGCTGATCATAAATATGGTGGTGTTATTATTGTTAGGATGATGTATTGTATGTAGCATATGATGTATTTCGCCATGAGTGTGTGGCAATGTAAATTGAACGTATCCCATTTCCAATGGCGAGCGTTTTGGTTTGGATTGCTGGTACGACGGCTCGAATAGGAATAACATCAGCGTACATCCGATTTGCATCTGGAAAGAAACGCCAAGCAATATTAAAATTGCAATACTTGCAATATGCTTATTGGGTCATATTTGATGTGGAGGAATTAGCCCTAAATATATTAAGTCCTCAAACTTTTAATGGTTGCTTATTTATAACCGAAACTTCAAGATGTCTGAATGTTTTTAAAATCCATCGAAATACACAATAAATATTTATTTAATTTTTAATTATAGTGGAACTTCCCTAACTCGTATTTCTAGAATTCGAATTATTCTCTAAGTCGAATTATTACTCAGCCGATTATTGTTTTCTTCCTTTTTACTTTCTTCTAAGAACTATGTAAGTATTGTAATCATGAAAAAATTCGAATTCGAGATTTTAATGGAAATATACCTTTTGGCCTTCTCTGAATCGATTCTGACTATTTTTGAAATGACGTCTCTCCCTCTCTATGTGTGTATGTTGGTATATATATGTGTGTGTGTGTGTACTCTCTTCAGCCTGAAAGGTTGAAGGTAAGATTATACTTTAAACTTAAGATTTGTATATTGTCGAAAGAAAAAAATATATATGTATATGTGAACCAGAAGTGCTTGTTTACTCTACTTATTAACGGGTTCCGCAACAATTCAAAAACTAATAAATTAAATTAAAAATAATCAATTCAAAATTTAGAGATATTAATATTTTGAATAACTTTTGCCTAAATTTATTTCAAATAAGGTAAAGGTTCCAAGAAAAGGGCTGTTACAATTTCATCATATTTTATTTATTTTTACATAAATCGTATCATCTGCATCTTTCAAATTTTTAATAAACAAAATATTTTCAAAGAACTTGGCATTTAATATTTATTGTAAACAACATATTTATTGAAACATCTGCAGTGTCATGCACTGAACTTTCTTATACGCATTTCGGTTAGATCATATTTAGACGTTTTACTTTCTTATACGCAGTATAAGTAAGTATTGTAATCACGAATAATTTTGATCTCAAGATTTTAACGGAAATATACGATTTGTCCTTCCCTTTATCGAGTGCTCTACAGCCTAAACGGCTGACGAGAAAATTATGAAATTTTAAACCTAAGATTTGTATGTGCCTGGCAAGAAAACCTCTTATTAGTGCCACTTTTTGCGGTTTATGCAATTGCTCAAAAATGGTTGAAGTTATAGAAAAATTGTTTGGGTTAAAATTAAAGGTATTAATACTTCGAAAAGCTTTTGTTTGAAATAAACTTCTTATATACACACATAAGCACACTGATTACATGCAAAGCGTTTAAACACGTGATAATTCAGTCTATAGAATTCATAACTATTTATAAATACCACTAAATTACAACGAAAACATATGATAGACAGATTTACTCAGACAGAGTTTATTATAAATAAATATTTTAAGCAACTAAATATTTGTGATTTGTGCATATCAATTCATTTGAATTTGGTTCAATATTATTTACCATTACGAAAATGCAAAGTATTAAGTGTATAAACTTACCAATATAACTTTCCAACACATGTTTCTTGACGAGTGTACGTATCCGCTACCAGTTTACTAAAACACAAACCTCTTTATAGTAAATTTATATATACATATTGGTATGTAGTACATATGTATATAGCTATGTATGTACTTGGAGCTGTTTCGTTGTTAATCGTTTTGGTGCAACGTATTAAGTAAAACTGAATAAATTCTAGTATACAAACTATCGAATCAAACGTAGATACATACATGTATATTGCCACAGACACGGAGTATTAGATATGTTTTTGCTAACCTACCTAAACATTCTCTACCTAATATACGTATCACTGTATGTACGATTATTCGAAGGATTGCGAAAAAAAAAAAAACTATTTATATGAATCCATTTCAATGACACGCGTAAATAAAATATCGACAACTTTCATTAATAATAAATGTATTGTGTAATTCCTATGTTTATTAGGTTAGCTACATAGGTAGTGGTAGGTATATAAAGTTTTATGTTGATATATATATCATAAGAACTAACAGTGCACGCGTATACTGCATCTGGTGATGATACACGGCTGATCATTTTTATTTCTTACTCAAAATAATGTCATTTTGTAATTAAAGGTGCAATTTTGAGTGAACTTACCAAACTGTAAAATTGAAACTTTTAGTTCTTTAATGAACCCATTTTTATGGGTAATTCAATGCTAAATACATAAATGATATTCGGTATATTTTATTTGCTCTGAATCCCACCATAATTTACTTCTATTCAAAACTATAGCAGAGTATACAAATATTTTATAGCAGAACCGAATGTTTATTGCTGTGGCTCTTTTCTTTATTATACAAAGTACTATGTATTCTTATCATGCAAAAATAGATCTCGAGATAATTACCTTTCCTGAATTGAACCTGATTATTTGTGGAATAACGTCTGTCTATGTCTGTATTAGATATAGTCATATCCACGTGTGTGAATTTGTGAGTTGATAACATTTGATTTTCTTTTCAAATTTATATCCAAGTTAAATTAAATTACAATTTCAATAGTATGTTATATATAATAATTAATATATTTCTTTCGCTCGATTCAAGGACATGTCTTAATAGACACGTTGGCGTAACTGAAAGTGTTTTCTAATTCTAAAGTAAGTATTGTAATCATGAAAAATTTCGATCTCGAGATTTTAAAAGAAACACGCCTTTTAACTTTCCTTGAATCGATTCGGACTATTTTTGGAATGAGGTCTGTCTGTGTGTGTGTGAGCGCTCTACAGCCTAGCGGTTAAAAGAAAATTATGAAAATTTAAACATAAAATTTGTATATGCCTGAGAAGAAAACCTTCAATTTTTTTTTGTATATTTCGACCAGAAGTGCATGTTTACTCTAGTCATTTTTTGCAGTTAGTGCAATTACTCAAAAATGATTGCAGTTACAGAAAAATTATTAAAATAAAAATTATAGATATTAGAAATTTGTACAACTTTTATTTGAAACTTTTTTCCCCAAATGGTACCGAAAACAAAAAAATGGCTCTTGTAATGACTTCTTATTATATTTATTTTTACATAAATCGTATCATATGCGCCTGTCAATTGTTTATCAAAAAACAAAATAGACTTTAATTTAAAGTTTGACATCTTATATTTATTCTGAGAAATATATTTAGTGTAAAAGTGTTCCAAATATTATAAATTAGAAAAATAATGAAAATAGGATGTGATTTAACCCAAAAGCGTATAAGAAGTATTGTAATTATGAAAAATTTCGATCTCGAGATTTTAACGGAATTATTGTGTCTGTGTTCTCTACAGCCTAAACGCTAGAAGATAAAATTATGAAACTTAAGATTTGTATATGTCTCGCAGGAAAACCTTTTATTTTTGAAGGGAATATTCCAACTCTAGTCATTACATACAAAGAAGAGAGTTATTTTCAATATTCTGGTTTAACTCAAAAACGGTAGTACAACAAAATTAGTAAGAATGAAAATAATAGATATTAATATTTTGCATAACTTTTATTTGAAAAGATATTTTAGAAAAGGTACTGGTTACAAAAAAAATAGCTTATTTTTAATATTATATTTAATACTTCTCACGCTTACTGCATTGACTTGACGCGGTATATATACTGGCATGCGGATAATTTGCCGTTGAACCCCAGACGTATAACGTAATGTATAAGCTATATATTGTATGCTACCACCGCACTAAAGGTGGCTACTGTAATTCCATCCCCGGAAGATGTCATACGCTATGCCACGATTAACTAAATCCATACAAGTTCGGTAGTTTCCGCTATACCTCGATAAGAAATATAATCTTATATTGCATAGTTCGTGTATTGTTCCCGATTGCTTCATTTGTATGCAATTACGGATATATTTAGCGGACGATATTTTTGTTATATTTATCCAATTTCAAATTTCTTTAAAATTTATATAAGATGTCTGGACATAAGTGTGTTTATTTTTATTGTAAAAATTCGCGAATGGGACATCCCAAATTATCCTCTATTAAATTTTCCAAACCAAAATAAAATAAAGTGCGAATTATGAGTTATAAGTATAAGTTATAATATTTACGCAATACTATTTCGTTAGATAATTTCTAAATAATTACATGTTTAAAATAATTTAATATATAATAATCTATTAAATCTGTGGCTGAACTTGCTTAGCGCATTTTGGTTAGATCTTTAGAATTTATAAATCTTTGAAATTTTTCAAAATTTTTTAACTTCTAACCATCTAATTAAAATGTGTATGAGAAAGTTGAGTGACAGACATGTCAGCTTTTTTATTTACAACCATGATCATAATTGAATTGAATTTAGTTTATCTTTTCATATAAAATTAAAGACAACCAAACAGATACTAAAAATTTGTGGCCGCAACAGCCTTTTATTAGTGATAAATACGTTGATAGAAATTTTTTTTTAAATTGTTGTATAGCAGTATAAGTTTCACAATTAAAAAATAATTTTTATCAAGTGCCCACCATTCAATCAATTAATAATATTAACAGTAGTTTTCTAAATACGTAGTTTGGATTACATTTTGTTTATATTGAAAAGCATTTACCCATTTTAAAAAACCATTTTGTTTATTTTAAATAATTTCAAACTATGCAATTTATGACATTCTATATTATTCGTTTCTCGTATTTTGGTAATAAATATTAATAACTAGTAACTTCAGAACAGATCAAAGCGAAATTCCAACATTTAAGTTAATAAGATTGCCTCATGGAGTTTATTGTATTCTTACGTCAGTAAATACGTTCATACGAGTGTATTTAAAATTTAGTTTAGACATTTAAGATTATAATTTAATTTTGTTATGTACTTATAATAATTATAAATAAATATCTGTCTTGTCGTACACTGAACTTTCTTATACGCATTTTGATTAGATTATTAGAATTTATAAAATTTTGAAAATAATAAAAAAATGCAAATTTTGAAAATTTTGCTTTTTATGTTGAGCAATTGACAAGCGTATTTTGAAAATTAATTTCAAATAAAACTTATACGAAATATGAATGTTTCTTATTTTTGTTCTAACTGATTTTGCTCTAGGTTTTTGAGCAGAAACTAAAAAAACTGACTAGAGTAAACATGCACTTCCAGTTGGAATATTCGTTTCAAAAATAGAAAGCGCTGTAGAGCACAGACGTCAGAGATATTTTCGTTAAAATTTCGAGATCGAAATTTTTCATGATTACAATACTTACTTATACTGCTTAGAAGAAAGTAAAAATTATTAATTGAAAGTTTATTGGCAAATATGAAATCAAGCAAAAAAATTTTTTTTTAACTTTATTTAAAAGCTACACGTGTTGGTAACGCACTTTTCAGGATATCTTTGTATATGCAACATCTAATCAAGAAACTGGCGAAAAACCAAAACAAAAATTGCTCATTTCGTCAAAAAAAGGGACTAAATTTTTATGTAAAATTTTAATAAACAGTAATCTCCTTTTAATACAACGCACGCATTAAATATCTCCATCATTAAAAAAAATACTCATCTACAAACATTATTATATGTATATCTTTTTAACAAGCTTAAGTATTTGAATAATGAATTTTACTAACGAATCATTTTTCGTTAATCTGCGATAATAAGCATAAGAGATGCTTTAGAAGCTGGCGCGGTTGCGATCTGTAGTGCGTCGACGCCGCATGATAAGCACGTGGCATGTGCTTTATAAAGTCCGACAGATGAGTCTACCCTTACAGTTACGCACCACAGTTTATTCGGTGACTATCATATACTTATAATACGTATAGTTGTGTGATTTGTTTAAATTTATTAAACTGTAGTGTATACATTATATATTTATAATACTTAATTATAAAAATATCTTAAATCATCATTAATAATACATAAAAATCGTTCATTGATGTGTTGAATTCTAATCATATATTTAATAAACTTTATATTAGTTTGAGATTTCATGATACATTTAGGTACTTCTAACTTTTTATTAGGTATTTCTCCGTTCAAATATGTTTAGCTGCACGAAATATGTGATTTACGAGTTGATTTAACGTCCATAAAACAGTAAACTAAATTATACAAAAAAATTGTGTAAAAAAAATTGTTTTCTTACGATACACACATAATTAATAAATAATACACGATTAACTCCTATTGATTATTAACCGTGTGTCATACATTTGAATTTTATTTTATTTATGATGAAATAATTTTTTTTTGGAAGAATTACGAGTACATAATTGAATAATTTCAATACTAGAAGTTTGCGTTCTTTGCGTAACAACCGTCAAAGTTATTTGCCATTTTTTGCTTTTTAATCAAAACCGACGGGGATATACCCAGTAAAAATAGCAAACACTGTCACATTACTAGCCGTCAATTATACTATAATAACAAAATGTGTTATTTACTCTGACTAGATTGGCCATGACTGATAAATGGAAGGAGATTAAAAATTCGAAAAGCTAAATACATATTTGTAATGTGCATACATATTCAATATAAACGTTTTAAAGTATATTCCTGCGTCATATTCGAATAATAATAGTGCAAAATAGTGTAGCAGATGTTTTTGTCATTGTATCAAAACTATTAATCTTGCATCTTCATATAAATAGTTGAATATGAGAATTTATAAATAATTAATTTTAATTTTTCTCACAAATTAATCGAAATAACTAATTTCAAGTACTTCAAACGAGTACATTAGGTTTTAAAAGTATTAGTTAATTTTAACTCAACTATAAAACTTAAATATTAATTTCTTATTTTCGAGTTCTTCTATTAGGATACCGATAAACTAGAATAACTAATTATTCTCGACAGTAAAATGTAATTTTAGCAATAAAAAATATGTAATCTGTATCTATTTATTTTCTCTATACGTACGTACTGTACATTTTGGAGTTTGTAACAGCCTTTGATAAATAGTACAGTAATTTTTAGTTACAGAAAAGTTTATCAAGTATTGCTAAGCTGTTACGTATTTAACAGATTTTTAAGGATTAAATTCTCATTCACTTTGACGAACTGTTATTTTCAATCTATAGTAGGATTCACGAGACTTGAACATTCTTTACATTCCTTAGTCAGATATAAGTAACGACATAAAAATAATGTAGATGTCTTTTATAATATGTGCGATAGTGTCGTTTAAAGCTTATAGACGTACAACTTTACTTAACGCAGACGCCGTATTAATAACAACAAACGTAACCACGTTTATATTCTATCATATTTCGTCATGATTCGTATATTATTATTTCATGTCACATTATTATTTCACATTATTAATACGGGCCAAAAGCATGATTTTGAGTAGTTTGGCGTTATTTGAAGAAGAGAAAAACAGAATTGATCTGTTATTTTCCTTGATTTTATTTAAATCTGCTCCGTTTAAAAGTGATGTATAAACGAAGTGGGTGATTCATGCCAAAAAAATATTCAAGTTCCGTGAATCCGACTATACATATGTATTTGTTATAAAGTATACATAGATTGGTTCCATGTATTTATAATTTATATACATATATCTACTTAAGTATATAATACATCTCACCACATTATGTCCAAGAAACAAGATATATGTACATATGCATGTACATACACATTTTTTTTTTCTTATAAATACTCATTCATATACCTAACATAGATAAGTAAATATGTGCATATGTATAAAATGATTCGGATATCACAGTTTATATTGAATTAGTAAATCTGACGAAATTTAATTCGAACAGTTTTTGAAATGAAACCGTGAAACAGTGCTTTGGACGAATGGCATTGGTAATATTTGAAGGTGCGACAAATACCGTCAGCGTCAGTGTCAGTGCGAGTACAGATCGAGATAATAGTGTCGCTGATGCGGAAAATGTATTTTTGATGAGCAACGGAGGATATATAGCGGCTGCCATCACTTTGTTTTGTATTGGATTTTTCGGTTTCTTCTTAAATCTATTTGTGATCATACTCATGTGCAGAGAAAAGCAGGTATTTACACACACACACACATATATATATATATATATATATATATATATATATATATATATATATATATATATATATATATATATATAATTTATTTTAAAAAAACATTTAGTATGAAGTATTTTTCATATGTACCATTTAATATTTATAAAAAGCTCAAAAAAAACTTATGTTTTATTACTAATCTAATTTAAACATCTTCATTTTCATTGAACTTCCAAAATTATAGGATATCATATGGCGTATATTCTAATTACAACACTCTACTCGTATATGTCTGATTACAGAACAGCTCATCGAACACTAACAGTCCGTTAATGCATCGAATTTGATTCTTGACGGACTGTTAAACAACTCACATTTTGCAAATTTTTAATGAGCGTTTCTGCAACTAGCCATTAATAAATAATGTATTTTTTTAATAGCGTCTTGTGATATCGACTCAAGTAGCCAAATATACAATATCAATTAATTCTTTAATGATGTTATATTATAATAATTAATATTTTGGGTATAGTGTAAATTTTGAACAATTCATTTATTTTTTTGGCTCGTTAAATCACATTTAATTAGTAATGCAGCTCGCGTTTCAATGCCGAGATATATATGTAGACGCGAGACGAGACTACGTGGCATTTCGCGACAAGGCAGTCGATCTCATCTGAAAATTACAATCTAGTCTAAAGCTTATTTTTTGTTCATTAAATCTCAACCTTTAAATCAGATAAACGATTGTTATTTTTATATAAACAATTAATATAATTTTTTGAGTGTTAAGTGTACTTTTAATTAAAATTCGCGTGTAGAATCATGTGTGTGTAAACAATTATATTTGTGTGCATTCAATTATAACAAATTGATGTAGGTAATTTCATAAAACAATTATATTTTGCGTTTCCTTTGGGAATTGAACATCAAACATTATTATGATGTCGTTTTAATGTATCATATGAATAATTTGCATTAGTATACACATTACTTCCTAGAATAAAGATATCAATAAATAAAATTATTATATTCACACTTGGTAGCAAATCAGTATCAATTGTTAAGGAATATCAAAATAATCTTTTTTACAATTCTTCACTCATTTTTAAAACACAAAAGAATAATATATTTGGTACGTTGAATTTCTGCAGATTTATTTATACATTACGTTTAAGAAAAGATTTAATCATTTCCTCTATTATATGTATACAACAAATATATAAACATAATAAATTATGTTACTTTCTCCAGTTCGAACTTATGGGCAGGTGCATGACTTGCGGAGAGATTCTTATATAACGGATTCAGTTATATAATTTGTAATAAATATACCCACGTAGGTACCCATTGAGTAGTCTTTAATTTCCGTATACTATATACACTGGTTTGAATTTCATTTATAAACTGAAATTAAAAAAATATTAATTAATTGCAACACATAGGTATTTGTATCTATACACTCATTTGTGATCTATCCTGGGCTGTAATGAAACGTAGTAGTACTGCTCGGGTGGTATAAAATACCCGCAATGGCTTACACTGACATTTGTTTTACGTATTATATATATATATATATATATATATATATATATATATATATATATATATATATATTTAATTTTTAATTTTATATTATTTTTAATGTTAACTTGTGCCGTGCCTTAAGTCGTACCCATATGAGATTCCTATATCGTACTGTAATGAAAATGTAAAAAAATGCGACAAATAAAAGAATTGCAGTAATTAATTAAAAGGAATGGTATTAAAAATTAAAAAGAAGAAAAGTTATTGATTTTGTTTTATTTGTGGAGTAGATCGAGAGGAAACATGATAAATTGCTAGAAATGAAAATGATGTGCTCACTATTTATGCGCTGGAGTTGATAAAAGAACAAAAAATATATATATGTGATGTTTGATTATGTATCTAATAAACTGATTAATAAAAAATAAATTTTCCTACATTTGTTGCTTAATTTAATCCTTAGGTACGACTTAGGCTATAGGTGATACGACTTAGGAAACCGGTTTCTTTAGTCGTACCGATGTAACTTTTTACAGATTTAGTTTATTTTACTTGAAAGAATATAGATTTTTTATTTTCTTTATAAAAAATAACTACAATATTAGTGCAGGTAGTGAACAACACATTTTATTTTTATTTATTAGATAAATCCTAGGTTTTATACGCTTTTTCCCTTATGGGGTACGACTTGAGCAACCTTACCCTATATATATTTATATATATATATATATATATATATATATATATATATATATATATATATATATAAATCTAATTACAAATTTAACCACTTTTCCCCATTTACTGCTAACCATGCAATTACTTACCAGTAAATAAATCGAAATATTACAATTAATCCAGTTATCGGAGGATGGTATTATTTACTAAATTGTTGTAAAAGATAAAATGCTCATATATTATGTATTTAGTTTATTATCACCTAAATATTAGCTTTGATTTGATTGATAGTGATGAAAAATAAAAACTTGTGTGGGGTGTAAACAATTATTTCGACCCCATAGCCAATCTGAAATATCGTACCTAAAAGTTAAATATATCATATTGTAATTCTACGTATTAACGTCTAAAATTTTTTTTTTATTTTCAGTTGTGGACACCGCTGAATGTGATCCTCTTTAATTTAGTATGCAGCGATTTTTCTGTTTCTATCCTGGGCAATCCATTCACCTTGATGTCGTCAATAGCACACGAATGGATATTTGGTCATGTTATGTGCGTTATTTATGGGTTCTTCATGTCGTTACTAGGTATATGTATATTCATAAATAAATAGAATCGGTAGAGGTATAAGATTATTTTACTTTACATATTAGATAGATATTTATTTTTAATGTGTGGGAGTGAATCGCCAATTCGCATTGCGTTATGCTTGAGCTATCCCGTTACCAATTCGTGTGCCAGCGGCTTAAAATATGTGTACGCGTCGGGTACTCTCGGCTTTCTACGCGTTTTCCGACATGTACAGTACGTGTGTGTGTGTGTGTGTGTGTGTGTGTGTGTGTGTGTGTGTGTGTGTGTGTGTGTGTGTGTGTGTGTGTGTGTGTGTGTGTGTGTGTGTGTGTGTGTGTGTGTGTGTGTGTGTGTGTGTGTGTGTGTGTGTGTGTGTGTGTGTGTGTGTGTGTGTGTGTGTGTGTGTGTGTGTGTGTGTGTGTGTGTGTGTGTGTGTGTGTGTGTGTGTGTGTGTGTGTGTGTGTGTGTGTGTGTGTGTGTGTGTGTGTGTGTGTGTGTGTGTGTGTGTGTGTGTGTGTGTGTGTGTGTGTGTGTGTGTGTGTGTGTGTGTGTGTGTGTGTGTGTGTGTGTGTGTGTGTGTGTGTGTGTGTGTGTGTGTGTGTGTGTGTGTGTGTGTGTGTGTGTGTGTGTGTGTGTGTGTGTGTGTGTGTGTGTGTGTGTGTGTGTGTGTGTGTGTGTGTGTGTGTGTGTGTGTGTGTGTGTGTGTGTGTGTGTGTGTGTGTGTGTGTGTGTGTGTGTGTGTGTGTGTGTGTGTGTGTGTGTGTGTGTGTGTGTGTGTGTGTGTGTGTGTGTGTGTGTGTGTGTGTGTGTGTGTGTGTGTGTGTGTGTGTGTGTGTGTGTGTGTGTGTGTGTGTGTGTGTGTGTGTGTGTGTGTGTGTGTGTGTGTGTGTGTGTGTGTGTGTGTGTGTGTGTGTGTGTGTGTGTGTGTGTGTGTGTGTGTGTGTGTGTGTGTGTGTGTGTGTGTGTGTGTGTGTGTGTGTGTGTGTGTGTGTGTGTGTGTGTGTGTGTGTGTGTGTGTGTGTGTGTGTGTGTGTGTGTGTGTGTGTGTGTGTGTGTGTGTGTGTGTGTGTGTGTGTGTGTGTGTGTGTGTGTGTGTGTGTGTGTGTGTGTGTGTGTGTGTGTGTGTGTGTGTGTGTGTGTGTGTGTGTGTGTGTGTGTGTGTGTGTGTGTGTGTGTGTGTGTGTGTGTGTGTGTGTGTGTGTGTGTGTGTGTGTGTGTGTGTGTGTGTGTGTGTGTGTGTGTGTGTGTGTGTGTGTGTGTGTGTGTGTGTGTGTGTGTGTGTGTGTGTGTGTGTGTGTGTGTGTGTGTGTGTGTGTGTGTGTGTGTGTGTGTGTGTGTGTGTGTGTGTGTGTGTGTGTGTGTGTGTGTGTGTGTGTGTGTGTGTGTGTGTGTGTGTGTGTGTGTGTGTGTGTGTGTGTGTGTGTGTGTGTGTGTGTGTGTGTGTGTGTGTGTGTGTGTGTGTGTGTGTGTGTGTGTGTGTGTGTGTGTGTGTGTGTGTGTGTGTGTGTGTGTGTGTGTGTGTGTGTGTGTGTGTGTGTGTGTGTGTGTGTGTGTGTGTGTGTGTGTGTGTGTGTGTGTGTGTGTGTGTGTGTGTGTGTGTGTGTGTGTGTGTGTGTGTGTGTGTGTGTGTGTGTGTGTGTGTGTGTGTGTGTGTGTGTGTGTGTGTGTGTGTGTGTGTGTGTGTGTGTGTGTGTGTGTGTGTGTGTGTGTGTGTGTGTGTGTGTGTGTGTGTGTGTGTGTGTGTGTGTGTGTGTGTGTGTGTGTGTGTGTGTGTGTGTGTGTGTGTGTGTGTGTGTGTGTGTGTGTGTGTGTGTGTGTGTGTGTGTGTGTGTGTGTGTGTGTGTGTGTGTGTGTGTGTGTGTGTGTGTGTGTGTGTGTGTGTGTGTGTGTGTGTGTGTGTGTGTGTGTGTGTGTGTGTGTGTGTGTGTGTGTGTGTGTGTGTGTGTGTGTGTGTGTGTGTGTGTGTGTGTGTGTGTGTGTGTGTGTGTGTGTGTGTGTGTGTGTGTGTGTGTGTGTGTGTGTGTGTGTGTGTGTGTGTGTGTGTGTGTGTGTGTGTGTGTGTGTGTGTGTGTGTGTGTGTGTGTGTGTGTGTGTGTGTGTGTGTGTGTGTGTGTGTGATGGAAGTATGCATATATTGTCTAGATTTCGCCAAATCAAATAATTTATAGGTATATACACCACCGTAAATATATATATATGCGTATGTCATGTACTGATGTTAACATATCTTCAATCTTGAGTGCCGCCACTCACCCGTCATTTTTTATATACTCTAAAACTACTTGATAACGTAAGTCCAGCAAACTATTTATATCGTATTAGGTATATATGAAGTATATATATATTGCAATTATAAATGAATATTTTATCATTTTAGACATTTCATTGAGAAGTTTTTTCTAATTTATTAATTATCACAAACCATGCATTCCTCTTGTTATATACAAATTAATGTATCTGGTAACTAGAGCAACGAATATGGGACATTAATGAATGTCAAATGTGATTTTATTTCAAAGGGTAGTATTCAAAAAAAATAAAAAAATCCATAATGGCTTGCACTGAACTTTCATATACGTATTTCGCTTAGATAAGATAATTTACTAATTTATAAACCTTCAAAACGCTTGTCCACTAAATATATTTTTTTAAAATGATGCTAAATTACTTGGATATGTTTTGTTGTTCCGATTTATAGAAAAATAAAAATAAATTTGAACAGCCATTTTCTTGTAATAGGTACCTTTTTGAAATAAAAAATTCAAATATAAATTGGAAGAAATATTCTGCCCTATTCTTACTGATTTTGCTGTATGGGCAAAGGTTTTTAAGATTCTGCAGAAACCGCTTAAAAAGATTGGAGTAAACATGCACTTCAGTCTGAATTTTTGTTTCGAAAATATGTGGTTTTCTTACTAGGTATATACAACTCACACGAACACACACGGACATTAGGGCAAAAGGTAAATATCTGATCAAATTTCGAGAACAATTATTTTTCATGATACAATACTTACATATTACTTCCTATAAGAAAGTAAAAATGTTTTGAATTATAAATAAATTTCTTCTTTAGTCTTACGCTGTAAGCACAGAAATTGTCGATTAATATCTGCAATGGCTTGCACTGCACCTTCTTATACGTATTTTATTAAGACGGATATTCAAGTAAATATTTTGATTGGTCAAACAAATATAATTATAATATAATAATCCAATCTGCAATATATATTCAAAACATTTCTAATTAATTAATTTAAAAAACTGAACATTTTGAAGGTAAAGAAAAGTTTGTAAATAATGAATTTTTCGAAAATTTTGATAATTTCGAAAAATTTTAACAATTCGAAAAGTTGGATAAATTTAATATTTTGAAATATTTGGTTATGCTGAAAATCTTACAAATTTTTGAATGTCAATTTCTAAATTATTTATCTATTTTATTTTTTATTGTTTACTTGATACTTGATATAATATACAGATCAAATGAATAATAGAAAAAAATTTCAAATAAAAGATGCGAAATATTATCATTTACTGTACGTGCTACCGTTTTTGAATTATAGCAGAAACCGCAAAAAAAGAGTAGAATAAACATACACTTCCGGTCTTTTTAAAAATTATTCATACATGTCCTTCTATTCCTCTTGCTCCCAACTTTTTATCTATTTACTCCTAGAACGGCCTTGCATTTTCACACCATTCATCTCTCCCACGTAAATCTTTTGTTAATCTTTCATTCGACATTCTTTCGATATGACACCTATTCTACGTACGACATTTTTTACGATATCGCAATGCTCATACATCCACGTATTCCGCTTTTTGTCTCTCCTCGATACACCACAAATACCTCTCAAAAATGTAATGTCCACAGCAGTCACACGCTTTTTATGCTTGGTTTGAAAAACCCAACATTCACTACCATAAATCAACGATGGCATAAATACACCGTTGTACACGCATAATCTTGCATCCTTAGAAATATTAAAATTTCTCGCAAATATTCCTAACGCTCCCAAGATCTTACATCCAGCAGACACTCAATCTCGCAATCATACTTTCCATCACTATAGAATAAGCACCCCAAATAAACAAACTCTTTAACTTGCTCTAATTGATGGCCTATTACCACAATATTACACACTGTCCGATATTCGTTCATTTCGCTTCAAGCATCTCAGAATCAATCCAGATTGTTGAGCATGCAAATATGAAATTTAAGATTTTTCTATTTATTTCTATTTTTCTATGTATTTGTATATATGTATGTATGCATTCATTAGTTATGTCATTCAAAGCAGAGACATGTTTCGCTCATAAACACGGAAATCATTGAATTGAGGAAACAATAACCAGGCAGATATAATATAAACACTACAGGCAGCATATAAACTGAATTATATATTTCTTGATTTAATATTATAAATATATGCTTCCGGTATAATGTTTTTCATGAAATGTTAACCAATTATTATCCAGACTTTAGACTGCTTATAACTATGTATTTATTAATGTAAGATGTAATTTTTAGTAGATGAATAATGATAGAATTAAAACTCCAATTTTAGGGATAACATCGATAACAACGTTAAGCGTACTCGCCTTTGAACGATACGTGATGGTCTCAAAGCCGTTTAATTCGCATCATCTAACGCGGCAGAGTGCCCTATACATGGTTGTCGGCATTTGGGTATACTCGTTGGCGCTCACCGTTCCGCCGCTCTTCGGCTGGAGTGATTACGTCAGTGAAGCCGCTAATATCAGGTTTCGCTAAATATATTAATATTAAACATGGATTCACAACATTTTATTATTTCTATGTGCTAGCTGCTCCGTGAATTGGGAACAACAGACGTACCGAACAACAACCTATATAATATTTCTATTTTTCTTTGGGCTTATCGTTCCAGTTACTATAATATCTTTCAGCTACGTTAATATAATAAAAACAATGAAACAGGTAAAATTTTCGATTAAAATCGTAAGATTCAGAATAATATATGTATGTCATCTAGACCAGTGGTGGAAAATCAATGGCACGCAAGGCGATTTGGTTCGCACACGAGTTTTGTAGCAAAATCACATTAATTTCGATTTCATAAAAAATAAAAAGAAATTGTACTTTTTGTAAACGTAATTATAACGTGCATGATAAATTTTTGATTGTCTGTCACGCAAACTGAAAAAGGTTCATTGCCACTGAATCTAGACATACTTATACTGTATTAGCACTTATATGTACTTATGTGATGTATATGATAGAATACTGTTCGAATGGGCCGCGTGAAACAGGTGGAAGGTCGCGTGACGTACATGGTCGCTGTAATGATAATCGCGTTTCTCGTCGCTTGGACTCCGTACTCTGTCCTCGCCCTGCTTATCCAGTTCGGGCATCCGGACTCGGTGAGTCCGGCAATGGCAGTGGTTCCAGCGCTCGTTGCGAAGAGTAGCATCTGCTACAATCCACTTATATACGTTGGTCTGAACACACAGGTACAAAGCTAATTCTTCATGTACCATAGATTTTCATAAGTTTCTATATAAATAAACATAAACAGATTTTGATGAATTTGAATGAAGCGAAAGAAGTGTGAAAGGATAGAGTACAATGATGGGTGAAAGATTGTTAAGATGTGCCAGAATGTAAAGGGTTTTCTGCCACTATTTGTATGCTTATGTATCTATATGTATTTATATGAATGTATATATGTATGTATCTGTATGTATATGTATCTATATGTATTTATATGAATGTACATGTATGTATCTGTATGTATAGGTATGTATATGCATGCATATGAATGTAAAGTTTCCCAAAAGCTGCCTTTATAATACTTCGTTGGAAACAATATAAAAAATCATGCATAAGCAGGATGTTTATTTTGTATTTATAAATAGCCATATTTCCTACATAATATTTAGTACATGTGTAAAATTTGATTTTTATAGTTTCGTCCATCATGGGAGCATATGCTAGGTATCACCCATATGGATAATTCACTCGTGGACAACGAAAACACGATAGGAATGACGAAGATAATCTCGCAGATGACACAAGATTCGGTGGACGAGAAACAAAAATATCAAGTTTTAAAATTAAATGAAAGGCAAAATATAAACCAATCGCCAAAGGTTACTCTGATGAAGATGTCGCACAGCGACGGCTTCTTGAGGAAGGGTAACACCAATGTAACAGTCACTTTGGTCGCTGGAGAAGCAAATCAACAACACAGCACAACACATACGGTCAACGTTTGAATATCATCGGGCTTTTCAATTATTTTTAAATCAAATTCAAATGTACTTGCATTTATTGTGTAAGAAATAAATATTTTTAAAATATCTTAATTTAATTATTATGGGTATTCATTATAAAGGATCACTTATTTACCTAAATATCAAAATTACATGCATGACATGTGTCATATAAACATTAAGCTAAAAATGTGAACTCCAGGAACTACACAATAATTACCAATTATTTTGTAGATGTATAGAATATGTTATGTTCAAAATATTTATATTAATTTACCTAATTTAAGTAAAGAAATCACATTTAATATGTATATAGGTATATATGTTCGTTGTTAGGGATAATTTGATTGAAATGTGTTTTGTAGGAATAAATATCTGCAGTGTCTTGTACTGAATTTTCTTATACGTGAATTGTTTAAATGGGAAGGATATTGAAATACAAGTTTTGTATAATTATTATTATTATTTAAATATTATTCTTCATTATGCTATATATTTTTCTCTTTAAAATAAACAAAATATATATCGACACAAACAGGCACACACACAATCATAGCCACACGATGCAAATCTTAAGTTTAAAGTTTCATAATTTTACCTTCAGTCGTTAAGGCTGCAGAGAGCACACACACACACACACAGACGGACGTCATTCCAAAAACAGTCACTCGATTTAGGGAAGTTCAAAAGGTATATTTCTGTTAAATTCTCGTATAAGGAAGTAATAATTGAAAATTAAGAATGTCCTGCTTCTAGATTGTCTAATACATATAATAAATTTGTGGAAAAAGCAGATGGCCAAGAAATATTTGTGATATTTTAGTATTATGGCTAACGTATTCAAATATGAAAACGTAGTAGATATTTTTAAAACCTAGTATTATAAGAAATTGTGATACTGATATGAATTTTAAAGCAAATAAATAATTCAAAACCAAAATGATTGTTTAAATTCTTTATAGTTATTTGTATATGCATGGTTTATTTTAAAATTAGTGCCAATATAAAAAATAATTTTCATAAAAATGCGCAGCATTTTTGACACAAAAATCATATAAAAAATAAACCAAATAAGTTTTTTAATTTCGAACATGATGTTTTTTATTTGTTTTATATGTTGCTTACACATTTTTTTAATCATAAATTTTTGTGTGTGCAACACATAAAACAAATAAAATATTTTCACAAAATCCTTGACATTTGCTTAAACAAATGATGCAAATTGAAAATTGTAAAAAAAATAACTTACAGCACCTTCAAAATAAACAGCTAGTATACAGGTATATTATTTAGTGCATTTTCAGGAGACCATGGTATAAATTTATTTTTAGAGGACATCCATCACCAAACAAATTGAATATTTTCTCAAGTAGGTATACACAAATAATGATACAATTAAATAAACTGTGTTTTGTACTTAAGGATACCTTATGGAGTCTTGGCTCTAAAATCACCTCTATTTTTTAAATTTTATTGTGACCAAACCAAAAAATAAATTAAAAATCGGTTTACAGGCAATGGACAAAAGAACTACGAGAAAAAAAAATTATATTTATATATAGTATATTGCTGCAAAATCAGAGCGCAACAGCTGCTCCTCAAAAAAAAAAAAAGTCTCCACTGCATCCATGTTTCAGGGAGCTCTATTGAACTAACGCAAAAAAAGTTTTCATATTCGTACTAACCGTGTGTATAGAATCATCAAAGTACGAGCAAGGAGATTTTTCAATATTTCGCTCCGGAGAAGGGGTTCTATAATATGAAATTATGATCGGATCATGTTCATGGTAGATGATTCCAAGCACTGATATATTAGGAACATGTAGTTAAAATTTTGTGAGGATTGATCGCATACTTTTTTTTGAATCGTGGATGCAGACTTGAATAACATAGTTTGAAGTTTCAAGTACAATCAATTACTTAATACTTAATCAATTGTTCATACCCCAGTTACAAAATGTATACTATAATAATAGTCACGTGAAGAACACAACAAAAGATTATATCTTATTATTAAACGCCCATTGTGTGCCTGTAAATTAAATAGAAATAATAACACTGAGAGATATTTAATTAAATGTAACTACAATCATAATGAAATAAATTACAATATTTTGTACTTTTCATGAAATCCATCATATTTTAATTATTGATTTTTAATAATAATATTTATTTATTAGGAAGTTGGAAACATCCATCATGTGTTATTAGTATCGTAAGCTCAAAATTTGAAGTATGTACCAAATTTATTTGTAAAGTGCCCAAATATGATTGATTTTGAGTTGGGTGTGTTTGCGAAATATAAATTTCTACCTAACATACACACACGATTTACGATTGAAATTATAATATTGTCGCAAAAATATACATATGCAGCCATGTAGTTATAAAGACAATTTTATCGATACTTAGGATAATTTAGATTGCTTTAACAATAGAATAATAAATCTTAAATGGGCCTCTTTACAATTGAGTACTATCTACGCATGAGGACAAATACACAAATATAGACTCAAATAATCTAATAATAGTATAATTATAAATGTAACCATCGTATTTCTACATGTATGCGTTTATTATATTACAATTAAAATTGTTGTTGAATATTAATATAGGTAATAATAGTTATGATTAACCTTTGTATAATTGCGCATTGCTTTGCACTAAATGTGTTACCTCTCGGTATGCATATATTAAGAAATACGTAAGTGCATTAGTTAAGTTGAACATTTAATTACGCTAAATATTTGACCTGGAAACGGCTTGCGCGGTGGGTTGGTCGATATGGTTGTGGTTACGCAAATATCTCGTCAAAAATCGAAGAAATGAATACTTTAAAAAATGAAAGTTTGTGGATCTGGTTGGAAAATCACCGGTTCACAATTTAACATCTACCAACGAATTGACCAATTTCTATATAATTTAATTAGTCAACATAAAAAAAATTATGTAATTTTGTATAGCAGATATACAAGAAAATAAATAAAGCCACAGATATTTTCAATTTTTTATTTTATAGACCTTGGTGCTGTTTTACATTCGTCTGTTTTTCACAAAAATAAATTTATGAATATATATCTTGCGTTTAGGTGTCTACTTTCGTTTTTCGACACATTTTATTTTTGCACACAAAAATGTACTTGATAAATTTTATTATTTGTTTATACAATATTTAAATAAGCAAAAAGAGAAACCACTTGAAAACTTATTAGACTAATATTACTTAAAAAAAAAATGTAAGTCATCATATTCATATTTAAGTCGAAACAAATTAAAGAACTTTTAATAAAAGTTGTTAAAAAAAGAAAGTTTTGGTAGTTTTAGCATGAAATAAAATAGTTACACAATATATGGCGAAAATGAGTAAAGTAAATACATTTAATATGAAAATGAAAGCAGATACAATTTGTGTTTTATTAACCAACGAAATTCGGGCGTTATATATTTTATAAATATAGCCCTATATTTTTATTTCTTTTTTATTAAATAATATATTTAATACATACATTTTTCATTGTATCGATTATCGGTCTTTTTATTTTTGAAAGCCACTATCGATTTATCATTTTATTATAAAATTAGCGATTATTAAATAACCGATGACCAAATAATCGATTCTTACAGGTTGATTTTAATTAACTACACATTAAAAGTTATTTTTGTACTACCTTAACACGTACCAACACTCATTATCATCCTTGGGATCACCTTTTTATCTTTCTTTCAATGTTGGTTGAAATTGCGCATAGGGTAAAACGACCAGTAGTGGCACAGTTAAGAAAATTCTCTACTTTTTTGAGGATTAAAAAAAATGTGGTTAATATATTTATATAATAATTGAAAATTTTTAAAGTTTAAGTGTTTTATAAAGTAAAATAAAAAAATTAAATTGTTTATTGATGTTTTAGGTAATTTTGTTCACAATTTATAATTTGATGTTAAAATGCCAGTAATGGCACAGTGGCTGCCTTTAAGAGAACAGTCCTTTCTAGTAGTAGCACGGCAAATATAGTTATAAATTTATATATTTTAGCTTGGATTTACTAAAATTTAGGTATATATTTATAAAAAAACACTTGCAGTAGCTTTATTTTATAAATTTTTAAATTATAGAGGTAGGTACTATACCTATCTAAAGCTAAATTTCATATTTATAAAGTTCTAAATTATAAATGTAGACAACAATATTATTCTTTATCTATAATGCAAATGATATTTTAATTAAATAATAATTTTTAATCGAAATATTAAAATTACTTATAAATAGGTATATTACATCAAAATTTTTAATACTTTTCTTGCATTAAAATTTTGTGAACAATGAAAAATTGAAATCTTTTCTAGTTTTATTTTTTTAGATAAGAATACTTTTCATCTTGTAATTTCAGATAAAAGTATTTTTTCAAGTGTACCGGGTGGGGCAAAACAACCTCCCTAGTTTTGCAAGTGAATTAAAGAAAAAGGAGTCGAGATACAAAAAAATTATTTCAATAAAATAAAGTAGTTACATGGCCAGTTTTATCTTATGTAGTTTTAAAAATCATATCGGCCAAGTGTTGTCCTTCATTGTCTACACACTGCTGCAAGCGACTTTTGAAGTTTTGCATAACCCTTTCAAGCATTTCTTCAGGTATACGGCGAATTTCCGTGCGGATTGTCTCCTCTCAGGGGGAACATTTCCTTCAAAACCAGCATTGATGCCCGCGCTGTGTGGGCTGTGGCTTCCCCCCCGTCCTGCTGAAACCAGACATTCTCGAGACCAAGTTCTTTAAGAGCAGAGGCAAAAAAATTCTGGAGCATGTTCATATAGCGCCCAGAATTGACGGTAACTGCCCAATTTCTTTCCTGTAGTAAAAGTAAGGCCCGATAATCCCTATTCGGGAAATTGCGCACCAAACTGTGACACGATCACTATTGTTTTCGCACCAATATCGAAAATTTTGTTTATTTACACCGCCAGAAAGATGGAAATGTGCTGGGCGGCGATTACAGACTCCTTTTCGCGTATGTATGCTTCCACGGCAAAAGCGCGCTGCTCGTTCGTCCACATTGTGTTTACGACTGAATCCTTTTGTAACACATACACACGACATATCTTTCTGCCGCCATTCACGCCATGCCTACCCTGTTACGACCTCTGCTAGCTTCACAATTCTCTGTTGAAACTAGGGAGGTTGTTTTGCCCCACCTGTATAAGAGGTTTTGGTTCTAATTCCTGATTTTTCACACTTCTTTTTACCCTTTTTATTAACGGTGTCATTGTTTTTACCAGTTTTCACTAAAATAAAAATAATTTATTCAAACTAATACAAAAATAAATTAAATAGGTCATGTTTTAGATTTTTGTTTTTTATGAGATAAACAATAAAATTTCAGTGTACGTATAATGTAAATAATAACTGATACATACCTTTTAAAGAATTATTTATCTGTAGTTAAAATTTGTTCTTGTTATAAGAAATATGTAAGAACATTAATATTCTAACCTCACTTGCTTACTGTCAGAGAGTCTCTGTTTACTATTTTATTTATAGCAGCGGCCGCTCAATAGAAAAGCGCTGTAAGCATAAAGTGTTTTTTTATTGGTGGCTCTTCCAAATTTTATACCAATTACTGGAACACGTGTTTTTAGAATTAAAAAAAAAATCAATATTCAGCATTTGAAATGTTTCGATGAACTATTCATTTAGTTTATTTAACCAGGTACATATTAAAAAAATACGTTTTTCTAGTAAATATGATTGTAATTGCTTAAGCTATGGTAACCGTAAACTAACTAAAAATGGCTGTGAAAAGTACAATTTTGATATCGCTAAACAATATTCGTTTTTTTTTTTTAATTAATAATTTTAAAATGGACGTTCTAAAGGTTTTTTCTTGTTTAAAACTATATATAAATATTTAAATCGTTGTTATACCTACGCATTTGCGCAATTTTAAACGTATAAAACCAAGTTTTTGATACCTGTGCCATTACTAGCGATGTGCCACTACTGGTCGTTTTACCCTACCTGTACTTACTTTTGGAAGCATTGTGGTAACTAAAATAGACTAAAACTACTCAGAATATAAAATTTATAGATAACATTTGTCTTATATGTAAATATTATTAGTAAGTAAACAATATTTGAGTTGCTATTAATTTTGAAAAACTAATTTAAATTCCAATGGGGCAATAATGATAATTAAATTAGTTGTATTTGGTACAGTGAGATATGTCATTAATAGATATTTTGGTATAATATTTACGTGATTAATGAAAATATAGATGAATTTTTACTTTCTTATACACAGTAAAAGTAAGTATTGTAATCACGAAAAATTTCGATATCGAGATTTTAACGGAAATATACGTTTTGACCTTTCCTTATTTTTGGAATGACGTCCGTCTCTCTCTCTCTCTCTCTCTGTGTGTGTGTGTGTGTATTCGAGGTACAGCTTAAACGGCTGAAGGTAAAATTATGATCTAACCAAAATGCGTATAAGAAAGTTTAGTACAAGCCACTGCAGATGTTTTAAAATACTTTTTCATATTGGGGTTTTCAAAATGAAAACCCATTAATGTTTTATCCCAATTTTCTGATTTATATTGCTTGACCTATGACGGACACTGGACTATGGCGACTAATAGAATTCCAAATAAATAAAAATTGATAATTTATGGCGATTTCAGATCCTGTTTAAGATTGAATTTTAATTCAGACATTTTTTTTATTTGATTTTTCTCTGTATTATACAAGTTTCGAACATATGATATTCAAAGTGTCATTAATCATATTTTTTACCTAAGACCGTATAGCTCGTATCTTTTTTGGTATTCGGGTATTTCGGGATTCAAAACTTACTAGAATCCGATAGTTTCGAGATGAGACTTGACTATCAGTCATATCTCACTACATCACCAATATTTTTGAGAGGTTTTTGTGGTTGATCTAGGAGAAACTGAAAGCGGACCGCGTGCGTATATGCGCAGTTCTATATTGTAAAAATGACAAATGAGATGGAATGGCTATATTGAAAGAATATCGAATGAAAGATTTATAGTCTCAGAATGCGAAGTCGTTCTCGGAATAAACGAATAAATATGATTGAAAAAGAATTGCGTGATAGATGTTTGAGTGAAGCGAAAGAGGTGTGTACAGATAGAGTTGAATTATGAGATTGTCAAGATTTGAAAGAATGTAAAGGGTTTTCTGTCACACTATTTGATGAGAATAGGGGTATATATATATATATATATATATATATATATATATATATATATATATATATATAAACATATTTATAAAGATATATCTAATCATTATAATATCCTGTTTGTTTGTAATTATGGCAAATAAAGCATTAACGAACCGGAAGAACAAATCAGTATTTTTCACGGGCATCTATACAAAATAAAGGTAATTATATAGATATAAATTCTATATAGTTGGCATTTATATCTGTTTATCAATAATCTATAACTGAGGATATTTCATACAAACATACATAGGTGTATACAAATATAGTACATAACGCGTGACGATATTTTGAGGACAGACTAATGCGAGATGTACAGCACAGCCTATAACAACAAAAACGAGTGAGTCGTCGATTTACACCGATACATAACATACATATAACGCGGCCGACTGTGAATCGAGACGAATAGAACCGCGGTGGTAACTGTTTGTTGGATTGGATGGACATGAGCGGAACGGGACAGACTTCATTTCTCTCACTTTCAACGTGAGTACAGCATGTTTATTTCTTTCTACAACACAACCATAATAAATATTAAATAATTCTGTTGCGTACGTACCTACATGTACGTACGATTTGTGCGGATGTAATGCTTAAAAGCCAACCAAATTCTGCACTAATTGCAACTAAATTTTGAAACTCTACACCCAATTCTTGTTTGAGACAAAATTGCTCTATTGCATAGTGATGTGTTTCGCAATGACAGTGATGTGAGTGCCACGTTTTGCGACTATTACCTATAATACAATATTTATTGACAGTTTTGTGTGCTCCAAAAGAAAGTGAATCTTATTTGGCAGTATATACTTCCGTATTGTACATATGTACATATCTATAATACCGGTAAGTGTATACAATATCTATAAGGTACATCTTCCAAATCATAAAGTTATTACTTACGGACATTATTACTAAAATGTCCAGATATATAATTATAAATATTGGAAAGCACTGTGCATACATTAATTGCATAATGTTCGCATTACAAAATATGTCTGAAATCGATTTGAACTGTTATCGCTAATATATATGCAGTCACAACCGACTAGTTTATGAAGAAAGTAGTATCACGGATGTAAACCTTGAAATATCGATTGCCGAAAACGAATTTAAATTTAAAGCTGATTTTTTTAGCTTAATCAGGAATGTATAATAGAAATAATTATCGTTCTATGATATAAAGAAATGCTTTTGAACATTTAATATGATTAAACATTTTTCAGTAGCTATTGCCCAAACTATAATTGCATTTATCTTATAAATTTTGTAATGTACGGCCCATTCGTTATTTGTTCTTGAGTTATTGCAAAAAAACTGCAAAAAAAAACGGTTAGAGTAAATATGCATTTCCGGTTTGAATATTTGTTTCAAAAGTAGAAGGTTTTCTTACCAGGTATATACAAATCTTAAGTATAAAGCTTCAAAATTTTACTTTAACTGTTTAAGTTGAACGTTCAAACACAGACACACACACACCACACACACACTTACGCGCGCGCACACCCACACACACACACACACCCACACACAGAGAGATGCACTCACACAGACACACACAAAAATACACACACACATACAGATACACACACACGCACATACAGATGCACTCACACAGATACACACACACTCAGGCAGACGGCATTCCAAAAATAGCCAGACTCGTATCAGGGAAGGCCAAAAGGTATATTTCCGTTAAAACCTCGAGATAGATTTTTTGCAATACTTATTTATACAACGTATAAGAATGTAAAAATATTTTATAGAAAATGTATTATGCACATTTGTTATACCTTGAGAAAAGCTTGCCTTAAATTAATTTTAAGTTGTTGAAATAAAACATAAACATCTGCAAATATATTTGATATATATAAATAAAATATAGAATTTTCTGGATAAACAACACTATTTTTTTTAGATTTTTATAAATCATAATTTTACATCGAATTTATGTGTCATATTTTCGTATGTACATAGAAAATATAATTAAAACACATTGTAGTGTAATCGCATTTATCAAAAGATGAATTAATCAGCTTTTAATACCGGGATATAATGGCAAAAAGGCATTTAATGTAGGCAAAAGATCGTTATTAAATATAAGGAACAATGTATATACCTATTAAGTACCTTTATGAAATACAATCGAAAGAAATTTCATTTCCATACCTATTGTGCTTTAAACACCTATGTATATACTTGCTAGACAGAGGAACAAATACGAGTTTTCTTTTCACTTGCATCAAAACTTATAGATAGATACATACATACACACATAATGTAGAAAGTGGTGACCTATACGATACGGTGACAAGACGCTCTGTACTGTGCCATCGAAAGATGTCTATAGCAACAATAACTTCTTTTTCTTTCTATAGAGTCAATAGAAAGATAAAGAAGTCTATGGTATAGAGTATAGACAATTCGCAATTACCTTAAAACGGTACTTATACACGACAAACGAAACGATGCTGTACGAACCCACTATATACACTTTCACTAACAACATGATTGTTCCTGCCTGGCACTCAAATACAACATATGATGTATGTGTATATAAAAAGTAAAGATTTTCTCATAACAACACAATTTCATCTACGTAGTAATAACAGGACATAACTTATTTTACTAACTCGTGTATACGTTTTATTTGCGTGACAATTTCTAGACGTACTCGTTATGTTTTGCAAGAAGCATCATATGATTTGTAGTGTCGTTAGTCAGTCAACCTTGACACTCAGAGAAAGTTGGTCACGTCACTCACGTTATGACTATTTATTTTATTTACCGTTTTTATGAATTTCAATGTCAAAATAAACTATTGTCACATTACATCAAATTACTTACAAAATTTCTGCGTTTACTTTCTTCCTTGAGTTGTAAACGTTACGCATAAGCGACCATTTTAAAAAAAATTTTTTATATATGTTTCTGTGAAAGCTACGTTC
This sequence comes from Nebria brevicollis, assembly GCA_944738965.1. Lineage (NCBI taxonomy): Eukaryota > Metazoa > Arthropoda > Insecta > Coleoptera > Carabidae > Nebria > Nebria brevicollis. The sequence continues at coordinate 7,303,214 of OX122898.1, read as the reverse complement.
TCGGTATTTTGCCGCATGTTTCAGTAACTTAGCCAACAGGTTATGTTACCTATAATACCGTAGTAGTTTTCGAATATTCTCTCAGAGGCATCCGAGTCATTTTTCTGACGGATTCAGCATATAACTTGAATAACATGGATCAGTCATTTTGATTTATTATGTCAATCCATTATAGTTTTTCTGTAAGGATTTGCATGAATATTAATGGATTTGAGTGATTCCAGCTAACGATATTTTCAAATACGGAATTTTGATTCAATTACAGTAAAAATGTGTGTAATTTTTGTTAGAAACTTACCTCCAAAATCCATTAAATAATACTGAATATCGATTTATTTATTTTCAATATATTTAAATGTCTTATTTTGTAATATAATTCGAATGGTCGCATTTTTTCCATAACTTTTAACACCCTATAGCCTGTAAGTGAGTGAAGCTGACCTCATTTTTACTTTCTTATACGCAGTATAAGTATATATTGTAATCTATTTGTAATTTCGATCTAGAGATTTAATCGATTAATCGATTCCGACTATTTTTGGAATACGTCCGTGTGTGTGTTTCTGTGTGTGTGTGTGTGTGTGTGTGTGTGTGTGTGTGTGTGTGTGTGTGTGTGTGTGTGTGTGTGTGTGTATGCTCTCTACAGCCCAAACGGCTGTAGGTAAAATTATGAAACTTTAAACTTAAGGTTTGCATATTCCTGAGGTGTGCACTTCTTATTTTTGAAGGAAATAGTCAAACCGGTAATGCATATTTACTCTAGTCATTTTTTGCGGTTTCTGCAATTTAATGAAACGGGGTTCCAAAGGTTAGTAAAATATTATAAATTAGTCTAAATTATGATCTAACCAAAATGCGTATAAGAAAGTTCAGTGCAAGACACTGCAGATGTTTGTTTAAATGTTTATATATTGATTGTAAAAGACGAAAGGTAGTTCTAAACATCTTTTGTGGTGTTTGAGTAAAAAATCTGGACAATCAATTATTTTGACACCATTTGTGTTAAATAATTATACTATAATTGTTAAAAAGATTGTTACGGTTTAAATAGTGTAACTTTTACAGTCATGTATTATAATTTCATTTATTGTCTCACATTACTATTGAATAGAATCTATATGCAATAGTTAGTTATGTTGAATTTTGATTAGGTTGATGATATTGAATACTTCAATACTTTCCTAGTCTAAGAAAGTATTGCAAAATTCCTTACAGTGAAATCTGTTTGCAAAAAATCTTAAGCTGCACAACAACATAATAAGTAGCTAATTTTCAGAAGTGACAGATAAAGCAATTCGACTATTCAAATAATTGAAAATATTTTATTTTAATAAGTGTTCTATTTAGAACTTTATAGTCTCATTTACATTACGTTTTCGATCTCGATATAAAACTAGTCAGTTAATTTCATTAGTTGCTTCAATATAGATTGGAAATTCAATTAATTGTTGTGAACTTCGCTGAATTAAAGTACGAATACAATCGTAGTTGGTAAAAGTGTCGGTTTTAAATAAATGTCAAATCACAAGATAAAAAGTACTTGATTTAATGCCAATCACCTTGTACTCCATTTACAACCGATTCTGTGTTTATATTTGACCTGATTTGATTAAACGCGGTCGGTATCGTAGAATACAATAACCCTTACATGGTAGCAGTTAAGTTAGATGTTTAATTTGAAAAGCACTAATGTGGCACCAATATATGCCTCTGATCCAAATGTATGCTTCTTATGTTATTCGAATTTTGCCGAATTTTAACAATCATACTCGTATACACCAGCATTTCCCTCAATTTAAAGCAGTACCATGCAATAGAGCCTAATTTTAAAAATTATATCATACTTTTGTCCTTTATTTTCAAATTTAATCAACAACCCGCGAGTCACCGACGCTATATATATATATATATATATATATATATATATATATATATATATATATATATATATATATATATATATATATAAATAGTGGTTAAACAGTGGTTATTAGTAACCATAAAATCGCAATTATATTTACGATATTAAATGAAATATACATTTATATATTACAATTAAAATGCAATGTAATTATACCCTTTTCAACCAAATCGTTTACTAATTATTTGCTTTTAAAATTATATAATTGTATCGCAACCAACTAAATCGGATGAATTAATAAGTAGATCGAGCATAGTTTCTGATTCACGTGTGAATGTCACCGGTCGAATAGTCTAGAGAACACTAGATTATATATAACTTTCTTATAAGTTGTAATAAGTAAGTATTCATGAAAAAAATTGATCTCGAGATTTTAACGAAAATATAACTTTCGACCTTCCTTGAATCGAGTCTGACTATTTTTGGCATGACGTCTGTGTGTGTGGGTGTGTGTGTGTGTTCTTTTTGCATAAATCGTATCAACGGTACCTGTCAATTATTTAACAGAAAAACAAAATAATTTTGAATTTGACATTTAAGATATATAGTAAGAAATATATTTAGTGAAAAAGTGTTTCAAAGGTTTGTAAATATTACAAATTTGTTGAATAATTAATTTTTTTGCATTATTCAAATTTTGTATTTGGATATCTCTCACATCTAAACGAAATACATATAAGAAAGCTCAAAGTTTAACAATGCAGATATGTAAATTTAGAATATTCATATTTCTAAATCTAAAACGCTACAAAAACATTTTATACAATAAAATTTGTATCAATAAAATAATATGGCAAGAATTTTTTATAGAAAAAATTTATTAGGAAAAATATCAATTCTATTCTAATACACCTAATAAATTTGTGTACAAGCATTTTAAATTTCCGTTGCCAACCAAATCGACAGTGTAAATACCATCTATTTGGACCGAACAAAAATCCTAATGACCGCTGACCGTGAATGCAATTCCAATTGAGCAAATATCAAGATATTACACAAAATAAACAATAGACGAACAAAACGATACTTTTGTTATGTTTTTGTATACAACGTCCTTTTTCACACTCAATTTTGCAACGATAACCTACTTTTAATAAATGATATATATTTTCTACTTTCATAATTAAATACTAAACGTCTTAAATTAGAGATAAAATTTAATTCATTAGTTAGAATAGACAGGTGTAGGTACACCTACGATTAGATAATTTTATGAAAGTGATTATTGATTAAGTAAAAAATTTTTACCGCCACACTTTCGATAAAAATGTATAATAATATAAATACTTTCTTCGATCTATTGATTGGAAACGATTGTTTTATTATGTACGGTATAAGCAAGTCTCCGACGAAAGAGAAAGTTATTATTATTTATAAACATTGGGATTGCAGCTCCGGAATAAAGAAGAACTTCTAGTAATGAAAATTATATATTCGGTCACAATATACGGGCAGTTTTGTTTTATTGTCTCTCTCGCACACACACAGACGGACCTTATTCCAAAAATCGTCAGATTCGATTCAGGGAAGGTGAAAAAGATATGTATATATTCGCTAAAAGTCTCGAGATCGAATTTTTTCATGATTACTTACTTATTACTACTTGTAATAAATAAAATAATAAAGTAAAAATTATTTAAACGCAAATAAATATTATTAATATGCAAGTATTTTTTTTCTTTAGAATGTTTACATATATTTTTTAATTCGTAATGTAGTCAATTGTTACATTTTTTTGAGAAGGTAGTGTTAAATTAAAAAAAAAACAATTTATAGCTTCCTGAATTAAAAACCCATCATTATTAATATATTTGTGCTAAAATCAAATCATTATGCAGTTCATCTTGAATAAATGTTTTTCAGAACTGAGGGGTTAAAATCAAAAAAACCAAAAAATTTGTAAATCACTGGCTCTCATTGTATAACATTTTTCAAACCTCATGATTTTATTAGGCTTATTAAAAAGTTTATTTTGGGATTTAACCCATCAGTTTAATTAACATGCATTAATCGTTGAATTTGCTTTACTTCCGAAACATTTCCGAATGCGAGCAGTTCTGAGAGGCCCTTAATGATAAATTATATCTGCTGATACGTGAAGAATTAATTTAAAATGTATTTCGGCTGAAAGTCGAATATGCCAAAGTATACTTCCTCCAATTACGTGAACGCATTTTGCATTATCATATTACATTATTTTGAGTGCTATACCAGTCCATTTGTGTCAGTAGCTGTGTTGACGAAAAGCATCATGCCAAAGTTATTTTTCTCTTGCTTTAACATTTTTCGAAGATGAGATATAACTACAGAACAGGATACTGCTATATTTTCTTTTGAAAAATAAGTATAAAGATGCGGCGACATCTTAAGTTAATTCACGTATCAATAGATTGATCGTAAAAGGCTTCTCGATAACATGAAACATTTCAAACAAATATTGCTTCGCCGTCAATACAAATATTAATTCATTAAAATATAATAATAATATATATAATAATAAAAGTTCAACGACTCAATAACCTTCATGATATCATAATTAATAGATAAGTAAACTACCATAACAAGGTACAAATGACAAGAAATATGTAAATATTAATATTTAGTTCATGGATAAGATTTTCACATTTCTATGTAATTGCAACTTAAAATATCTGCAATGTCTTATATTGAACTTTCTTACACGTATTTTATTTAGGTGGAATGAATACTTATTTTTTATTTTACTATTTTATGATATTTTAATAACCTTTGAAACACTTTTTCACTAAATATATTCCTTGCAATAATTATTAAATTCCAAATCCTAGAGTCTAGTTTGTTCTTCAGTTAAAATATCGAGAGCTGCAGATTATACGATTTATGTAATAATAAATAAAATAAGAAGATATTTTAATTGCCATTTTCATGTAGCCAGTACACGTTTTGAAAAGAAATTTATAACAAAAGTTTTGCGCAATAATAACTTCTCTAATTTTAAACCAATAAATTTTCTGTAAGAGCAAATATTTTTGAATAATTGCAGAAACAGCAAAAAATGACTAGAGTAAGCAAGCACTTCCGGTTTGCATATTCTTTTCAAAAATTGATTATTTTCTTGCCACGCGCGCACACAAAAACATACACATACACACACGCACACACACATACAGATACACACACACACGCACACACACACACACACACACACACACACACACAAACACACACACACAGCGAGAGAGACACACGTTATTCCAAAAATTATCAGACTCGATTCAAGGAAGGTCAAAAGGTATATTTCCGTTAAAATCTTGAGATCGAATATTTTCATCATTACAATACTTATTATTTCACAAAAAAATAAAAAATTGATCATTCATTGGGTAACTTTATACATAAATACTTTTTAAAGAAATTCTATTCTTTCATCGTTTTTACACACGATAAATTATTCATAATGTATAATTATATAAGTATTTCACCTACATAACTCAAAAAAAAAACTGGTTTGATTAAATTATGCAATGCACAGTGAAATTGCCTTATAAAGAAAGTTGTGACTTTATTATTTAATATTAATTAGATTATATCATAAAAGTTTATGAATAAAATAGTTTAGAATTAATTAAGTAAACATTTATTTTGGTTCCAGCACGATGGTCAGTTCGTCGTGTTTGAAAACCATTATTCTCATAACGGTGAGCCTAGTGCACATCTGCACTAGCGCTAATATCCTAATGATAACAATGGGTGGTACGAAATCGCACAAGATCCCATTCTGGGAGTTGGCACGCGGCCTGACGCCACGAGGGCACAACATCACCTTTGTCAGTGGCTTCACGGCTGATTTTCTCATCCCTGGTATGGAGGAGATAACGCCAATGAATCTTGTCTACTATATCAACAACTTTACCGACTGGGATTTGCTCGGAGCCCGCATGGCAGGGGAAGAACCTGTCCCTCCAGCAGATTTTATTAGATATGCTTATGAGGTATATATAATTATTAGAATATATTATTTCTATTATAATTGATTGATTAAATGAGTGACTAAGCGAATGATTAAATGAGGGAATTAGTAACCGTTGCAACAACCATATCAGTTACATATCTAGGCTTGTTTATTAACATAAATCTAGAAGAATCACAAGGGGAAAATAAAATGTTAAATGCATCTTTGTTGGTATTCGTCCATTATGGTTGCATATCAAATCGCAATTCTTTTTAATATTCCATTTTAGTTTACATTAATTAAACAAAAATCTGCTAATTATGGTCAACAATAATTACGTTTAAATATATTTAAACTGTTTTGATCTTCGTTAAACAAGAGTTATTTTAATTAATATATTTTATAAAAATGTTGATGAATATTGATTTATAATTTTAAATTCATAACAAACTAGAAATAGTATTTGTGCTATATGTTTAATTATTTAGCAGTTAGTTTATTATGACGATAAAGGTCTATAATTTAGCTTATTTAATTACGCCATATACATAGCGTTCCCCAGTGAATGCAGTAATTCTGTAATGATTCACGGGTATTTGCTATATGAATGAGATAATTTGGTAATATGTACTACGTATGTATGTATTTGTTTATTTATTAGGCGTGTGATGTGATGCTCTCAGATTCTGAGACAAAAGACCTTTTGCACTCGCGGCAAATGTATGATTTGCTGGTAATCGACGGTGCGTATCCCGAATGTGCTCTAGGGCTGGCCCATCACTTCAACGCGCCATACATTTACATCAACACCGTAGGATTCTATATAGGTAGCCTCTCATTATCGGGCAACCCGGCTCCGTATTCATTTACGCCGTTCTTAGGTAATATACTCTATGAACTTGTGACCCTATCAAGAAATTTCCTTTCACTTGACAGTTATTATTATGTGATAGTATGTATCATTATGTAGGTCGAGCGTTTACCGATTCAATGTCGTTGATGGATAGAATGCTAAACACTGGTTACTTTACGATTGCGAACCTCATGCATAAATATACAATTGAAGTTTTGTTGCAAAGTGTACTGAGGAAGCATTTTGGTGCTGGCGTACCTGGCGCGTATGAGATGTCAAAGAACGTTAGTTTCATCTTACAGAATAGCCACGCAAGCGTTTCGTACGCTAGGCCTTATCTACCTCACGTTGCTGAAATTGCGTGCATACATTGCAGGCCTGCAAAACCGTTACCGAAGGTTTGTCATTTATTACTATATATTTTACCATCTTTATACATGTATGTATGTATGTATGTATGGTACATATACTGTCAAACAGTATTTGATATTTTTAAACTATATACTTATATACTACTTTAGTATTTTAGTTTAATTTTATTAATCTTAGGAAACTCGAGTTTATTATACCTACACCAACTGACGAGGGTTATAAATTGACCCCAAATATATATTTAAATTTAACGAAAACTTTACTTAAACTTCTCTTGCACAAGACCTATAAAAAATTAAATATTAACATACATTGGTATTTTGTATCCAGCACATGAATTTCTTATACAGGATAGTGAATCTAAATCGTGAACAGGAATCTGTATGCATTTTTAATATATGCAAATATGCGTATATTTTACAGGTCAAGTGTAAATACAAAAATGCTTCAAAATTAGAAACTGCGACTATTAAATTCAATATTTAAATACAAAAGTCAATGGTGGCCTTGGTTTTTCTTCATTGCAAATTATTTTCTATTTTAGGACAATAATTAATAGAGGAATATTCTTAAATTACTAATATAAATGTATTTATGCTTAATAGAATTTAGAAGAATTCATTAACGATGGGGGCGACTTAGGTTTCATTTATGTGTCGATGGGCTCATCTGTTAAAGCAGACAACATGCCGGAGTATCTCAGGCGACTCTTCCTTAGGGTATTTGAGCAGCTGCCTTATAAGGTGCTGTGGAAATTTGAGTCGAGCATGACAGATCTACCGGACAATGTTAAGATTAGCCGTTGGCTGCCTCAGCAAGATTTACTTGGTAAGGTTTCTTTCGAAAGATGCGATCTAATAATTTATATATTTTCTGAAAGTAAATCAATAGCGTATGTCTGAATTCGTTTATTCTGCGTATATTATGCGAACATGCTATTGCTTTTTCAGCAATTACTATTGATAACATTTAAATGTTGTTGTTTATCTATTTATTTTCACTTACTTGGAAACACCTTCTTTTTTTGGATGATTTAAGCGCTTTAGCATTGATTTTGATGTAATGGAAATGTAAAACTTTTACATTAAAAAACATCTGCGGTGTCATGCACTGGACTTTCTTTTACACATTTAGGTTAGATCATATCATATTTACACCATTTTTCTAATTTATAATATTTTACTAACCTTTGGAACCCCTTTACACTAAATTAATTCTTAGAATAAATATTAAATGTTAAAATCCAAATTATTCAAGTTTTTTGTTTTCCTGATAAAAAATTGACAGGCACAGTTGATACGATTTATGTGGAAATAATTATAATAAGAATTAATTTCAATAGCAATTTTATGGTTTCCGGTAACTTTTCTGAAAAAAAGTTTCAAATAAAGGTTGTGCAAAAAGCTAATATCTATAATTTTTATCCTAATAATTTTTTTGTAAGTGCAACCAATTTTTAGTAACTGCAGAAACCGTAAAAAATGACTAGAGCAAACATGCACTTTCAAAAATAAGAGGTTTTCTGCCCAGGCACATACAAATCTTGAGTTTGAAGTTTCATAATTTTACCTTCCACGATCTAGGCTGCAGAGCGCTCCCACACACAGACACAGACACAGACACACACACACACATACACACACACATACACACACACACACGCGCGCGCACACACACACACACAAACACACACACACACACACACACACACACACACATACACACATACACACACACATAGACTTTTTACTTTCTTATACTGCGTATAAGAAAGTAAAAAGACACGTATACATATTAACGTATCATGACAATGTTGTTTTAAATATTAACATAGTATGTACCTACCTATAACAAATTGAAGGTTTGTCAAACACTCGATTCATAAAATATAGGAAGTAAAATTATCTAAACAGTAACCATTTACATATAACAAATATTGACAGTTTACACATAATAAAATTTATCATTAGTGATGCATGTGGTACTCCGACTCCTAAACTTGAAATTAAAAATGTATCTTTTGCAATCGTAATTCCTTGACAAACAAAATCTCTATTTATTAATAATAAACTTTTTTGAGTAAATAAATTTTCAATATAAGTAAAATTAATTATTGATAAAAAGATGTAAATCACTTTTCATGAACTTTCAGTTCCTGATTTGAGATAGGTATTTAATATATTCTAATGCATTTTCAATTTTCAATGCGCTGGGTCACGTCAAAGTTAAATTGAATAGTTTTGAAGCACTTTTTAATATCTACGAACGTATTTTCGATAAATTAGAAAAACGATTGAAAAATACTCAACCTTAAACCTGATAAGTATTCTTTTAATTCTATTTAAATTATAAAAATATTAAAAATTGTCAATTTTAATTCAACAATAAATTATTTTTATTGGAAAGAATTTATCGTCAACTAATTTGAAGCTATGCAGTGATTTTTGAAAATCTATACGGTAACCAAAGTGAATAAAATAAAAAATAATATAAAAATTAATATAGTTTATACCAACATTATTTTCAAATTTAAATATTATTAACTACTTTGAATCAATTTGGAAAAGTAATATTACTTTTAAAACATTTACCTTTCTACCGGCATAATAAAATGAGATAAAAATATTTTTTTATTTTTATAATATAATTATGTATATATCTAGGACACAAGAAAATCCGTGCATTTATTACCCACGGCGGCCTATTGAGCATGTTTGAGACCGTTTACCATGGCGTGCCAGTGGTGACAATGCCAGTCTTCTGCGATCACGATGCAAACGCAGCAAAAGCAGAATTGGATGGATACGCGTTGAAACTAGAACTGCAGACAATATCAGCCGACGAGTTGTTGTGGTCCATCAAAAAGATAATTCACGATCCAAAGTACAAGACAGAAGTGAAGCACCGACAAATTCTACTTAGAGATCAGAAAGAGTCTCCATTGGAGCGCGCTGTGTATTGGACCGAGTATGTGCTTCGGCACAAAGGAGCCCCACATTTGCAGTCCCCTGCAAGACATTTAAACTTAATTCAATATTACTTAATCGATGTGATCCTGTTACTAGCTCTCGCTGGTTTAATTTTATTAATAACTACTTATTACAGCCTTAAATACCTGTTTCAATTGATCATACTTTTGAATGTTTATATTTTACAATCAAAAAATAAAATTGATTAATCTCGTTATAATTATTATTTAGTGAATTATGTTAATTCCCTCATATAATTTTGCAATGTTTTGTTTGGAACCAGTGATTTTAAAATACTTAATAATTAGTATGATTTGAATGTACAAATATATAGGTATGTACCTATAAATATTTCGATGTTTGTCCCTAGCATGGTAGATTCAAATGAATAATTTTAATGTAAATAAACATATTTATTTATTTACTTTAGTTATACATAAGTTGTGCATACTTCAATACTTGTAAACATATATAAATGTAAATAAACCAATATTTAAATTAGTAAGCTTATGTGTTACATGCAAACTTAAATAAACTGATTCACGTATTCAACTTACAGATATTTTTTTATACCAATGCAACGTATATTTATAACAAATTATAGTTATTATAATATTTGGTGTCAGTGATGCAGTATTTTTATATAAATACTTACTAAGCATGTGTGTTGACATTAAAGAAGTGCAAGTTATAATATTCGTGCAAACAAACAGAATCTTTATTGATTAATAATAAACATTAAAAAATAATTCTATTTGTGATATGTATATACGTACATACATCTAGATACTCTCTAATAAATTTTCTTATAGAAAACAAGGAATATCGCCTAGATGCTCCATCGCATCATTCAGTGGTGCCATAGTTAATTTTGTTCATATTACTTGTTTCATATACATATAAATGATAAATATAATTTTATTTAAGATATTTTGTAATTCAAAATAAATCAACAATTTTTAATATTCCAGAGTCATAATATGCAGAGATGGAAAATTAGATATAAAATATAATAGTATGAGTGCAAGCAGCAGAAAGATTATTTGATATAATAAAAATATTAAAAAAATAGCGAACGCTGCAAATGAAAAAATATTTTAATCTAATAATTTAATCTAGGAACCTTATCCAAAACTACATCCCAATTCTAATTCCAAGTATCAGATCTAAACATATTTGTGTATCAGTTATTCAAGTAGCAATTCTTTTGTAATCAGATAATTGTTTTTTTTTGTTAATAAAGTACTAGTAAATGGTTCAAATATAATTTATGTGTGCATGATGTACAATATATTATGTCTTATTCTCATATCATGATTAGCAACTAGTCTCATATGATATTAGTCAATTTTAGGATCATATTTATGTAAACCAATTTCCTAAATTTAGTTTTGTTACATAATTTTAAATTAGAAGTGATCTAATGTACATAAATTTTATTATTTTAGTACAAATGTGCATATAATAATCAACTTCTTCTCACTACCTTGTCCTAAATATTCTTTTCTTGGCATATTTATACATTTTAATAGCCAGATAAATTCGAAAGCAAAATGTGCTGGCTAGTAATTGCTAGAATTTATCTACATTATTGCCATTCACGGAACTTATGGCACTGCTTTTTCTTTGGTCGTTTGCTTTACCAGAAGCAGCAAACGTTTTTGGTATGGTAACGCCCATGTTCGGATTAATAGCGAAATTGTTTTTCTTGCGGTAATGTAGAAATCCAGCAACAGCCAGCCCTGCCATTGACAGTGATAGAATCAACCATTTGACAACCTTCATTATCCTGAGGACTCTGAACAATGACGCATCCAATTGATGTGTGAATGTGGAATTCAATTCTAATCCCTATATTGATCATACTTTTGTTGGTGGCTACATATATAAATTACTTCAAATTCTCACCTCTTCAACCCACATGATTGGCAGCAATGCTTGTGGTAAATTTTTCATAAAACTAACTTTGGCTACACTCTCAATTGGTAAACTGAATTGCAATCGTTTCCTAGCAGCTAACGGGCTTCCTGTTGTCTTTAGATTACACAAAACAAAATTAGGTTCTTTAGGTATTATTTAGAGAATTTTGGATAAAAATTAGAAGAAACAAAAGGAACATAAAAAGAGGATATAATAAATTATATAATAAAAGCACAATGTCACTAACAAAACAGACACATACGATAAAAGCTGCAAACGTTATATTTAAATGATGTCGTACCATATTTGTATATAAGAAATTAAAATAAACATACCGGCTCAAATAAAATCTTAATTCCATGTTCATTCTCATTAGGATGCAATCCTCGCACACCATTCTGGTAGCTTTCATCGCAATCATAAAAATGTGGCAATGACACCATGATCGGTGCTCCAACGCATTTCGTTAAATCCATAACACCTTTCTTCATGCAAGTATCTGGAGTTGTGCAGAAACACTTGTCTTCTTTATTGTTTGTTTGGTCGCCTAAATCAGCTTTGTAAATATCGACAGGTATGTTGTCATAAGTTGTGGATCCTGTATAGTATGCACCTAATGATCTGTAAGTATAAGTTGCCTTAACATTTTAGTTCGTTGGTATCTATGAATGCCATTGAACCTGCACAAATCTGGTGTATATGACCACAGACCCTCTTCGCGTTTGAGGAACGGTGGGAATATTGTCGAATCAGTGCCATGATAGTTATTGCAGTCTTTTGTTGACCAAATATCCATTTGCTTCTTACCTTCATATTCCATCATACGACCTAGATCATGCGAATTTTTTATGCCTCGGCTTACTTTGAAACGACCTTCCAACGTTTTGTTTTTCTGTCAATTTCAATCACTAATATTAATCAAATGTATTCTTCATTAATTTGAATGAATTTTCATTGTTCAGAAATAAATGCATTTTTAAAAGATAACAATTATTTACAAAGAAGTTAAATACATCGTTTGACTATATAATTACTACATAAGTACATGAATAGACAAATTGACAATTTGTAATTAAACTAAAAAACTTTAATTGGTTTGTTGTATTCACATCTCGTTTCTTACAAGGAAATCAGAAAATGTATTGAAACAAAAATATAAACATCAAAACTGTACAACAGTTAGAAATTAAAGGGATTCTTTACGTTTGCTATTTGGTAGAGTTTAGAATATGCTGTACTCGATAGTCTAGAACTAGAATATTTCTCAGTTAATGAAAATAATAAGCAAAATAAGTTTACTATTTAAAACTAGTTGACCAAATCAACATTCAATGTTAATAATTAAATGACAATATGACCTACGAGCCATTATGAAAATTAATCTTCTAAGGAAAGAAAACGAATGGCTGACATATTTATTTAACTTCAAGTTGCATTATTTATAATGATTCTGATTGTTTAAAATATTCTTTTAGAGTATCCTGAAGTAGAAAGTCTGCCGCGAGTGTTATTGATAATAGTGTAGCTAGATTTTAATTTTATAAACGACAAAATGTCAATATATCATTTGTTTCGTTGCAATATAAAGTCATCCCTCCTCTACAATGTATTGATGTGTGTTATAATTTATAAATGCTCCATTTCTTGAAAACGAAATGAATACAATTGTTTGATCATAAAAATGATCTAAATAATAATATAGATCATTTTTATGATCGCGAAAAATTAAACATACATACATATATTCAAGTATTAATAAATTCAATATTCAATTATCTGAGTAAAATTATACAATGTTAGATAAAAAAAAAAATGTAAGTACCATTCCAAAGAAAGAAAAGAGAAATCCATCATCTCCAACCCTGTCTAAATCCTTGGCTTGAGAACGTATTTGCGTGCACACGGCTTTCGCACCGAAATCCGTAACAGAGCAATTAATCAAGAGACCATCAAAGAGAATCTCCCTAACTTTTGCAGTTACAAAAATTGACTCGGGCTTACGAAATATTACATTCAAAGCCTTATTTAGCAGCGTCAACATAGCTGGTTTCTCACGGTTAACTGCTAGTACCATTCCCTTAAATATAATTAATTAAATTTTTTACTGTTTACAACAGTTGTATAACTTCCAAATATTTACAAAAAAAACAAGAAAATGTACATCAATATATTTTGCGTTATTAAATTATATTAATATCGCAGGAATAATAAGCATGGATTAATATTTAATTTAAAACAGAATGATGTTAAAGGCATACATAATCAAAATTAAATATGATTATGTCAACCAAATGAATTGGTTTAGCAATAAATATTCTATTTTTTAAATATATATTTTTTCCATTTTATTTATTAATTGGCAATATATAAATTTCCATGAAGCAAATGCGTATTATTATCAATCCTTAACATTTTAAATTAAGTGAGGTATTATTTTAATATTAGTGTGATGACTAATTTATTATTCTTGCCCATTGGAAGTGATACAACGAAACCTAAAATATCTACGTATATGTCTCAAGATCTAATCATAATAGACTGTATTAGACCCTTATAGCAGGAATCTACTAAAATATATTGATTATGATTCATAACGGTTGTATTATTATCAGTCATAATCAATAAACAATATAAAATCTAATAGTACAGAATTTAATAATAATTAGTAATATATATTTAGCAAGTCATGCAAATATTCTTATACCTTGATAAACACTATTGGTAATGTATGTATTTAATTATGTATTTATGTATGTAAATTACGTGGAGTTTATCTAAGAATATATGTTATTTAGTGTTAAAGTTTCACAAAAACTTTTATGCCAAATGAATAATGTAGGTAAATAAATGTTACATATATCTAATCGTTTAGTTTCTTAATATGTTTGAATATTAGTATTATTAATACTAACTGTTAAAAATGGATGTGGTATCGTGATAGTTTCCTCCATTGTTAATCTTCCCGAGTTTTCTGGCACAAATACGAAACGCGTTTTTGGATTGTACGATACAGAATCGTCGGCTTCGTTATCAGACATATTTACTTTTTCTTTCCATTCCCTAAAATATTTCAATTATTTATTTATTATATATTGCTACCGGTAGTAAAGAAGATTGAAATTTTTATAGTCATAAAGTATTCATCAAAATTTAAAAGTGCATAAATAAAAATGATTAATTTCAATAGATACAATCCGTAATCTCTGTTCAACTCACATAACAGTGTGCATTGATCTTTCCTATTGTAAATAAAAGAATCATGAATATGCCTGTTATTATATGTTATTAGTAAATATAATAATATTTTAAATTAATAATGCATGTGTATTTGGATATTAGCGTTTATGCATATGTGAATGTTGGGTATGGTGGTGAAGTTTGTGAGAAAACTGACGCAGATATAATGAAAAATTTACATACACATTTTATTGTATGTAAATAAATATATCTAGTATATTTGTCATATATTCAAGTATTAATAAATGAACTATTCAATTTTCTGAGTAAAAATACACAATGTTAGATCATGAAAAGGAATTTTTTGTGAAACTAGGACGAAATATTATTGAATATGAAAAATGTAATAATAATAGAAATTTTGTACGCATATTGGACAAATATTTAAGCTGAAATTTATTTAAATCCAAGATATTATTCCCTGGATGAATGGTTGATTTTGATTGAATTAAACATCGTGTTTTCTATGAAAATTCATTTTTAGTTAGAGATTATCGAATTAATTGTATTAGAGTAAAATAAAAAGGCAACAAGCATTAAATATACTAACTCAATATATCCTACATTTCGAAGATTTAATAAAATTGATAGATTTTTAAATAAAAATATAACTTATTTTATATTTAAAATCAAATATATTTTGGTTTGATACTGATTTAGGCTGATTGAAGAAAATAGCTATAATTAATAGGCGTAAGAAATAAAGATGAAAGACCAAAGAGAATTAGTTATGTATGGAACGGGATGTCCAAATTATGTTACATTAATTTTCTGTATTCTTTGAGTGCACTTAAAATCTATTAAATTCTATCACATAGTTACATATATCGAGCATATATTTAATTTAATTATCGTAACAATATGATTTAATTATTTAAAATTATAGTCAATCAATAAATATTTTTTCTTCGCAGTTATTAATCAGGTAACGTTGCATTCTATTATTTATGTGGGGAAAATAACCGCTGTGAAATGCATACAATAATAAATGCTAGGTCTTACGGCATATTAAATAAAGTACATAACAAAATAGTTGAATTTGAAGAAATTTTTTTTTATACATACTCAAAATAATAGGGTCCAATTTCGTCCAAAACCGGCGAATCCCCATTGTTTACATCATTCGCATTGGTCACATTGAACATATAAACTTTGAAATCAATTGCAAATGGAACTTTGGTCCACATATTTCGAATATCCCCGCCCTCTTTTAGTGCAACGTTCTAAAGATATAAAATCAAAAAACAAATAAATGTAATGCGACGCGCATTTACGTGCGGCACTTACTTTTTTAATCATTTTTTTCAACATAGCAGGAAACGCTGCCCAACCAAAGATCAAAATTACAACAAACGTGACACCGGATCCTATTGCAATTTTCACTGGTAACTGCATTGTGATTATCGCAAACCTTATTTATTAATTTATAAAATTCAAAAAAAAAACGTATTTCTGTATTATTTATTTCAATATATATTTAAGATGTTTCCAGTATTCTGGACCTCGAGACACTGATCATCCCGACGGACATCAAAGTAATCAGATGAATATGTGATAGCGTCATATTATTGCGACAGAGATAGACACATGTATGATTGTGTGTCGGTGTTATTCAAAATGGACGCCAGAGCTCATTCAAGTAACTAATAAAATATTTATAAACTTAGAAGTATTTTTCTAGTTTAGAAATTATTTCATTGTCTCCTCCCATACAACTATACATATATTATTAGTTTGATTTGAATGATTATAGCAATTTTACACATGTATACTTGTTTTTAATAACAGCGTTCTATAAAGTAACTTTAACATTAAAATTTTAAATACCTTGTGAATATATATCGTTGTAGACAGGTGCAAAACATCCAACTAAATTTAATTATCAGGCAGGTTGAAAACTTTTAAATAAAAATTATCCAATTGAGTCAGCAATTGAAGTTTGATCGGGTATATAGTGCAGTTGTGAAATATAGATAACTTGGAAAAAATCTTTATAAAATAATACTGTTCGTAACTATAATAACTACAAGTCATGATGACATTGTCAAGGGTGGATATGATTACAAGGGAATGATGAGAAATTAAATACGTCATAACATATATCTATTTTTATTGGTTGTCATTTGCTACGTCACACATACAAAGAGGTTTTTTTTTTATAGATTCATTCAATTATTACATTGAATTATATTCCTACGTGACATACATATGTATATACATACATGTATGTATATATAATGTAACAAAGTTCAATTTACAAAAAAAAAATAGTGATAGGTACATTTATATTGTTATAAAATCTCATTTATTTTGTTTGTCGTGTTCAAGTTCTCTAGATAACGAAGATATCATTGTATTCTTACTCATATCTCTTATGTCATCGGCTCCAATTTTTGGAAAAGCTGCACCTAATGAGAATCCTCTTTTCTTGCGCATAAACAGATAAACAGAACATGCAATTCCAAGGCTAGATAAACACAATACAGTCCATTTGATTCCTTTGTTTATTCTGAGCATTAAAAATACTTGTTTGTCCAAATTATTTAAGTATGTTGAATTTAAAACCACAGCCTGCAAATATATACATGTATAGAACTATATAAATTGTGTAATTCATTACTAGGTACATACTTCTTCCAACCACAATATGGGTAGTAAAGACTCGGGTACGTTTTTCATAAAAGTAACATTTTCAAGTGTACGTAACTGAAAACTTAATTGTAGGCGATTTTTTGCACCAAGAACGACTCCAGTAATCTAAAAATTATTATTTTTTAAGATCTTGAATTTAGCTTTTACACAAAAATAAAAATTGCGCCAATAGTACTTGAATTTTCTCAAAAATATCTCTACCAAATGTCAAATTATTTTGAATATAGTATTTTAATAATAATTTAAAAGTATAATTTATTTAATAGAAGTTATTATAAAAACAAATTCGTGAATTGAGATTGTAATAATAAATAAATACGCTAATTCAAAATGCATATTATTTCTGAGCTTTATTAAATTTTGCATAAGCAATTGCACAATTTTTAGATTGTTCATGTGTTTTTAGAGTTTTTCAATCGTAATATGATAAAAACATACAATTGATGAAGCATTTTTATAGCTTTTTCTATATATTTCGCGATAATTTTGAGTTATTTTATGAATGTTTTAATTGTTATAATATTCTTACTGGTTCAAAGTAAAATATACTTTTGTGCTTGTTTTCGCTAGGATTCAAGCCTCGCACGCCGGCTAAATACGATTCGTCTGCATCGTAAAAATGAGGAAATGAAGCGACAATAGGTGCCCCGCTGCATTTTGTCAAATCTACAGCCCCTTTCTTTAGACAATACTTATTTGTAGGACAGTAGCATTTCTCGTTTTCATTTGCAGACATGTCACCAAAAGATGTGGTGTACAATGCTGTATTGAATCCATGGAAATCAATGTTCTTTATGTAAATGATGGGTAGTTCTCTATACAATGTATATAATAGTTATGAAAATGAAGCAATTTTAGTCGCAATATATTTGTAAATACCTGCACAGTAAAGGAACATATCCATATAAAGTCTCTCCATGTTCAAGCAACGTGTGATAAACAGACGATTCAGTTCCTTTGAGCTCATTGCATTTTTTCGTCGCCCACATTTTCATAAAACTCTTCTCCTTAAATTCTACAACTTTGTTCAAATCAGTCGGATTCTCAACACCGCGTTTTACTTTCATCCTCTCTTCCACGCTGTCGTTTTTCTACATCATAACATTTGTGGGAATTATTTAGTTGGCTTTAAATGAGTTATAAATCACACTCACGTAACCGAAAAATGAAAATAGTAAGTCGGTTTCTGTTAATTTTTTAATAGTTTTTTCCTGCTTTATCTCATAGCAAGCTGCGTGTGGAATGAAATCGGATCTATTACAATTGATGTGGATTCCGTCGAATAAAATATCTTTTACTTTAGCTGTGAGAAACATTGATGTGGGATTGTCGAAAATACCGTCGACGGCTTTCATCGCCATGGGCAACATTGGAGGTTTTTGTTGAGCGGTGCCTAAAACCATTGACTGAAATACAAAGAAAATTTTTATGAAATATAAAACATTAAGTGACATCGTTTTTAATTACTATGTGTGTGTGTGTTTGTGTGTTTTTGCGTTTATGTGTTTGTGTGTGCGTGTGCGCGTGCATATGTGTGTGTGTGTGTGTGTGTGTTTGTGTGTTTTTGTGTATATAAGAGATTGTGTGTACAGCTTTGTATATGCCTGGCAAGAAAACCCTCAACCGGAAGTGCATGTTTAGTCTAGTTACTTTTTTCGGTATTCCAATAACTCAAAAACGGTAGGAATTACACTAAAATTAGTTAGAATTAAATTAAAGATATTAATAATTCACATAACATTTAATCGAAAAAAAATTCTAAAATGGTACTGATTACTTGAAAATGGCTTTTAAATTTTTTTATTTTGTATATTTTTACATAAATCGTATCAAATATGCCCGTAAATTGTTTTTCATATGAAAAACAAAATAGACTCAAATCATTTGCAATTTAATATCTAATATCTATTATACATGTATTATACGAAAATATGTTTCAAAGGTTAGTAAAATATTATAAGGTGGTAAATTAATAAAAATATATTTCTATGTATTACTTAAAAAAAAAAATTTTCTTGAACTATTCGAAATTTGAATATATCTAAATAAAACACGTATAAGAACGTTCAGTGCAAGCCATTGCGGATATTTTAAGAGGTAATTAGGAATAAAACAAGCTATTAATTAATGTTCACAATTTCTTTAATGGAACGAAATGTACATTACGGCTACCATGTAGCCATCGGCGGTCGTAAATGATTGAGTACAATTGTAATGTAAGACATTCGATGGCTGGTAGCAGAAATGTACATTTCGTTCCATTAAAGAAATTGTGAAGAAAAGTTAAGAGTTTGTTTTATTCCTAATTAAGCACATCTTCACGCAACTCAACCTCAAACAAATTTAAGATATATTTGTGGTGTATATAATAGCAGCAGGAAGTGAAATATGAAGCTGCATGAGCAGTGCGATATTGTAAAAAAGAAAGTCCATAGAATAGATGAGAACCATCAAATAAGATGGTTTGATCATGTTGAGAGAATATCGAATGAAAGATTGACGAAAACAACTTATGCGCACGAATTGGATAATGTGAGAATTCGGGGTTACTCTTGAAATAAGTGGATATATATGATTAAAAATGAATTGTACGAATGAAAAGTTGTAAGCAAGCGGAAT
>OX122898.1:7275240-7280240 GCA_944738965.1 Nebria brevicollis | reverse complement strand
AAATTTATCAACCGTGTGCATTGTTGAACAGGTTATTTGTAAGATGGTGTATCGAAATTTTTGCCCAGTCACTTTACGAAATAAACTATACGATTAATGATTGACATTAGACTTCATAACATATTTTATGATTTACATAGCCTTGTCATTTTTCCCTGTATACAATAATTATATTTTCATCCACACGCGAAATAATACTTTTTCCGGTATAGATAAATATAACAATAACATAAATAAATGTACATAGATATAAATTTATATTGTCAATGAGCTTAACCATTATTATTTATTTTATTCGCATTAATTACAACTAAAAATTGGGCCCATTTATGAAGGCCAAATATTATTCAGTAGTTAAATAGTTCCATTTATGAAAGAATAAGAATAAAACGCTTGAATAATACAAGTATCATTTAAATGTAAGAAGGTATCTATTAATAGACCAAAACATGCTTCATGAACTTTTTAAAGTGAAGGTCTATATTACTTACACATGAACCTACCATCATTACGTGTCATCCTGTAACATATAATTTTCAGGTACTTACTTACATATCCTTTTTAATTTTATATAGTAGATAAGTAGACATATGTTTTTAATAAAATAGTATGTGAAAGAAACATATGTGATAAGGAAAAAATTACATGCGCCCACCTATTCTCATACGATGGGATTAATTAATTCTATGGCTCAGTCATTTTTATTAAGTTTTCAGATCAACATTTAGCAAGCGGTGGCAACCGTGTCCGAACAAGGACAAGTTTCGGGCTGATAATTCATCGCTAGAAAATTCGCCGCGAGGGACATATTAATCGCTTACAGAAGATATTATTGTTATATTAGATTTAGTTTTATATTATATTTTATATTACCTTTAACAATTACCCAACTCTGAAGATGATGTTACGCTACTAATTAGATATTTATTTTTAGCAGTACCATATTAAGAATAAAATGAATGCTACTTATTATATAACTTTTGATTTAAATTTTTACTTTCTTATGCGCAGTATAAGTAAGTATTGTAATCATGAAAAATTTCGAACTCGAGATTTTAACGGAAATGTACGTTTTGACCTTCCCTGAAACGATTCCGTCTATTTTTGGAATGACGTCCGTCTGCGTGTGTGTGTGTGTGTGTGTGTGTGTGTGTGTGTCTGTGTGTGTGTGTGTGTCTGTGTGTGTGTGTGTGTTCTCTACAGCCTAAACGGTTGAAGCTAAAATTATGAAACTTTAAACTTAAGATTTGCATATGCCTGAGGTGTGCACCTCCTATTTTTGAAAAAAAAATTCAAAGCGGAAGTGCTTGTTTACTCTAGTCATTTTTTGCAGTTTCTGCAATTACTCAAAAATGGTTACAGTTACAGAAAAATTGTATTAACAAAATTTAAAGGTATTTATATTTAGCACAACTTTTGTTTGGATTATTTTTCCAAAAAGAGTACTGGTTTCAAAATAAATTTCTGCTTATTATATATATTTTTACATAAATCGTATCATCTGCGCCTGTCAATTGTTTAACAAAATAGATATAAATAATTTGAAGTTTGACATTTTATATTGTTTCTAAGAAATATATTTACTGTAAAAGCGATCTAAAGGTTAGAACAAATATTATGAATTAGAAAAATAAGGTAACTACGATGTGGTTTAACCCATATGCGTATAAGAAAGTTCGGTGCATGACACTGCAGATGTTTTTATATGAAGTAATAAGGTTTATAATCAGAGAAAAATTAATATCGACATTTTATCAGAAATATTTGTTTTGACATTCCCTGAATAGCGTCTGACTATTTTTGAATTAATGTGTTTGTGTTTGTCTGTGTGTGCATGTGTATGTATGTGTGTGTGTGTGAAGGTACGCGCGCGCGCATGTGTGTGTCTATCAATGATTGTCTCTGTGTGTGTGTGTGTGTTGGAGAGAGAAAGAGAGGAGCTTCAACGGTAGAAGGCCAGAAAACCTTTTAACTTTAAAACAAAATTCTTAACTTTAAAATGTCAAAAATTATAGCATAATAGATAATGATATTTTCTTGAATTATTCGAAATATCCCTTCCATGTAAATAAAATACGTATAAGAATGTTTAGTGCAAGAAACTGCAGATATGTGATATGTGCATGTGATCAATAAAATATTCGCACTCGAAGATGTTACGGTTAAATATCTGAACGCGATCAATATACTGGCGATAATTTTTCCACACGATGAATTGTCTTCCGATAATTTTATCGTTCTATAAATTATCTGATGATCAATTATTATTGATGAATATTCATTGAGTGATAAAATACATACATTTAAGAGTGGGAATAACATGTGAAATTATCAATAAATTTTTTATATTCTTTATAAATTTAGTTAGTCTTATTGCTCATTAAATCAATATAGTAATGGCAATTACTAAAAGTTTTAAAGTATATTTTTGCAGTTAATAAAACTAAACTATATTGCAGTGAGAGGTAAATAATAATTTTCTAAATAGCTTGTAAATAATAGCATCTATAGACGACCATTACAGTTTCAAGCAGATACTATAATTAAAATATACATTCTTATTTTAATAAATCTGCTTTTTTTAGTTTATGGAAAACAATTGTTGATATACTTTGTACCTAATTTACATGAATTATTCGTAACTTATCAAAATATATCATTTTTGAATGAATTTGGATTTAAAAGTATCTGAAGTGGCACTGAACATTCTGAACACTTACCTTTGTCAATAAATAAGTAATACATATATTTCATAAGATGCACCAGAATGGCATTCATCTGATTTTGATCAACACTAAACTAGAACTGACAATAATCATGTACATAGAATCGATTACATTTATTATGTGAATATATTACATATGTTAGCTACCCCGCCGTGGATAACATGCGATTAAAACACGAACAATTGCAATGCACATTTGTCCATATGTGTGTGTATAAAAGTTTACAAAGTTATTTTTAGATTACTAATTACATACTTCATGCATACATATAATATATTCTTATATAATCAAAAATCGATTGTGTCCTTTCGTACTAATAATAATATATTTTAAATTATGTTTACAAAGTTATATAATGATAAAGAAATGTGGAAAGTCTTTGTTTAATAGTGATGAACATGGTGGACTACGGGCGAGTGATGGTAAACGGGTGCATGGTGTACATGGTGTATCGCAGGTGACGACACTACATGCGTTACTGGAATCACGTGGTGGTGTACCACAGATGGAGATGAGTAACCAGAACTTCCTAGGTGGAAGTGTAGTCCTCTTTTGTCTCTGGCATCAGGTGCACATACGGCACATCCAATCAATATAAATATCTTTAAAAGGAATTATATAATGAAATTGATCCTTACACACTTCTTTTGCTACATCCATATTCTTCATGCACGCTCTTGTTCACTTTTTTTTTTCACGTAATGCATTTCCAATCATATTTATTCTTTATTCAGAGGGCGGTCTCATATTCTCACATCATTCATCTCGCCCATGTAAATCTTGCATTCGACATTCTTTCAATATGACTAAATCATCACATTTGACATTCACTACGTGCGATATTACTTACAATATCGCACTGCTCATATACGTGATCTATTTTCCGTCTCTCCTAGATACAAAAATGTCGTTTCCACAGCAGACCTACGCTTTTTATGCTTAGTTTGCTAAACACCATTGCACACACATAGTTTTGCATCCTTAGAAATAATAAAATTTCTCTCAAGCATTCCTACCGTTCCCAAAATTTTATAACCAGCAGACATTCTTCAGTCAATCTCGTAATCTTTCCAGCGTTAGAGAATAAGCAACCCTAATAAGCAAACTCTTTAACTTGCTCTATTGATGACCATTTAACACAATATTGCATACTAGATTCATTCTTTTCGTACACCATAACTTTTGATTTATTTACATTAAGTTCAAAATGCATATCCTTTCCAATTGCACTTATACTTTTACGTATAACTTTAACTTACTATTAAATATTTCATCTTCGTTCCTTAAACAACTTTAAATCACAACAAATACAACAACACTGACTAATAATAATAAAAGATGCTGAATTTGTTACTTATGTACCTACAAGCGTGACCTGGATTTAAGAATAATATAGTTGAACCAGTTCATATATCACCTTCGAATGGTCATGACATTATTTTGCTCAAAAATAATATCCCCTTACCATATATGTATACACAGATTTCGACATGTTCAAAAAATACTCAATAATTTTTTATTATATACATACAAACAAATAAGATACGATTTTAATAAATATTTAATAAAATGTTATCTAAGATTCAGAAACAGTAACAGTTTCAAGCGGTTCTACATTATCTTGGAGGACAGGTATTGTTTTGCGAACAAATGGAACGTCACGATAAACCACATATTGGTAAATCAGTGGTCTTGGAAATATTTCCTTGCGGACAATTGGTATAACATCATTATTGAGCTCTAGAGGCACAGGAAAACGAAATACTGGTACCGGAAGAAAGCGAAAATATGCCTTCTTAAAAAATGCATCTGATGTCTCCATTAAAAACGCAGAGAGGAGTACTACTACCAAAATTATAGACTGCAAAAAAAAAGGATAGAGATCAGTAAGAAGTAATTTAATAATAAATAAAAATATTTTAAAACTACATTAAAAGCCAACAGCATTAGTTGTGATGTAAAATCACATACTATTATTATATTTAGAAAAACTACGATTTTAGAGGAAACTGTATCTTAATATAAAATACTTACAAAATACTTCATTTTGAATTAAATTGCACTACTTGTCACACCAGCAACTAGCAAGAGTATTAAACAATAATAACTCTCACTATTTATGTATTTATATATATTATTTAGCACTTAAGACATAGTTATTCCTAATTATAATATAATTAAACGAATACATTTAATGCATTTCTTAATTCATAAAAAAACCTGTAATTTGGCTAAGTACATTATTCTTGCTTAAAATAAATAAGTGAATAAGCT
>OX122898.1:7269978-7275040 GCA_944738965.1 Nebria brevicollis | reverse complement strand
TTGAAGTGCATATATATATATATATATATATATATATATATATATATATATATATATATATATATATATTTATATATATATATATATATATTAATATATATTATATATATATATATATATATATATATATATATATATATATATATATATATATATATATATATATATATATATATATATATATATATATATATATATATATATATATATATATATATATATATTAATATATATATATATATATATATATATATATATATATATATATATATATATATATATATATATATATATATATATATATATATATATTTATATATATATATATATATATATATTTATATATATATATATATATATATATATATATATATATATATATATATATTATATATATATATATATAATATATATATATATATATATATATATATATATATATATATATATATATATATATATATATATATATATATATATATATATATATAATATATATATATATATATATATATATATATATATATATATATATCTATATATATATATATATATATATATATATATATATATATATATATATATATATATTATATATATATATATATATATATATATATATATATATATATATATATATATATATATATATATATATATATATATATATATATATATATATATATATATATATATATATATATATATATATATATATATATATATAATATATATATATATATATATATATATATATATATATATATATATATATATATATATATATATATATATATATATATAAATATATATATATATATATATATATATATATATATATATATATATATATATATATAAAATGTCAAACTTCAAATTATGTAAGTCTATTTTGTTAAGCAATTGATAGGCGCAGACGATACGATTTATGTATAAAATAAAGAAATTTAAATAGCCATTATTTTTAAACCAGTACTCTTTTTGGTGAAAAATTTCAAACAAAAGTTGTGCAAATTATAAATTCCGTTAATCTTTGTCAATACAATTTTTCTATAACTGTAAACATTTTTGAGTAATTACAGAAACCGCTAAAAATGACGAGTAAACAGGCATTTCCGCTTTGAATATTTTTTTTCAAGAATAAGAGGTGTACACCCCAGGCGTATGCAAATCTTAAGTTTAAAGTTTCATAATTTTAGCTTCAACCGTTTAGGCTGTAGAGAGCATACACACACACACACACACACACACACACACACACACACACACACACAAACACAAACACAAACAAACAGACACACACACATACGCACAAACACACACACACATATTCGGAATCGATTCAGAGAAGGTCAAAACGTATATTTCTGTTAATATTTCGAGATCGTAATTTGTCATGATTACAATACTTACTTATACTGCGTATAAGAAAGTAAAAATCACACATCAAAATATGTGAAACTTTCTGAATCGTAATTCTTAACAAGAAACACAGTTTTAAACTCAAGAAACAATGCAAAAATAATACGAACAATTATAAACAACTATTCTTATACGTAATTTGTTTAGATCATATAATATTTAAATTATTATTTTTTTTGTTAAACAATTGACAGACGCAGATTTATGTAAGAATAAATAAAATAAGACGAAATATCAATAACTATTTTCATGTAGCCGGTACCTTCTTTGAAAAGAAATTTCAAAAAAAAAGTTGTATGTTGTATTAAAATCACTAATTTTTATTTTAAATATGTATGCCGTTAAAAATGACTAGAGTAAGCATCTGATTTGAATTTCGTTTTAAACACACACACAAATACTCACACATACTTACACAGATTCCATTCCAAAAATTTATGGAAGGTCAAAAGGGATATTTCCGAAAAAATCTTGAGATCTATTTTTCATGATTACAATACTGTTTAACTGTTTAAAAAAGTAAAAATATGTGATTAATTATAAATTACTATTCTGACAAAGAACCACTGAGAAACTGTAGTATTTTTTACTAAAAATTTGGTGATACAATTATTTTGAAGTGGATTTCATCCCTTTTACCAGATTACTCTGTATCGAACCATATTCAGAATTTTAATAGCATTCCTTTCGCTGGAAAGTGATCGGATGACGTATTTTGTGGAAACCTTTAACGACACACATGTGCGCTCTTTAAAATGAGAAAGTACCAAAGAAATACCAGTAGATGCAAATTCGAACAATTGAATCTAATTTTAAGATCAAACAATTATAATTTTAATTTTAGGATAACACGATAATGGAATGTACTATAAATTTACACTTTTTTACAGTAAATAAAATATACACAATTACACCAAATTGTGTTTATTTTATATTGATGTAGTATATAATTAATTTCCATAAATCCAGTGTCAAATTTTTGTAGAATATTTTTAAATAATAATTATTAAACACTTCATAATTATCTCAGCTATAACTAAACATGTTATTTGCACTTCTTCATTAGAATTATAAAAACTATCTTAATGCACTCGTGAGATTGACCCAATCATTAATTAATATTTAATGTAAGCTTAATGTAATTTATATCTAAAAAATAATAAGATTCGTACATACCCATGCATATATATACAGACAATTTTCAATAAAATACAGTTGCACTTGTATTTTCAACCATAATATTATTAATAGAACAATGAAACATGTAAGAAAATATATAATATAAAATTTCATCATAACATCATATTTATTTAATTATATTTAACGTAAAAAAATAAACCATAATACTCATTTAGTTTATTATTCGAAAATTGTATGAAGTAGATATTTTTTTAAGGGGTTGGCCCAGAATTTCATTATAAAAATAAAATAACAGTTCACTAAAACTTTATAAGTTCTTTATTTTTATTGGTTTAAAGTTTATAGTGCAGCAATTGAAGGCTATATTTAAAGATCGTTTGTGGTGTTTTAATTAAATATCTAAACAAACTATTATTATTATTTTATTAATACATGAAAATACTTGACTTGTGATGGAGCGAACCTAAGTTTCTATTGGTGGACGTGGACATTTTTGCATTAATTTCTAGTTTAGGACTAAATGAGTACTTACATTAGTTTCCATAATTGAAATATATGTATATGCTACTTTATTTTATATTAGATACTTGCTTGTGTGACCATCGCCTTAACAATAACCGTTAATGATGCATTAACATACTACAAGAATCCTGCAGATATTGAGTATGAATACCAGGAGCGCCCCGAACGAACCATCTTCATTGAACGTCCTGTGACCGTTAAAAAACCATTAGAAGAGCGATTTGTTTATCAAAATCAAGATTTTTACCTTCCAGAAGAACCAATTATCCAAAAACAACCTTTGCCTGTTTTAATAAATAGACCTCTAGGAACCAGAATGGTTTACCAAAACCAAGATATATTCGTTGCAGAACAACCTATTGAAAAAAAAGCCGTACCTCTTCCAATTGTTTTTAGAAGACGACCCTCAGAAACTCGGTTAGTGTATGAAAATCAAGATCTTTTCGTTTCTGAACGACCTGATGTTGAAAAACGGCCCGTACCTATTCCAGTAGTTTTAAAAAGACAACCAGTAGAAACCCGGTTAGTTTACCAAAACCAAGATGTATTCGTCACAGAAAGGCCCGTTGCTGAAAAGCGATCTGCTCCCATTCCAGTTGTTTTAAAAAAACAACCTGTCGGAACTCGATGGGTCTACCAAAACCAGGATATTATCGTCACAGATCGGCCCGCTGTTGAAAAGCGACCTGTTGTTTTAAATAGGCAACCTGTAGAAACCCGGTTGGTGTACCAAAATCAGGAGGTCTTAATTCCAGAACGACCAACCGTTGTAAAACGACCTGTATCTATCCCAAAAGTTGTTTTAAAAAGAAGACCTGTAGAAACCCGACTGGTTTACTCAAACCAAGATCTCTTCATGCCAGAACGACCTATTGTAGAAAAACTACAGACTCAGAGTATTCCGTACCCAAAACAACCTGTGTATGTCACAGAAAAACCTGTTTTTATTGAGAATGTACAAATACCAGAAGAGCAATTTTATGAAGTTTATAACTAAAGATTGAATAAACCATACAGGCCGAATTTACAAACAATAATATTAAATTGTAAACAATGAAATACATTTGAATGAAATAAAATTCAGAAATTATATAAATATATCACAAAAATTATTACCTATATTTGTTGTTTTATTTACAATAATACTATGGAGCAAAACATTATGAAAGATAAACTAGTAAGACATTTGTTAGTAATTAAGGTATGTAATGATTAGATTCTGTACACCAACTTTTATGTTAATCCTTTCCATATCTTCCGAATGGAAGGAGCGATAAGTTTTGGTCTTACGAGCGAGCGAGTGGCGACAGACATTCAAATATATGTCATACATAGTTTTGGATGCAGAGGGATGGAAGAAAACTGTTTCGCTAAAGAAATTTTTAATTCAAGATAATTGCAGACATCGGTCGGAATTTCAAAATTCATAATGTCTTAAAATGCTGCATTTAGTTTCAAAGTATTGTTTTTTAATTTTTAAATATTAAGCAAATTGCAAAATACAGCATTCAATATGGCGGTCCGTTTTTGTTGCTGGGTTTAAAATTTTCATTGGAATAGAAGTATGTTACCGTCGACTGCCGGTGCTTTTAATTTTATATAATTATATACATAATACTTTAGAGAAACTAGATCAAAAATACCCCGTTTTTCCCCGGATTTTCGTTATTTATATTTTAAATGGCGGCCGCCCAGCAAAAATATGTATATGTACTATGTTACTTTATATAAGCACTAGTGATGAACTTATAAGTGATTTAACAAAAATCGGTATCTTACATAGTTCTGTTTTCAGTACCTGCGAATATTAATAAGCTTATGAATTTTATTTATCTTTTACACTATGCACATAATATAAATAAATAATGTGGACTAAGATTATACAATCAATGATATATCTAATACATCTATTTGACGGTAAGATTAAAAGTAAAACCTGCCCTAGATGTAATCTACGCTAATAACATGACTAACTATT